>JBBBDQ010000862.1:2995000-3027500 GCA_037127315.1 Ascarosepion bandense | reverse complement strand
CTGACTGGGGAGACCTGTTATAATCGATTTCAATTTATACATAGGCAGTGGTATACAGTAAAACGAATCTATTTTCAGGATGTATGAGAAAAACTGTTTGGCGTTGAAAAATATTGCGTCATCAGTTATTGCATCAGATTTTCATCATGGCCAGACACTATTGTCTCGACCGGTGATTAGTTGAACTAAGACGATTGTCTTCGACGGACGTTACTTCAGGAAAGCGTAGGAAATTGTACAAAACTGGATCCATCAGTTCAAATCGTAAAGGAAAATGAGGTCGGAAGAGAAAAACAGAGCCAAGAGACGACGTATACGTGATCAAGGAAAAGGCGAAAGATTCTAAAAAATCGTGATACGTTTTGCTTCAATTAATTTGTACAAGGGCGTATATTCGTGCACATACACCTATGATATTTTACGTAAATATTAAGGCACTTCTATAAATATATGCATCTATCTTATATAACAGAAATGTCAAAATATATAAAATACATATTGCTATATACGTTTTTAATAAATTTTTAATTTTAGCGACATTATTAAAAGAACATAAACTTACATACAAGGAAATAAACTATTTGAATGCAAACTACAAGATACATTCGATTCTGAATTAAGATAAATGTAAATAAATGAATTAATAAAACTCAAAATATGTGCTTTGAATTGAAATCAATATAGTTCAACGTATTTGAAGACTTATTTGTTATAAGTTTGCGTGTGAGAATTAATTCATTTCTTTTGTTTATTCAGCTTTTTTTTATTAATTTTTCGAGTCGTCAATTTTACCGGATCGAAATTCTGACTTTACTATTTTAGAATTTCATCCTTGCCATGACGTAACATTTGGTGCAAACTGACTATCACTTAAAAAGTAGTAGCATTTTTTTATTTTGTGTCATTATGTGCTGTGTCCGATCAAACCCTAGGCTGTCATTACTTCCCACACATACATCTCCGTTCTAGCTTTTAACAAATTTGGTCTTAGCGTTATTCTCCTAAAATGTATTATAAATTCAATTTACTCCAGATCACTGAGTATCTTATTCCGTTGTTTTCTTCTATCCATGTTCTCTTCTATCTGACCTTTGGATTCTACTTCCTTATTATGTTCAATAGACATTTCAATTTTCACTTCCTGATATCAAGTATAATTTTTTATTATCTTTACGTAACTTATGTTATGATTATAAAATCAATTTTAGTTGAAAAATCTTAAAAAAAAATTTCTATCATTTTATTACATTGTATGTTAGCTCTATAAAAAATATTATTCATAAAATATTTTAAGTTTAAATGCTAGTTTATATAATTTTGGCAGTTTCATTCTCATTATTATCTACACAAATGTTGTTACAGTTTTTATTTTACAAGTTGAGAGTTATGTAGTTGTTATTTGGTTATGTAATATAATTATTCGACAATATATTGTTATGTTAGGATATGGATTGTTTTCGATATTGCTAACGCAACTTTAGCTGATATTTATGTTCATATTTTAAAAATCATCTTTAATGTTGACAAAGATCTTACCAACTGTAATTTTTTAATTACGGCTATAAGTAGGGGGATAAACGACAATACTTTACTGACATTTATATAGTTTTAACGTCTGTATTCTTTTTTCCATGTATTCTATATGTATTTCGTGTTTGCTTTTACCAAAATATTTTACTTATCTAATTTTATCTTTATATATTATTACTTTGAGATTGAGTTACTATTATATAGTGTACTGATTAAAGTAAATACTAAAATGTAATAGAAGTAGGTTTGTTTCGGTATTGACGTATTTGTTGCTGTGTAAATATTTTATATACGATTGAGTTGTGCATCCATTTCAGAGTTTTAATACCGGTAACTTTATATATATATATATATATATATATATATATATATATATATATATATATATATATATTAGAAATCTATCATACGTTTATACTGAGAATAGTCCTGCCAGATGTTTTATGTTATTTCTGTTATAGTTTTAGATAAATTTGAAGAAATGCAAAATCGGTAATGGCACTGGTTCTTAGCTTCCATCTCAGTTTCAGTTACGTAACCATCGCTATAATGTAATTTCACTTTCCTTTTTTTATAAATACAATTTATACGAGACAGACAAAAATATAGTCTGATAAATAATTGAACACCTTTTGTACGCTGAAATGTTTTATCGTGAATAATTTTAATTTTTGTTGGCTTAACCATCGACAGTTTCTGAAATGCTACACTACAAATATTCAATAAAAAATCAATGCTAAAATCGTGTTATTATTGTCAGTTACTTTCCAAATATGCCGTACACTGGAATCCTATTCCTAAACCGATACTAATTCCATAGCTTCTGTTCCAACGAGCTTGAGTCACTGATGCCTCCGCAACAGGTGTTTACTCGTGCAACCAGACTGGCAACGGGGTCTCAACCATTCACATTTAGATCAACCAAATGCAAACGGCAATTCTACTTCTGCAGCTTCTTCTCTCGCACTTCCCGCCTGTGGAACTCGCTTCCTTATTCTTGCTTTCCAGACAGCTACAACCTCCAGGAAGTTAAATGAAAGGCCAATTCTCATCTCTTAACTACTTGACCCTACTTCTTTCCACAATGTCCTGTAGATCCCTTTCCTTTCTCTCACCTTCGCAACTGTCATCACGCCTGTATTTCTATCCTTCTTTTGCTCCTTTCTAACTGGTTCGTGCTTCTCCCCATTTTACTCTGATCCATTTAATCTTATGTATCTCTCTGCACATCAGTGACATTCCCGCCTTGCTCCGGATGATATGATTAATATATATATATATATATATATATATATATATATATATATATATATATATATATATAATTCATGTCACTGACACTTAGATCCTCGAGTAATTTGAACTTATATTTCAATGACAGAACGATAGCATTCATTCCACTCAACTACTGTTTGTTAATCACATCTATATATATTAAGACTTCAGATTTTAGAATTAATATAACACTTTATTTTGTCCGTATGAAGCAAAATCCATTTTGCCAAAGTCCCTGGAGGTTTGTCACTGGTAAACTTTTGTAATTGCCTCATCAAATTGGAATAATACACTCCATTGTGCATTGTGATGCAGAGGATATAGGATTGAAACTTGAAATCTATGACCCGAGTTCCAATCCCAGTTGAATTCATTGCATTCATATACCCGCAAGTACCATTGGAAAAGTTATGAATACGTCAAATCTATCTCAAGTTAAATAGTAGGAAAGATTGGCTTCTATAGCCATGGGAGGCAACCAGTGTACCACAGAAAGCAATGGCAACCTCCTTCGTGAAACACCTTCAAGTCAATCATGTTTCGTTCAAAACACGATCGATTAATCGTGTATCACGTATGGCCCTCCTCCGACTGAATGACTCTCCCTTGAGGGTGTAATCTTTTTGGGATAGTCAATAAACACAATTCCTTTTATATAACATAACCCTGAGGTCATTACCTTCTCTGTAGATGTAACGACGGTGATCTTATGTAGAGCAGGTAACGAGAAGAGTATTTTCATTGCATGGATTATATATTTTTCTCAGGTTCAAACCGACGCTCATTCTGTTTTGTGAAACGTTCAAAGAACCCAGCTGAATTTGCCTCAAACAATATCACATTTTCTTTTGATTTAATCAACGTGTTGCCCATTTAATTAGATGACAGAAAACGCATAGCAAATGCATAAATGTAACGGCATTGGCTAAAGTATTTACATTAAATTATATGTAATCTGCCCATTTATGAGGTTAAAATGGTCAATGTTGTCTTTGATTGTGGCAGTTGGTGCACATCTTGACATTGGGTCATGTGGAAGATCCTGCCTTTTCTTCCGAAAATGAGGTGCTCACACTTGTACTGTTGATTAATATGTAGTTTCATCCTTATCGCCACTATATATGAAAGTCCTTGAAAATTAAACCTGATATCAACATAATATCAAACTTTGCTCAAAGTAAATATAATTTTTCTTCCTACCATCGTAAACAAATGAGAATTTTCCACAGACCTGTGCGATGAATACTGTTGAAACCTTTTAAAAAATCGATGTAATACATTTTCTCAAAGAGATAAAAATTCTTACGATTGTCCAACGATATTTTTAATGAAAAAGTTTGCCATTGCATAATAGTCAATGTTGAAATCATGTTTGACCTTCAAGAAATTTGCATTATCACACACTGAATATCTAATTTTCTGACTGTTAGTTTAATAACGTATCTGCATACGAAATTCTTTATAAGCGTGATTTCATACAATTAATAGGCAGTCATGAATCTACAGCACTAACTCTAAATATAATGAGATGAATTATTTCTTGATATACATGTATAATTTCACACGCAAATTCATTTATAAACGCCAATTTCAATATACTCGTATCGTCTAAATAAGCAGAAAAATAATATAAAATAAAATCTGAATTAAAATTCTGATTCATGGAACTTACAAAAATCTTTGTTGGGGATAAATAATTAAGAGCGCATGTCATGTTTATCTCATTATATTTTGAGTAAGTGTTGTAGATTTAAGACATCCGATTGATTATATGTAATCATGATTACAAAGACTTTCGTATGTAGGCCCACTGTTCAATACTTATTAAATTAAGAAAATATTCAGTGTGGGTTAATACAAACAGTAAATAATATATAATATAGTATTGATCGTTTTGTAATGTTAAACAATATATTCTTTGATATGTTTAGATTAACATTCCGCGGCGTTTGATAGAAAAAATATTTCAACGAACCATTGAATTCGACTTGCACGAAAATTAATTTATTCTAACGATGCTCATCTACAAGTTAACCAACAATTTCGTTGCGTTTTTGATCAACTATAAAACAGTACAGAGTAAATTTAAACAACCTTATACAATGTTATACAATACATTTTGTCAAAATCGAGCTGCTAATTGCCATGATGGTAAATATCAAGTGTTTTAGACGCTAAGGATAAGGCTGCCTGTCACAGATTTAAATTATTTGCAAAATATTTCCCACGAAGGTTGATGTCCAGAGAACAGTAATCTCTTTACGTAAGTTTTGGTAAGCAACGAAATGGCACAGTGTCTTCTAGCCAAGCCGCTCTATAATATCCCTGACCACTCGTACTACATAAGGTCTGTCATTGTTATGAAAGAAGAGAAAACTTTTACGATTAACAAATGCTGGATGTTTCTGTTTTAATGTGAATACCACTTTCCGACTAGTCCATCAGATATAGAGCATGATCTTACGTGATTATTCAGTTAGTATGATGGTGTGAAGCATAGTGTCCCGTGGTGACAACCAGTGATTGGCACACTTTTCGTCACTGAGGAGCAGTCGATTAAATAGGGTCACATGATGTGCTGAGAAAGCAACGAGGAACATGCAGTCACTTCTTATAAACATCCTAGCCGAGAGGAACTTCCTAATTACTAAAGGAATAAGAAGGGCACGAAGAAAACTTCTCCCACAATATCCGGCAAAGTAGGTTCTACTTGTAAGTGTCAGGACTAGTGGAATTTAAAGAACGCTAATTCTTTTACAACATCACTGTTTGTGTTCTACTAATTTGAAAACTTACCAGGGAAATATCGATAGATTAGCGAGTGGCTCGCGACATTTTATTTGTGTGAAAATGGTTATAAGCTGGATGTAGATCTGACATGGGCACGATTATTTGTTTTTGTTTGTAGCATGATTGTTCATCTAGATAGGCAAATACAAGAGTATAGCACATATATTTAACAAACTTTAAAAGAATAGTATGAAATGCATACACATGTATTTTTAATATTCGATATTCAAGGTTTGATCAGAAAGTAACGTGGCTGTTGCTATGATAACAGCCAAACTATGGAGAGTGACTTCACTTTGCAAAGATTGAGCTTCAAACCTATAACGCATATTGTTATCTCTCATTTCCGTTGTTTATAGAAGTTGTTATTGAAGTGTGTACAGTGTGGTCGTTTCATCGCACCTAGAAGATGATAGAAGTGACCAGAGTAACTTTCCTCGTGTCCGACAACAACAACAACCATATGTCTGAGATTCTGGCCCTTGCAATAGGTCCTCACTTAAAAAAAATCAATTCCCACTGGAAAAGTAATAAGATTACAAGACGTCGCGGAAATCGAAAATAATGCAAAGCGGCAAGTACTGGCTATTTCCCGGTTCCTGAAATGATGCTCTCAACGGAAACGATACAAGATAAAAATGTCTAAATTCAGAGTGGGGACTCCTTCAAAGTATATACCGATTTGATATGCTGTGGTTTTCTTTTTATGGCACCAGTTCAGATACATTTTTTATCTTCACCTGTGTGTGTGTTGTTTATATATTTTATGCAACACATGACACACATATTTATGCATTTACGTTTATATCCTTAATAGATTTAAAATCTATACGAATACAGATAAAAATGTGAACGTAACCTGTACCAATATTCTCGTGTTTTTGCGCGTGCTCCTCTCATGCTGTGTTACGTGATTAATTTATATGTTTGGTCGATATATTTCCTGGTTGTTCTGACATTTGTGCCATGATTTATCACATTCTAGTGATGGAAATACTGGAGCGATAGGACGAAATAAGGAACATGTTTAACGTTAGCTTGCTTTTACTTTTTTCTCAAGATTGTGCACACGTCTTTCTTTAATGACGTCATGCATCATTCCCTCGCATCTTTTCTTCATTGCCATATCGTGCGTTTTCGCTCAAGTAGCATCTGATGCCTTTCGCTCAAGTTCCAGTTATAATTTTGGTTCTGTCCTCCAGATATCTCCTTAGGCTTTGAGTAGATTTGAACAAATCTCCTGAATATTTTCAATTTTTTACGATGATTTAATTCATCTGTGACTTTAGCGTTAACAACTAAAAAAGTAAAAGAGAAATATATTTTTTACTCGTGCATGAGTATCGTGTATTTACTCGTCCAGGAGTATCGTATATAATTCCTCGAAGATTGAGAGTACGTTTAGTGTATCGTTCAATGTAGTAGCCGGGATAGACACTTTGAGAAAATCAAGACGCAAATAGTTTGTGAGACAACGGAATAAAAATAAATGATACTTAATATATTAGGAAAAACTATCTTCCTTTCCCAATGGAATTAGCACAAAGTTAACACAACAGACCACATGGTAATATGAGATCGGCTCTACTAATCTATTTCCTCTACTGATAAATATTACGTTACACTATTAGAGCAACTGTTCAACTGGAACTGTAATCGGAATCCACCATCGTGCAAGTATTTATTTCTTTTAGTAACGTGATTGGGTTTTATTCATTTCTACATTGTACGATGTGTTACAAATTTAAAGTTGAGTTGTGTTACCCACTAAGTCGGATTTTGGTTGATGCATAAACAATTGTTGACAGTGTAAGTGGAAAGAAATCCCTATTCAAAATTCTTAAAAAATCATTTATTATTGGTTAGTTTTCATAAAACTTATTTCGTTTTGAACAGTTTAATGCCAGAAATACACTGTAGTTTTAAAATTCTACATTTGCACCAGCGTTGTCTATTAACGTTTGTAAACTTCTCAGTGTATCTTTAACTGACTACATCATTTTCCATACCTTTCGCATATTCTTTTCTAATCCGAATGCTGAGAGACGAGCACATCTTTAGGTATCTATGCCATATCCCGTATTCATCACTTTAGAACTACAATTACTGTTGGTTTTGACTTCTACTGAAATTTTTGGTTATATGAACACTGCTCCACCATCTCTGCAATTGTACCGCGGACTGCTACATTTCGGAACGGGATGCTAGGTCATCACGCTCTTTCAGTGTCAAACCTTGTTACACGTGTCAATCTGAAATAAAAAATAATTTAGCAATAAAATTCTACCAGTTTTGGGATTACAATATATTATTTTAGGTCTTTTGTCAATATAGAAATATTAACAAAATACCTAAGTATTTTTCAAATGGAAATTATTTGACTCACCCTGTATATATCAAAAACCGACTTGCTGATGCATGACTCAATTGTTCCGCTTTCTAAGCGTTTTTGTTTAAATTTGTTTGACACAAACCTTTCCATTTTAGAAAAATATTTTATACAATATAATTTGTCCTTGTCTGAAAATTATAAATAAAGATGTAATTTTGCTTTAATGCATTTTTTGTAACATTATTCTTGTTAATTCTTCTACAACATCTCTGTTTGTGTTTCCCTACGATCAACGAAGATAAGCAATGTCAAGCCTGGTCAGTATCTAGATGAAATATTAGGTATTATAAGTAGAGATGTGCGGAGGATATAATGATAATGACTGAAAGTTCTAATTTATTTGGGTTCGTTATAATTACTTATTCTTCT
This sequence comes from Ascarosepion bandense, assembly GCA_037127315.1. Classification (NCBI taxonomy): domain Eukaryota; kingdom Metazoa; phylum Mollusca; class Cephalopoda; order Sepiida; family Sepiidae; genus Ascarosepion; species Ascarosepion bandense. The sequence goes on along the minus strand of JBBBDQ010000862.1, from coordinate 3,019,144 downwards.
CCTATCTGTCGATTAATTGTTAAGACTTTTATAAAAAAACATTATTATCACTAAAATAATCTTACAATCTAAAAATATCGTCTGGTTTTAAATAATCATCTAATGATTGATAAGCGGTAGAAAACGAATAATCAGTTAATCAATGTTTTGATAAGAATTAGTCAAAGAAATCATTTATTATTATTATTTTGGATAGTTCATTTTAGAATTATCGCTTTTCTCATAATTGTTCTTAGCTTTCTTTTCTAATTTTACATATTTGTTTAATCCTTACTTTCTTGTCGGCTTTTTATTGACACCTTTTCTCTTTTTCTCGTTGTCTTGCATTTTCGTTTTCATTTTATTTTTGCTTCCATAATCTTATTGTAGCTCACTTCCTATTAATTTTTTATCCACTTTTTAATCCCTGAAACCATTTCTTTTCTTTTACTAATTTTTTCTCTATACTTTTCTCGAATTAATTTTTTGTTTCCATTGAAGTCGGTTTCTGTTATGTTTATATTAACATTTGAAGATTGTGTTTTCCACGTAGATAACCCTTTTTCGCAGAAGGTTCCTGCCTTTAAATATTTGTTCATGCTACTGTATGAATTTTCATTAAGTTTATCTCTTTCACTCTTTCACACTTCATGTGTTCATCGTTCTACAAAAACGTCTCTATTCTTATAATTTGGCATCTTTCTTTGTTGTTTCTGGTTATGACAGCAAACTGAATTCTGGCAGTAAGGCCTCTGATTGGGAGGTTGTGAGAAACATGGAACCGCCTCTGCTATGGGAAAATATTTAACCCCCAAACTGGGGACAAGAGGCTATGAAAGTATAAAAATATACTTTTATAGAAATATATACATAAAAATAGACTTTTATAGAAAAATATACATTTCTGAAGGAAAAATCTTTCCTCTAATACATTTTAAAGGAAAATAATATTGCAATCACATTTTTGGAAATAAAATATAATTTTATAATACATTTTTGAATGAAAAAATTATTGCCAGCAATACATTTTTGAATACAAAACTAGATAACATTGTCGGTTTTCTAAAAGAAAAAAAAAATTATCAAAATCCGAAAATGTCAACGTTCTCAATATAACGAAACATTAAAAAAGCATACCTTAAAGCCGCTACTTGTTGGCAATAAATAACCCAAAGAGGGTGATATGCCGTTAAACAAAACCCAAACTCTTTCTTTGTATCATTTTTATCAAACATTACTCACCTTCTAACGAGTTCATAAAACTTGTGATCAAATTAAAAACAATTCTATATTTTTTTACAATCACAAAAACAAAATAACAAAATGAGAAACAAATATTAGTATTCTTTTCATGTCATTTCCTTTCAGTATGCGGACGATGATGGCTTTAAGAATTTCTTGTATTTTACCGCCATAAGTAATATTTGCCCATTTTAAGAAGTAATTTCTTCATAATCAGCTATATATGACGTGAAACTCATCATTTCATTTAACTTGTGTTCTTCTAGCATTTTATACATAACACAAATGTTTTTTTCTAATACATTTGTGTTATTGTGGATTTAAAATAACAACAAATTGTTTCAGTGGCTTATTTATAAATTTATTACTTTTTAAATGCTTCTCGTTACGCTAAATCTCTCACCATGGCATTCATCATTGGATTTACCTCAATATCACTTACTATCATTTCAGTACCTATTAAGAAAATTGTTTAACATCCACAGTCTTTAATATTTTTGAAAGCCACTTTTATGGCTGACTATGGTAAGTTCTGTTTCTTTTCTGTCTCTGATAATCTGGCGTCTGTTACTAGATTAGTTGCTTGTATCTAACATCTGTTAAGTAACACTAAAATACCTTCCACAACCTGTTGTCTCTTTAACTTCGAACCATCATGCTGTCTTCTAAACCTTTCTTCTTCTATGTTTTGTCTCCCCTTAGGACATAGAGTCATGTCCTTTCACATCTTCCTAACATTTGTCGTAACAATTAAGCATTTGTCTGTTATTCCATTCAATCCCTGCTTCACAATTCTTCAGCTCAAGTTCATCAGGTATGTTGTGCATTGCTTTCTCTTGTTTTTTATCTCTTCTATCTGCCCCGTAAGAATCAGTTTTTTCAAACTCTCTTTCCTTACTACATGTCCAAAAAACTTAATCTGTCTTTTTTTTTGTTTTTATCAGTTTAATTTTAGTGTCAATCCTCTCCAAAACCTCGAACTTGATCGTGTTTTCCGTCCATGGTATAATCGGCATTCTTCTGTAGAACCACATATTGGTTACTTCTAGTCTTTCTTTTATTTTTGATGAGATTGTGTAGCATTCACTGCCATATTGAAGGACAGACAACATATAAGAATCCATTATTCTCTCCTCTTTATTTAGCAAAATCATTCTGCCTCTTAATACACTATTATTCTTCTGGAATACATTCTTGACCATGCCAATAAGCCATCAACTGTCATATAAATTATTAACATTCAATACCAAATAATGCAATGACATTCTACTTTCTTTTGAACTGGGGATGTTAGATACACTCTACCCTTCTTCTCAGACATTCTGGAAGCACTATCTACATGGCATTAGGTGGTTTTAAATAGGTACCTCCACACATTTTCCATACCTCAATTAAAATTTACTTTTTAAAAATAAAAAGTTTCTTGAAGCTTCAATTTTAGCTTTAATTAAAAGCCAAGAGATTAAGTTTAGTAATTACTGTAAGTAAAATACTTCGGTGTATTTTTATCCGAAATTATATTGATCGGAATCAAATATTTTGTAGATTTAAAAAAATGTTGTTACAATTTCAAATTTACCGCCATTTTTATCGATTGTAAACAGAAACCGTTTTAAAAGGTTAAAAAATCTTACAAAAATAAAATACACCTCGCTGACACATCATTTTATTCCAATTACCGACTTTAAACATACCTTAGATTTGCTTGAAACAAGAATTATTTGCTTACTTTTAAAATATTTCAAAAAAAGCGTTTTTAAACTACGGTATCCTTGTTATCACATTGTCAACACTTTTCAAGGTGGCCTTAACCATATGATTTACAAAAATACCAGGTATGGAAGAAAATTTGGTACAAATCTAATTTATATAAATAGTTTTTTTTTTTAACCATGTTAAAGATGTTTTATGTAAAATAAAAATTAAAATGTTATAAAAGTTTCTTTTAAAAAATTATACAATTTAATAACAATGAAAACAACAGCAGATTTAACTCAATAATTTATTAAATTTGATGGCATTTATTAATTTTAATTTTTCATACCTATTTTTCATATTCGTTTTAGGTACCTCCACAAATTGTGAATTTCACAATTACTTCTTTTTAACAAAATTAGAAAATTAGGAATTAAAATCTAAAAGTTACTTTAATTATAAATATCACGTACGGCCATCCATATAAATAAGATACGGTCAATCAAAATTGAAATGTTTTAATTATTTTAGAAATTGACGGGGTCAATCATTTGTATTATGCTTTTTAATTTTCGATTATTAAGTGTAGTCTTCATACATTAATTCCATACCCTAGCCCTCCCAGTTAGGGAAGAAATGTTTAATTATATTTGAAAATTTATATATTATTATAAATACATTTGTAAAAAATAAAATAATTCTTGTAAAAATTCATTATTCGTTGACATTTTTTCTTTGCAGATAGTGATATACTTAATTTATATTTTTCATAAAAGCAATCAGCAGTTTATCTAAATAAAAGTTGGCATAGTTTTTACTTTTTTTCGCAATTCGACCCTACTTTTTAGATAATTAGGGATTATTGGAGAAAAATCACAGTTGATTATCATTCCTCAATGACTCCTGAATTTAATTATATGAGGTTTATTGGAATGTCGAATTTGTAAGCATTTCTGGAAATTAATTGGTGTGGGGTAACATATTTAAATAAATATTTTTATCAATCCTTAATAAAAAAAATTATTTCAAAATTGATTTCAGTCAATTATGAATGAGTCTTGAAATTTTCATCAAAATCCGACTATGACTTGATTTTTGCAAATTAATGTGTCTTTCACGGTCAAAAAAGTGCATTGCGTAATATGATGTAAGAAGTGTGCGTCAATTTACGTCTCGTACTGACGTAAGAAGAAAAAAGATTTTCTATAAATATTTCTAACACGTTAGAAATAATTTAGAAAATTAAAAAATAAGAAATGATTTGATTTATCCTGTTAATGATAATATAAAAAAATTGCCAATAAACTTATTTCTTTTTGTTTGGGTCATTTTTCCTTCATACCATGCTGTTTTCCCAGCAAGATTTTGGAGGTACCTAGTTTTAAATGAGACAAAACAAGATGCACAGAGCGTTACATTAGATGATGGCTTGGCTGCAGAAGTTGCAGAAAGTTGTCATTATTGACATTTAACCACTTTTGGGGCTCTACTCCGGGTTTTCCCTCTGAATTAGCTTCCATAGACTTTTCCATGTTTGGGCATGACGGCAAGGCAGCAGGATTTCAAATAAGGACAAGATCACACTTTACCGACAAGATCACACTTATTAATATTACAATCTGTTATAATCCTCTCTACTATAATAAAGATCGCTATATCCTGTCACGCCAATAGGGAGAGCGAGAGAAAATAGCAAGGGCGTCAGCTTCGTCTCAGTCCACTGGAGAGACAACAGTGAGACAGCGTCTGCTCCGTTCATTCTCTTTACTACCATTTATTAAAATTTAATACAAGTTATGAAACTCTGATCGCATATCGGCTATTTAACACTGGTTTATTATTTCATTATTTTGCAATAATGGTGTTGTTATCCAGTAAAATAAATTGGTATATATATATAAAGAAAACAATATATATGCTGCTATCATAGATTTTTCGGACTATTGACTTGATCTTCCAAGGGTAAAAGCGTTGGCCGAATCCAGTGACTTGAATTAAAGGTCAATACGTCACTGGAAAAAAATGCAACATTCACTTAAATAAGATAACTGATACTGAAACAGGCAGAAGATACATCGCACGCAAAACTAGAACACACTACCCCATTTTACGAAAAACAATGATTATATTCGAAATACTATATTTTGCTGTCATTTTGCGGCACGTGCCCACTAGCATAATATATATTACTAAATATACATTTTCGTTAAGATCAATAGATTTTAGGAAAGCATTTTCAGTCATTGTTTGCTAGGTTTAATGAAAATAACTGAATATAACTTTAGTATAGCAAGCAATATCTTTCACATTCTTTTACAAATTGAATGCCCATAAAAATAACTCTCGTTCTTATATCGGTGTATGAACAATGACAGCACTTTAATGAAAATGGAAACAAATGATACATGAAGTGTCTAGAGCATACATGAGGAAAGATAGGGCTTAGAAAATTTGAAAATGCAGGACGTAAGTGATTCAGGAGGATATCAACGTTTAACATGCGAAAGAAGAAAAATAAATTCTTTACAGCACAGGGATTAGAAGAGACAGCGAAATGACAAAGCTTAATAAAAGTTAAAAATACCATGCCATAGTAATGGCCTAATATCCGCCACATCCTGAAAGAGAAAGATGAATAAGATTTGAATCTAATAAGTATATTTTAGTTTGGATTTACATTGGGAAAAAGAGTTATGTATTCGTACATTTGAATAACTGTGTATATCTGTGTTTTCTCATGAAACGACTTGCATATTAAAAGTTGAAAACTTAGCTTAGAAAGAAATAGTGATACGAGCGCTTATATTATTTGCTTGAATACATTTTGTATGAATACATTTTGCTCAAACCAAATTTCCGTGAATCCATTTTGGCTGGTGAGAAAATTAAAAATATGTAATATTTTTTAATTATGATTGGATATTTTCATCTTAATGTCCTGGAAATAAATAAATATATCATTTATTCATAGTATTATAAAAACATACATTAGAAGCTGGAAAATATATTTCGTCCATATTTCTGAGATTATGTATTATAAGTATTTACCCGATTTAGATTTTTCGGACTATTGACTTGATCTTCCAAGGGTAAAAGCGTTGGCCGAATCCAGTGACTTGAATTAAAGGTCAATACGTCACTGGAAAAAAAATGCAACATTCACTTAAATAAGATAACTGATACTGAAACAGGCAGAAGACACATCGCACGCGAAACTAGAACACACTAACCATTTTACGAAAAACAATGATTATATTCGAAATACTAATCACCTGAAAATTGCCAGAAGCTTTGATGGCCAAAACGCCGCGAATACAGTAAACGAATTTGAGAACAACCACATTAACTATGTAAATTGCGAAAATATATGTTATTTTATGATTATAATGTAATTTGTCAAAGATTCAATATCGAAATAAGTGAAAAAGGCCACGACTTTCGAGGCTCGATTAATCCACGAAAATAAAAACAAGTCCATGAATATAAATCTACCTATGTTTGCAGATAAGTAGATAATCTCTTCTATCAGCTCATTCTTTCTCTGATATTGTTTTCTTTCTTTCTCATTCTCTTTCTTTTTCTTATCTCTCTTACTCTCTCCCCCTCTCTCTCTTTATATACATACATATATATATATATATATATATATATATATATATATATATAACTAGGTACTTTCGTTTAATCCGATGTTTCTCTCTAATTATCAGTATGCTTCTATCTATCTATCTCTCTAGCTATATACTAGCTCTATAGCCTAGCGTTGCTCGGGTGTAATGAAAGCTTTAAAAGTAATCCATGATCCTGGAAATCAAACTCTTTGGACGTCGGTACGAAAGACTAAAAATCAATAGAAGTTTCCAGTTAAAGCGAAACAGTAGACTGAAATAAAAATGAATGGATGTAAGTCAAAGTTTGATTTCCTGGTATCGATATCAAATTTTCTGCCCTATAGTAAGAACTGCACCCTTGAAACTTCTGAATATCATTTCTTATATCTTTGTCTATGAGTGTATCCAATGTGATTAACATCGGACTAGTCCTTCTATAACACGATTTTTTCGATTATCGATTTTCGATATTTATCGGGGGTACCTCGATATAAAACTTAGCTAAGGACACTCGCAGAAGCGTATAGTGTAAATTTTCAAGAAAATCGGTTCAGCCGTTTCAGAGTCTATAGGTAACGGACACACACAGATACACACACAGACACAAAGTTGCATTTATAATTAAGCTTAGATTATATATATATATATATATATATATATATATATATATATATATATATATAGTGGTAAAAACTAAAATATATATTTTTCCATTTTGTCATTTAATACTTTACATAAATTGTCCAATAGAGGAGTAGAGCTATTATAGAAACATATTAATAGTATTATAATAATAAATTATCTGAATGGAAATCAAAAGCTATCAACTTTTGGTGCCAAGTGGTCTGATGATGGTGCATTTAGCAAAGAAATCTGAATGTTTTTGAGTAGCAGTCTCTCTCTCTTTCTCTCTCTCTCTCTCTCTCTCTATATATATATATATATATGTGTGTGTGTGTGTGTGTGTGTGTGTGTGTGTGCATACATACATATACATATGATCAAATATAATTTTATCTGTCCCAAAACTACCATTGGTTTAAATGTTTACTTCATATATGTTTTTTTTAATATTTTCCACATACTCTACTCATAATTTCTTATAGCTCATTTTTCATTTCATGTAAGAATGATGTTGCGTGAATTTATAAAATCGTACTGAAATATCTGATTATTTTTCACTATGTATTAATTTACTCTTCTCACAGTATGAATATTAAATTTGCTTTCCTTATTATCTCTCTTGGAGTTAATTTGAAAATTTAACTTAGATCTCTTGACATCTTGAAAGTTGCCGGACTTCTGTGCAAGTTACAGCGCTATGAACAATAGTTCCATTTAATCTGATCGTTTCTATCAAATCTTGAACTTAAGGTTGATTGGAACGGACAAGCTTCCAGATATTCGAGGCTTAATTCTAAGTCCTACAATTTTTCTTATCTTCATCAATAATTTTCCTGATATAATTAGATTCTAAGTAGGCAACTATGCGGACGAAAACATTATTTACTCCTTTCTCAATAAGAAATCTGCCAAGGTTGACAAAGTAAACCTCGCTGCTGCTATTGAAAAAAAAAACTTTCTCTCTGTGTTAGAACGAGGTAGAAAATGACTCGTAATTTTTGTATATAACATTTTCAAAATCTTATTGATCCGTTTGATTTTATTCACAATTTATTCAATAACTCTTATCAGAATCTAAATAGTAAATTAGCTTTCATTATTAGCACTATTGAATTTTATTGTGAAATTTAACTTAGATCTCTAGACATCGCGGAAGCTTTTGACATTCTGGACTTCTTTGTTCATCCTGAACCAGGCAACTTACAGACTTTCAAACGTTAAATCTATATCTGCTCATTTAACTTGAAATCATTTGTTCGAGCGGAATATTTGTCTCGAATCTCATTACTAGAATTTGTAGTGAGAATTAACAAAATTGCCAACGTGATGCTATTTATACTTGTGAGGTTGGTAACTGTCAATTGATACATTTTATTTATTCTGTTTATCTGGCCCATCGTGGACAGACCCTTATACTATGGTAAAACGAATGCATATAAAATCGGTCTTCACTAACGGTAAGTTATCATGATTACCATTTGCTTTCAGAATACCAGATCTTATTAACTTTGATTTGCGTGAAATTAAGCTGCTCCAAGTCTGCTTAGTACCTAGACAGTTGACAGATTTGGAATATTATTTGCTGTAAATATGGATGTACCGATCATGTAATGAGTAACTGCTCTGTATTGGAAATCGGACAGATGAATTTCAATGCAACTCGGGACCCTTATATTTACTTGACATCCATGGTGAAGGTATGAATCTATCTCTCCTCAGCTAAGTTTGAATTTGTCGGACGTATCAGTAATTCCTTATTATCTCAAAAGAATTCTTACATTCTAAAAAGACTTTACGTCTTAACATGTAAATTGCTGATAAGCCGTAAAATAGATAAATCAATAATAATTACTTCGACATTCTCCACTGACACAAGATTTGAATATTCCTTGGCTACAGGAAAATGTTCTATTTAAATGTTTTCCTTAAAAACAAGGCCTGCTAGAATGATTTGTTCAGGGTTTTAACAAACTCTTTAATAGATCTTTGTAATATTCTGGTAATTTTTTTCCATTCACCGCAAACCATCGATAACAATAACCATTCTCAATGAATCAGCGTTATTTAAATATTTAAAATCAGAATGAGTCTATGAAATTAAAAATTCTGCATATCTAATAAAATTGGTTTGCGCTTGTTGAATTCATCGTAGAATAAACCAGCTCTCATCATAATTGTGCAGGTAGATTTAATTCGGAATATATGCAATCATATATCAATGCCTATTTAATTTATATTAAGTTATTTCCTTCACGTCCTTCATTATAGAATAGCACAGAAGGTGGTAAATCGTAACTTATTCATTATTGGTCAATAAAAGTCAGAAAACTTTCAAATCAAACAAAAGATTCTACGTTAAAAACTGCAAAATCTATATGTTTTTTTTTACAGATTGCTGATCATTCAAGAAAATTGATCTCAGATGTGGCAATGATGTCAAAGCTTACGTGTTCAATATCCGTGAAAGTAATAGTGCACTTTAGCCTCATAAAATCATCATACATGTGCTTGATGGATTGCCAATTGTTTCAAGGCTTACTGTCGCGTCATAAAGCGAATGTTCTTGTTATCAGACAGTTAACCTTAGTAATAGAAATATAATATACAGTGTTTTATAAAATTCAATAACAATGTATCGATGGAAAAATGAATACTGGAGGGCGTTGCAATAACCTGGAATGACACATGTTGCCTTCACCAAAACACTTAGGGAAAATCTGCGTTCGTCATAAAAACTATTCATAACAGTGATGTATGAAATAATATTTAGAGAAACAAATCCATTTGCGCAATTTTCGCATGAACCTGAAACAAAGCAAGTCGATAATGCCACTAAATATTTACACTACTATCTATCTATCTATCTATCTATGTATCTATGTATCTATGTATCTATCTATCTATCTATCTATCTATCTATCTATCTATCTCAATATTACTGTATATATATGCATATAAAAATAGTACTATATATATATATATATATATATATATATATATATATATTTATATATCTATAGTAATATTTTTATTATAAGTTTATAATAAATACATAGTCTTCTGCAACACAAGAGCCGTTGTGTTTTGCTACTATCTCATTATCGCCTCGTCAGGCAGTGAATTTGTTTTCTGTTAGGTATCATTATACAGTAGTGGCAATAACATAAGGGACGAAAGACATAAGTATGTGTATTACTTAAAAAGTAATGCATGATTTGCAAGGAATTTTTCACGAATACTTTGTATAATATTTCTGTATTACATCCTAATTTTTATTCAGTAAAATTTTAATTGCTAATCATGCATTACTTTTTAAGTAATACACATATTTATGTCTTTGCTGTTTCTGTTCGTTATATTATGGCCACTACTGAAACTTAAAAAACAACACAATTTTTACAATGTCCAGACAAAAAAGTGAGTTCAGTTTTGTCTCAATGAACCAATAGATAGACAGGTCATGATGAATAGGGGGGAATTGTATGTAAGAATAAGGGATCAGTGAACTGAAATGCCTTGAAGCCCAGAAAGTAAAGTATACAAATAATGGAGGATTTTAAAAAAGTTCTTGGTACAACCAATATAAAATAAAAGTAAGATTTCTATGGTAGTAATAAAGCCTAGTTAGACTATAGAATCAATTTGACATTTCTTTTGTAATGGACACGGAATTGCAAATATTGTTATTATGATCCTTGGTTTTCAGGATGTTGTTGATTGCTTAGAATATTATATCTGTTCAGAATTTTATTATTATATATATATATTGATAATATTATCAAGGTAATTCATACAGATATAGCTCAATTTAAGAATATTTCTGTTTAAATTCTTAAATTTGTCTAAATCGTAATGTTACTATAAAATCTCATCTCAAAAATTAGATTTCTTAGATGTAACACTTGATCTAGTCAATAACACACACCCTACTAAAAAACTAACGCTAATCTTATATATAACTACACTTAATCTAATCAACCTTGATCATTGATCCACCATATACCCTTCTCTATTGGAAACAAGATTTGTAACAACGCCTTTGATAAAATATATTTTATAAAAATACCAATTTCTCTGACACCGCCTTCTAAAACTGCGACTACAAATACCTTGACATTTATATAACAAACATAAACATAACAACATTAATAATAGAATGATAAAAATTATTTTGTATACACTCTATTTAATCAGATAATAATTTCTAAGTTGTTACATAAGTTTCTAAAATTAGTTGCAAATAACTTCCATAAAAATAACCCTCATTGCAACATCTAACGGGAGATAAATCTCAGCACTCAGGTTAAGAATTCTGAATCATCATTTATTACACCACACGCACATAGAAGCTCGCAACACTTGATATTCCCAAGCGGTCACTTATATAGGAACTAACAAGATCCGACATTGTTTAAACCCAGGTATACTACATGGAAAATATCTATTAACAAACAATGATATTAACTGTTTCTTTATATGAAAATAATCAACATTCAATGTATCTTAATGCACAGAGTAATTTTGTTAACAATACTTTCTTTAAAACTTCAAATAGTTTTTCATATTTCGTATTATTTCATATAAACCCTCCTCTGTTCATATATCATGAATCTTACATACGAATTGAATTTCTTAAACGAGTACTCACGTTTCTGGCATTTGATGAAATCAAGAAATTTTTACAAACTTTTGTTAATTAAACTTTCTTGACGAGATCACCGCTGGAGACTTTGAAGAGAGCAACCTTCAAATCTAAGTTGTTCCTCCGGAATGATTAATTAAAATCGATGCTCAAAGTAAATTTGACAACATGTAATCAACAAATTCTCATTAACGATCTATCGAACTTTAATCGGGGTTCAGCGTTTGCCAATCAATCAAACCTTATCCTGAGATATGTCCTGAACTCAAATTAAGCGGGATTTATTTTAGGTCAGTTGTCTCGGTGAGAGGCTTTAACAGCAATCTGAACAACAAATGACTCGTAAATTTCAATGGGGATTTCTTTGAATTACTTCAAGTTCGAGATTTAATTTTTAAATTATTCTAGGTGTTTGTAAGTACTGTTTTTTAAGTAAATAAGTGCGTTGGTTTAATCTATCTATCTATCTATCTATCTATCTATCTATCTATCTATCTATCTATCTATCTATCTATCTAATGAAATATTAAAATATTTCTACCATTTTAACAATAAATAGCTATCATATAATTCAGTCAATGTGTCAGTGATATTTATTCCTCGTGCAAAGAATTAAACTTTTTTGCTGAATATGAAACCACTGAAAAATTCCATAAAAATTTTGGATATATACATCCATTTGAAATGTGCATTGTCGTGAAGAGGATATCGGCTCGGAACGAGAAATCAGAGAGCCGAGTTCGTATTCGTCTATTCACTTAGCCGCAAAAATCCTTGGGAAACTCATGAGTCCGTCGATTATTCCTCCAGCTATGGGTTAAATAGCAGGTCAGATTAGATTTAGTAGTGCAGGTTGGCAGCAAGTCTGCCGCAAAATGTAATTGCGACCTACTGCATAATGTTTGCCATGTGTATTTCTAGACATGATCGCCTAAGCGTGTAATACGTATGGCACTTAATTGACAGATAGCGTTAAGTTTTCCATGACCTCTTTCTATATTTATTTTCTCTAGAAATTTAAGTTATTCCTTCCTGAATTTATGTATCAGTGTGCTTTTGGTTTCCATTATCCTGGCAATTTTCTTGTTACCCACGTGTATAGTCAATGGTGTTTGCAATAATCTTCTAAAGGAAAACATTTGTATTTACACATAAGCTATGTTCATCTTTGGATCTTTCTGTTAATTCACCCTAAATTATGCAAAGTTACTTATCGCAAATACTAATTCACGACAAGAAATTATACATTTGAAATGGAAGTTTGTTAGATTTTATTAGTGTTTTGGAATTGTTAAAAAATTATAAATATTTAAATCAAAATTTGTTTAGCTTGTCTCGCAAGAACTCTAACCATTAGAATGAAAAAATTACTAAAAATCAGAAAATTCATATTTTCTATGTACAGATGACATTCGCCGTACTTACTTTACAATTATTTTTTTAAACTATTTTGGCTTAATTTTTTCGGGGTGAGTACGTTCACAAATTTTCACTCAACCAGACGTAAGTAAAAGAAGGCCAGCTAGAAGAATGGGTGAACATTTTAGCTAATATTATTTTTTGAGGAGAATTAATATTATGGGATGTGCAAACACAAATTATTCAATCGGTTGTATCTCTTAAACATCTGAAGCTAATAAGCCATCAGAATATATATAAAGAAATACACAAAAATAACAAAATAAAACAAAACGTTTTTGTCGAAAATTTTTTGGTGTAGAATATATCACAGTAGAAAACCAGACATATTTCTGTTAATTAAGAGTCCAGACGAATCAATGAAAATTATATAAAAAACTATTGCGTTTTATACAACATCGTTTAGTAATAATTGCACAAAACAGAAATATAAATAAAATATATATTTAAAGACGTGTGTGAAATTATTTTTTTAATCATTTCAAGGCAGAAAAAGTGAAAGGTTACATAAGAGGAGAGCGAAGAGAAAGTGAAACCGGTTACAATGTGTGTCAGACAATGAGTAAGAGAAGTGAGGGTATACTAGTGTGAAGAGAGATGCATCAGATTAGAATGAAAAGGGAGAAGAAAAACATACAGGGTTGCTTGGTATAGGGTCAGAGAAGAATACGAGTCAAAAGAATAAGAGATGGCAACTGAAGTTGCATTTAAAATATTGGAGATTGTAGCTATGGGGGAAGCAAGTATACATAAGTGAGTTCCACTGGCGGGAAGTGAGAGAAAGCACGCTGTTAGATTAGAAATAGAGGCTCTTGGATAGAGTTTTTTTTAGTCATTTCACCCCGGGCAAAGTGTAAATGCCCCTGATGTGAGGGGGGGCTACATAACTGAAAGAAAATTAATTAGAGGAGGGAGAAGAGGATTACAAACCAATTAGAAAGAAGAAATAGAAAGATGAAAATGCAGGTGTGATGACAGTTGAAAGGTGGGAGAGAAAGGGAAGGTTATACGTGGTGTGGGAAGGGCTAGAGTCAAGTGGTTAGTAGATGAGTATTGACATTGCATTTAAATTTCTGGAGGTTGTAGCCGTCAGGAAAGCAAGAATAAGGGAGCGAGTTCCACAGGCGGGAAGTGCGAGAGAAGAAGCTACAGGAGTAGAATTGTCGTCTGCATTTGGCTAACCTAACTGTGAATGGGTGGGACCCAGTTGTCATTCTGGTTGCACGAGTACATACCTGTTGATGAGGCACCAGTGACTTAAGTTCGTCTGAGCAGAAGCCATGAAAGTACTCATAGAACAGACAAAGGGAGGCCACATTTCGTCGATGGGGAAGTGGCTGTAGTCGAGCCGCCAAGTCAGCACCTATCACGTTACTAACTCTCCTTTCGAGCCTGGCGAGAACACTGAGGTGAGCGGCAGGGGCGCCTGACCATAAATGGCAGCAGTACTCCATGCAGGGTCGAATGGTAGACCTGTATATATGCAGGATGGATTCAGGCGGAAAGAACGTCCTGGATCGACACAATGACCCAACCTTCTTAGCAGTGGATTTAGCTATGGATTCGATGTAGCAGTTCCATTTGAGATCAGAAGAGAGGGTAAAGCCGAGGAGGCGCGGTGTATTGCACTCAGGGAGAATCGCTTGGTCCATGCTGATGGGAGGTAGGAGAGGTTGCCTGTGATGGTTGACAGACAACAACTTGTTCTTAGACGCATTGCCCCAATTCATCACAGAGTGTAGATCCCGTTCAAGGTCAGCAGCGAGATTATGTCTGTCCGCCATGCCAGGTTTCTTACTGGTGCGGGAGTATATTGTGGTGTCATCTGCTTAGATGCCTACTTGGGACTTAATCTCATCTGGGAGGTCGTTGATGAAAATAATAAAGATGGTCGTGCCCAGGATAGAGCCCTGGAAGACACCGGCATTCGTGCTGTAGGATGACGAGACATGCCCGTTCAAAACGACCTTCATTTTGCGGTTGTTTAGAAAAGACTGGGTTAGGTCAAGCAGGCGTCCGGTAATGCCGTAACCCCGTAGCTTGCAAAGAAGGCCAGAGTGCCAGACCCTGTCAAAAGCCATGGAGATGTCCAGAGCAACTATACGAGCTTCGCCTGACACATCGAGGATCGGGAGCATGTACTCCGTAAAGGTTGTTAGCATATCGGCTGTGGACCTGGTAAACGGAAGCCATATTTTTTTATATTTCGGAATATAACTACAGCAAATAGAAAAATGATTATAAATGGTAATGTAAGCATTAACGTCATTTTCGGAATTTCAGAAAATAAATTTGCTGATGGTTTTGTGAGATCAGAAAAACTAAAAAAGAATAGTAAGTGTTGACCTTCAGCATTATCAAATTATATTGAGATGAAATTAAGGTAATGTTTTAATATCGTCTCGAAACGGTCATACGTTCAGAAGTGGGAATACATATTTAGATATTAAATTGTGAGAAAGATATAACCTACTAAATGAAACGCCCTAGATTGGCTGGTATAAAAATCTAAAACAGAAACGCATTAAAAAGCATCCTGTCAGTATATTCCAAATTTTAATGTACATAATAAATATGTAATTCGTGATATAGCGAAGCAGATGAGTTGAAAAAATTATCTTAGATCAGTGAAAATAAAATCTTTAGCGATAGTAAAGAGTTACATCAATTGATTGGTTGTGTAATACGATTTCTATTGATTATCGACCATTTATTAGTACGACTGGTATTTTCTAATGATTTTCGTACCTTTTGTAGTTACCGTGCATCTGGTTCAAATATAATTGTTTGATATGTTTAGAGTCTTTTGTGATTTACCATATTCTGTCTGATGTGCGTTGAAGTTTTTGAAATATAAATTTTATATGTATTGATAATTAGTTGGAATATAGGAATAAGTATTGTGATATACTAGGGCGAAGTGGAAAGTTATGCTTGTGTGTTTTGGCGAAAGATAAATGTATCCTGGTTTATAGTCTCCGATTATTTTGATAAGATTTAGACTGTTTTTCTCAGCATTGATAACTGTTTTTAATTTGTTAATTTTTGCTTTTAGCTGCGTGGTAGGGTTAATGGGAAGTCCTTTTTACAAATTTGCTTTGACCATCATGTAACTGTTCAATTTTTAATCGTAGTGAGAATGGTTTAAAACAGAAAAATGTTTAGCTTGATCAGTTTTCTTAATAAAACGATCTGCATGGTTGGGTAATTCTTATAAAACAATTTTAAGTAAAATATCTATGAGCTTAGAAGAATATATATTTGACCGTGTCTTCCTTTTATATATTCTGCCTTAAGTAGATCATGGAGTTCAGTTTCTGTAACAATTAGTTCCTGTTCTTGGAGTTTATTTATTTAAACAAAATATTCAATAGCAATACAATCAAACTAATTTATAGATGCGCAAGTGATTTAGAAAATTACATAAAAAATAAAACGCCAGAAACCAAATACCAACTTACATAACACCATCATAAAAAAGGAATGTAACGGTAGGGACAAATATAAATGCCCTCTTCAAGGAACGTGTAATACAAAACAATTTACTTACAAAGCAAATGTACATGACTGAAAACAAAACATATTTGTATCTACCAAAGACATTTTAAGGCTAGATGAAATAACTATACGGCTATATTTAAACTAGAAAACTTTAGAAAATTATACAAAATTGGCTAGCCAAAGTAAAGTATGAAAAGAACCCGACATACCAAGGTGTAAAATAAAAACAGCCAAGGCTTACAACGGTAGTAAAATATGTAGACATTTCACAAACAAAAATAAAATGCTAAATTAAAGAACAGAAATTATGACCAAATTAAAACCACATCAAAAAGCATCTATTACGTGCGTAGAATCATGGATGTAAAGTTTTTATGACCTTTACGTAACATCCCGAATTCTGAAAATTGGGGGTTCATAAAATATGCCTGTTATGTGAGCGTTAAAAAATACAAAAGCGGTAAAATCAGTAAAATATGTACATATATATATATATATATATATTAGAACATATTTATATTATGACGCTTATATATGAGCAAACAAAAGAAATATATTACCTTTATTTAATTATGCAATCTTATGCAAAAGGATATACACCCGTGAATGGCGGTTTTAAGTATATTTATATTAAGTTTAGATCGAGCATTTTAATTTAGATTATTTCTCTTTAGTTGTTTATACTGCCTAAGCAGAAACAAAATATGACAGCTAAAAAATAATAAAATTTTAAACTCATGAAATAATTTTTATGAGAATTGTTTATAGCTATAATTAACAACAAACTAGACTTCACAATCTATTTTTGTTTTTCTATAGTATACATTATTTTACAGGTACTTTACTAGGAATGAATATATTCATATATATATATATATATATATATATATATATATATATATATATATATACATACATATATATATATGTGTGTATTCGGACATATGTCCTGTTATATATTTTATTTATGAGTTTTATAAAAATATATATGGTTGAATAAGTTGCATATATATATATATATATATATATATATATACATATATATAAATATATATATATATATATTTGTATTATTTTTATTTATATATATATATATATATATATATATATATTGGGATAGAGAAACCGACATACCCCCTTACATCAGTAAATATATTTAATTTATGTACTTTATAATTAATGATGTTTTATTATTTATGTGCGTAAAGCCACTTGAATGCATGCCATTATTTATATGCATAATAAAAATAAATTATGCATTTCAACAAGTGAAAACAATGCAGTTTTCCACGTGTTTATTTAATATTTGCGGTGGATTTTACATTTCTTGCCAATTAAAATGTCCAAAAATCAGATACATAAAAAAGTAAAAAAAATCTGTATGTTACATTTTTGTATTTGCACTAGCTATATTTCTAAGCGAACTTATTGTTAAATAATTAGTTCCCCTCAGAAATACAGAATGAGAAAGATAAATTTTTGTTTAAATTACCAAAAAATAAAAATAAATTTGTCTTAATGATATATATATATATACAATATATTTAAAATGTCATAAAATCTAATGTGTAAATTTATTCAATAAAATCTCACTTGCCTTCAACCACTGCCTCCTTAAGATATCGGAATCTCCTGTATCTATTCTGACAGATAATTGTTTAATTTGTTGAATATTGACATAATCACTTCCTTGAGTTGATATTTCATATTACAAGAAGATCTGTTGGGCTCTCGTTTATCTCTGCTCATTATATAATATCCAAGAGTGTTTCAGTCTGGGTAGTAAGATTTTACATTTAAAATACAATGCGTTTGCAGAATTTGATTGACAGCCATGACTGCCTTCTCTTCCATGCTGCATGGTGCAGATTCCTGTGGTCAGATGTAGAGTCTGCTAGCTCCTACCCTCTTGGCCGAGGGCACTACTGCCTCTCCAAAACTCTTGATGTAGTCCCCGTTCTTGACTTTGGTGATATGTCGTAAGATGTTGGAGGTACTACGTCGCCACCACTAATGATCACTTCAAATACCTTGATGTCGACTGGATTTATCATCAAATACTTTCAGAGTCCTTTACACTGTCTTCACATTGACACCCAAACACACTGAAATGTTCGTAATGGAGTTCCCGATGCGAATGCCAATAAATAGATCATGCCTTTTCTAAAACTATAGCAGAGCGGATTGTGTCATATTGCTTATTTACTCACGGTGACCAACTGACCTACTATATTGTGCGTTCGATCAAATCAATACAAAAAACGCTCATACATGAAATGAAAATATAAAATAAATAATATTTACCCATCCCACCTCTGTATATAGTATTTTATAATAAGCATGCATTAAGCATTTATGTCTTCCATATTCATCTCATAATTTATTGATACAGTTAAACAGTTTTATCTATCTATCTATCTATCTATCTATCTATCTATCTATCTATCTATCTATCTAGTTAAATATATGAATTGAAACCCGACAAGTTCATAAAATAGATGCAGAACAGGTAAGAAATATGTCTATAATCTTAAATGTTTTAATTTATTAAACTTCTTACAAGATCTGCAAAGCTTAATTAATTGAAACAGGTTTGTTTAAAAAATCACACACACACACACACACACACACACACACACACACACACACACACACACACACACACATATATATATATATATATATATATATATATGAGAATACAAATTAGAAATAATCTTACTTTTTACAGTAAGTTTTTATCCGGCAGAAATAACTTTATAATTATATTGTTCTACTAAAAACAGAATATCTACTCAAATACGAGTATTGACAAAAAATCATGTCACTCAAATAATTTCAATATGTCGGTTGTTAAAACCATTTCGTTACTTTTCTGGATTTTCCATAAGAATGTATGTTTACATTGTGACATTACGTTACATTTCAAAGCAGAAATGGTTGTTTGCGTAGAATCGAAAATTGTGTTACATACGTTTGATTTGACTTCGTCTAGACCGCGGTATCATTTGTGTTCGGATGATCTAAGACACGTCAGATCAATTATTATGTAATCAGACTGATAGAAATATACTCTTTGATTAAATATAGAATATCTACTCAAATATGAGTATCTGTAGCCATAGAGAGACTGGTCGGAGTCACTAGTGTAGATATAGGGAGATGTTTAATATGCTTACGCCATATCTCTTTGAATACACCGGTTCTCGTACGATCACCGAAGTTAAGCAACGTGAGCCTTGTCACTACCAAGACGGGTGACCTTGATGGGTGACTAGGGGCTGTAAGCCTTCAGTGACGGATGTGCATTATGGTGCCGTGTATGTCAGCTTGGAAAGAGAAATCGGTGAGCGCAGTTCGAATTCCAGTTCAGTAACCTGTATTCACTGGTACACTTGAGACAGGCATTAATCCGTCACTTCTCCCAAGTTTTGGGTTAAATAACGGGATGGGATCTGGAGGCAACCCATCCAGTGTTGGTGTCATAATAAAAATACCATTGGTAGCCCTGGCGAAGCATCAAGTATATAGCTCTTTGACAAGATTATGAATTTCGCTATAAACTACACCAAGGTTGCAAATGCACAGGGAATACTAAAGGGGTGTAGTGAGTTCTATCTTGGCCAAAGCTGCAGGACGACGACGAATGTTTTATTAATTCGGCCTTGTGTCATACATAACCAAGCTCCCTGCATCTTAAGTGTTTTATGTAAAATTATCAGAAGTTTTGTGTATATTTGTGGAAGAATAGTGTGGAATAGTGTAAGAATAAAACATACATTTTTTTATGTCAAAATAGAAATTTATTAAAGGCATTGAATAACAAGAATTGGTAGAAATTAATGTTCAATTACAAAGTTAAGGGTATCAAAGGTTGTAGAAAATGTTCGTCGTAGTAATTTGTTGGAAATATCTTATGCGTACGTACGTATGTATGTATGAGTGCTTGTTTCGTAGGAATGTTTATGAATGGAGAAGAATAGGTAAAATGAATCAGCACACAAGAAAGAAGGAAAAAGAAGGCTATTGTCCAGATCGGCTTGAAATTTTTACCTTGTTACATTTTCGTTTGTTGTCTCTCCTGCTTTTATGTCTCCGTCTTACTGACGCTGACCGAAGCCTTTTATAGTAATTAAGATTGTTTGCACTAGACCGCGAAAGTCATTTTAGTCTTGCAAATCACGCCTATCGGTCAGAAAACAAATTTAGCATCTACTTGCGAAATCCTGTTTCGATTTGATTAAGCATATCTGGGAAAAACCAGGATTTCACACATCATTGGGATTTTTTTAAATTTCATATTTAATTCTTTTAATTTTATATATATATATATATATATATATATATATATATATATGTGTGTGTGCGTGTGTGTGTATGTGTGTGTGTTAATTGGAATAAAAGGTGGATTAGGATAAGACAGAATTAATAATTAATGAAATAAAAGAAGAAATGAAAAGTAAAATGTTTATAAATTTAACATGTGTATTTATTTATGCTTTATTTAAACTAAAATAATGCAGTGTAAACAACTTCCAGTTTTGTGATGATTTTTTCTCATTCGTTTAGTCGATCACATGTGCAATTTTCTTATCGTTTGATATTACCGAAACTTTCTTTTATACCGTGAAACTCGTGTAACGATCTGAAACTTGTCGTGACGCTAGAAAACGTAACACCTCTGACTTGCCAATTCATATATAAATCACACTCACTCCCGGTTTGGGAAGACTTTCTATTTTTGATCGTTTAGGGAAATGGAAATTTAAACTAGATGAAATTTATAATATTAGTTTTATACCAGATGACCTCAGCAAGTCGATCTTCATAGCACTGCTTATGAAGCCAGGTGCAAAGGAGTGCGAACTCCACAGAAACATCATTTTAATGAGCCATATGAAAAAACTGATCGTCCAAATCCTGATGAATAGAGCGAGAAGCAGAATCAGGCCAGAAAAAGGCCAAGAACAGTGCAGGTTTGTCAGTGAGACTGGAAAAAGTGACGCCATATTTATGATTAGGACGCTCTGCTAAAAGGTAATACAAAGGTAATACAAATGAAGAAGGAATTGTACTTATGTTTTATCGATTATGCACAGTCGTTTGACCAAATACGCTACAAAGGATTGATGGAGATGCTCGGCGGCCTCGACATATTTGGGAAAGAGTGATGAAGAATCCCTACTGGCAGCACACCGCCTGCAAACAGACAGATAACGAATTCAGCAGATATACAAAGATAGAATAGGGTGTAAGAAAAGTATGTGACTTTTCACCGGATCTATTCTACTTGTACAGTGATACTATTCTGAGAACCCTAGAAATTATGCCAGGATTCGTCATTTAAGGCCAAAATTTAAACAACATAAGGTATCCAGATTATACAGTGCTGATAGCAGACACAGAAAGGAAACTACGAGATCTCCAACAGAAGATAGCTGACGAGAAATACAAGAAAGGAATACACATAAATTGCAAGAAAACCGAATGCGTGTTCAACAGTAAAAGGGCAGCCAAAATGCCAAATACAAGCGGAGAATACTAATATCCAGCAGGTACAAAACTTTGAGTACCTGGGAACTGTTTTAACGTAAGACGGAAATGCAACACAGCGATCCGAAGGTGAATTGTCATGGCGAAGAAGCATTCTAGAATTTGTATAAAGTATTACTTAACAGGACAATCTTCCTGGAAACAAAGAACAGAGTACTTAATTGCTATGTGATGTCAGTTCTTCAATATGGCAGTGAACGATGGACAATATCACTGAAGATGAAGAAAAAACTTGGAGCAACGGAAATGTGGTTCTACAGAAGGATGTTGCGAAGATCATGGATCCAGCATGTGAGCAATGATAAAATTTTGAAAATGATGGAACCGAAAAGGAAATTAATAGTGAGCATCAGGAACAGACAGCTAAAGTCTCTGGAACATGCAACGAGGAAGGAGGGCTTGAAGAACCTGATACTAACATGCCAGAAGGAGGAAAAAGAGACAGGAGAAAGCAGTGAATAACATATTTGAAGGACATGCTCAGGTGGATGACGGAACGAGGGTTGCGTGGTGTAACAGGAGAAAGCTTGCTAAAAGCCAGCAGGGATAGAGAGATGCGGAAAGCTATGTTCGCTTACTTCCTGAAAGGACAGGGCACATAGAAGAATATGTTATGCCTCATGCATCGTGAGCGTTTATAATTAAATTTATAATTATAAATCTGATTTTTCTCAACTTATTTGCTAGCCTATTCCAGTTTTAGTTTTCGCTAATAATCTAAATTAATTATACATTTAATAAATAAAGATGTTCGCCTATGCATTATAATACCCATAACTGAATTTGATAAAGGAACGCTAACAAAAAATTCAAATCGAGAAAGGCCTCGAGTAATATTGTATGCACCTCACAATTGCTAAATGGCAAGACAATGCGAGTTGTGCCCATATTTTTGCTTTTATACATCATTGAGCATTCTTCAGTTCACACCAGATTAATACTTATATACTGATGTGATAATACGTATATAGAAACATATACTTATTTACTTATATATATATATATATATATATATATATATATATATATATAAAAGACAAAACTATTTAACTGTAATACTGGTATAACACATTTGCAGCGGAAATTACTGTCGTTTTATGAAGATCTAATTTAGTTATTAGTACATTAAGTTATTTGATTACCTGTAAAATTATAATAATTTCACACTTTTCTTCTTATCTTTGAAAACTTTATTTGTTTGTTATTTTTTTCTCATGGCATTATTTCTAATAACCATGGAAAATTATAAATGTCTCTATTTATTTTCGCATTGCGTTTATTTTGAATAAATCTTATTTTCCGAGAAATGATATTAATTTTGTCTCTATTTTGCGACATTTCCATCTCCTTAAAAATTAATTGCAAATTTATGGAAGTTTTATTTTCCTAGTAGATATGAATTTTTGTTACTTACTATGTGAAACAAAATAGGTTGCAAAATGCGTACCCACAAATATATATGTGTGTATGTGCGTGTGTGTTTCTGTGTGTGTGTGTAAATATATATATATATATATATATATATATATATATATATTAAGAGAGAGAGAGAGAGAGAGAGAGAGAGAGAGAGAGAGAGAGTGCCAGGGAGAAGTAGACCAGCAAAAGTTTAGAACATTCGCTTTCTGACCGAGAGCATCATTTCGAATCTCACAATGTTCGATTTGTTGGGAAGGTGACTTCTTGATGTTATCGTTCTGGAGGAGGCGATCCCAGCGTACGGCACATTTTGAAAGTTACTGAAAACCTTACCACGGTTCGACGCAAGCCTTGTGAGTGAAATCGTGTAAACTCCTCTCTTTGAATAACTGTCGATGTTGGGACAAGCTCGAAGTCTCAAGTCATCGTAGCCACGTCCTGGTTTTACTCAGACTGTTG
>JBBBDQ010000862.1:2585000-2990000 GCA_037127315.1 Ascarosepion bandense | reverse complement strand
TCGGCACTGTGAACCAAACATATTAGATGTAGTTATTGATTCGTTGCTACTAGTTGATTTGCTCGCAATTCTCATTCGTGGAATTCTCTTCCGATTTCTTGCCCTACATTCCTCCATCCGTATTCAATAACTTATGCGCTACACCAATAGCCATCTTCTGTCCTCTTAAATGTTTGATGTTTTATTTTATATTCTCTCAGTTTCTGCTAACTAAATTCTCGTTGACTTTCATTCACTTCGAATAACCACTTGAAATGATTAAGAAAACTAAAGAAGACACAGCAAACCAAAGCAATAACAGAAAGAATTATAACAAAATGACGTACACACGCGCGCGCGCACACACACACACACACACACACACACACACATTTTGTTTGTGTGTGTGTAGGAGGGTATGTATGTAGCGTGCGATGGATGAATTGTCGTCTAAATTACACAAAAATTGAAAATAGTAGTTATATCATTTTAAGATATATATATATATATATATATATATATATATATATATATATATATATATATATATACCAATATTACAGAAAAGTACTAGAGTAATTCTTTTAGAATAAGGCCTTTAGCATGAATTCCAGCGACCCAAAAAATCGGAATCTCTTGCATCATTGATTACTATGCGTGTGGAGCAGCTGTAAGATGAAACCAAAGCTGAATTGAAAAAATTGATTATAGCAACAGTCACCAACTTAAAAATGGGATTATCCAGAAAGAAGAGAGGAGATCCTGAAGTCGTCTGGAGTCTATGGCAGCAAAATGGTGATTTTAATGAAGAAATCTACACTTATGAGCTCCATATATAATGAACAAAAGGTTTGAAAACTTGAAAAGTCGTTAGATAAAAGTAAGGATATGGTCGCAAAAACTAGCTGAGAGCAAGGAATGGTTTCTCCTGCTTGTTTGGTAGGGTACATAATCATGTTGATTAATACAGAGCCTCGCATAAGCAACTCTCTTGACACAGAGCAGGCACTTAACGTAAGCCTCCGTGTTTAGTTTTAATTCCTCTGGGAAGATGAATGCAGGCATAATGTCACAGTCACTTCATTCATAAGGTGTCCTCAAGAAATTAATTTTAGTAGCAACCGATTTAAGACAAAAGAGAATGTTAAAAAAGATAAATTTAATATACATGTGCGTGGTGTTATGGACAGAGGCTCGGAATGAGTAATCGGAGAATTCAGTAAAGTTCGAATTCAGAACAGTGACCAATAAAAAACTTGGATATTCAGAAATTATTATACAACAGAATAAACCGGGCATTAGATAAACGTAGCAAAGTAGCAAGGGGAAAGAAGCCTCTGAAATCCATGTACATTCGATAAAAAAATCACTCCAGTATCGTTCCCAGTATAAACATAGCAGCAAAAAGTAGTCTGTGGAGAGTCATGATTGCCTATAACCTGATTAGACATTGATTTTTGTTTGAGTTGAGTTAAAAAAGAGAGAATAAATGATGCTTTTCTGTAGAATTAATCTTTATTCTAGTTTGTCCAATTTGGACTGAAATTAAAATGTTCCTTCTTTTCTAAACAATATAATAAAAACCCAAAGAGAATTCAAACCTTTTTGGCTGAATAGAAAGAAAAATATAGAATTCTATACACTGAACGTTTGAATAAATAAAGAAACTAAAAGAATAAATGAATAAAGTATTAGGGAGTGAAAGGTTGAAAAGAAATAGTATAATGGCGGTCATTATTGAAGATAAAAGTTTCCGCGAAAATGGAAAGTTTTAATGCGACTGGCGCGGCAAGTGGACAAGTGCCGAATTGTTTCTGGCTGCATCTCAAAGATTCAGAGAAAGAAGGACGTCGGTGGCCATCAGATTCGCATTAAAGTTTAATGAATCGTTCGCCAAATCAAGCCGACTCGTATTACTAAATGCAAACAATGTCTTCGGTGTGTTTCATATTGAAGGTTTGCCGTGAGATAGATAATCACTAATGACGCATTTTACGAGTCCTATCTACAAACGAAACGGCCTACTCATTGCCTATGTATTCAGATATAATCTCAAATATTAAGTAATAACCTGTTTCTCTAGAGACATACAAGTCTCTATGCATGTATGCATGACAGCATCTATACAAGTGTCAAAGGATGAATTTAACTTGTACAAGTTCACTAAACGTGGATTATTATATTATAATTGATATCCTTAGATAATATGACTGAGAGTATAACAAAATATACTTAGATAATACATATATATATATATATATATATATATATATATATATATATACCCATATATATATACCCATTGCATATATATATATATATATATATATATATATATATATATGCAATGGGTAAAATTATTCTAAGCAAGAATAATTATAGTTGATATCCTGAGATAATTTTGTGAGTAAAGGAACATAATTATCCATAATGTATATACATATATATCATCCGCAGACAGATCTGTTTCTCAGTAGCACAGCTCGGAATGCTTCTAGCCAAGTTGAAGCCCGACCGAATTGACATCAGTCGACGATTCTACATCTGAGTTATGGGCGCTCGGTAGATAAAGCGGGTTATATACAATGTAAACACACGTCAGCAAGCGAGTGTGTCAAAATCCATTACTAAATGAACGATATATATATATATATATATATATATATATATATATATATGTCTGTGTTTGTGTTTGTGTTTGTGTGTGTGTGTGTGTGTGAGAGTGTGTGTGAGTATGTGTGTGTGAATGCGTGTGTGTGTGTAGAGAGAGAGAGAAAATTGAGACAAAGTCAGAATATGTATGTGTTCGACGGACACATATTTTCATATTTTAATTTTGCGCAAATACTTACTTGGCTTTTGTTTTAGCTGACTTCAGTTGGGCATGCACTTTTTCTGTAAAACACCATGATATAATTACGCCCCCTGATATTTTGAAACGTCACTATGTTCTTCTTGGTATTCGCGCGAGAAAGTCTAATACTAAAATTAGTGAATTATAGGGGGTCAATCTGAGGATAGTGCAGATGTTTTTGAATGAGATATAGGAGTCTAATAGAGATTGACGTGATGTTTAGAGCAAACCCTAGTGTTGGCAACGTAATGTATCCATTTTTCTCACATGTTCTCACTCTCAACAACTTCCTTGAGCAGGTAGTACTATATAGCGTCAATGGAGTTATTGCTGCAAGACATTATGTCTAGCAACAGAACTGCACCATTTAAGAAAGCAAAAAACTCAGTTATACCTGTCAGACAATTTCTGCGACCACATCATTTATTACAATTGGCCACCTAAATCACCAGACTGCAAAACCTATGATTATTATGCTTTGGCCGCAGTTTAGCAGGACACAAAAACACACACAAAAGAAAAAAAAAACTAACGATAAAGTAAAGTCTAATATTGTAACAGTATTTACTAACTTAAACAACGATAACGTTCGTAAAAGGAGGAGGACATTCCGAATACTCCCGGAGGCTGTGATTACTCACAATGATGATTTTTTAAAAATGTTTACTCTTTATTTTGAGTAATTTTGGTAAGTATACCTATTAAAATGAGATATCAGTGTTATTTTTATGTTGTATAATATAGACGACAGTTTATCTATAGGATCCTGTACAGACAAGTTTTCTTAAAGACGATTAAAAAGGCACTCCGTTTAAAATTTTATAAAATGTTTCTTTTGTTAATTTTATTGTTTTCTGAACATAAAATATGTAATATTAACCGAATATTATGTAAGTCCGAGCGTATTCGGCTACTGTTTTTAGAAAATAGCAATGCGTAGAGTTTTACTCATATATCCAGGGTTATGAGATTGTTTTATCCTGCAGAATTTAATCGTTTTCGTACTTGATGTTATGGAGATTTTTGTCTTTCCATAACAGCCCAATATTTGCGTAAATACAATAATATTCGGACAATTTTGAACATATTCAATGTCCAGAAAAAAAACGAAACTCATGCAAATTAAAGAAAAAGAAAAGACTTCAATGTAGTAATTTGTCAGTGGTCTTTATAGAAAATTGTATAACAGATGGAGAACTCATTAAATACAATATATATATATATATATATATATATATATATATATATATATATACATACATGTGTGTGTGTCTGTGTGTGTGTCCGTTACCTATATACTCCGAAACGACTGAACCGATTTTCTTGAAAATTTACACAGTCGTACTATAAGCACCTGCAAGTTTTCTTAGCTAGGTTTTGTGACGTGGTACCGCCGATAAATATCGAAATTCGATAATTGACAAAAAAACGGGTTATAGAAGGAGTGGTCAAATTTGATACACTCAAAGACAAAAACATAAGAAAAGATATTCAGAAGTCTCAAGGTTTCAGTTCTTACAATAGTGCAGAAAATCGATAATATATATATATATAAAGCAAGATGTTTCTGTGTGTGTCCGTTTATCTGCCTGTGTGTCTGTATTATTTTTTCAGCCCTTTTACTTTAGTTTTTGCCTTTGGCTTGGCTCTAAGTAGGTATAATTGTAGTTCGTAGTCTCAGCCATGATACCATTTCCACAGAGGATTTATTTAGTCTTCAAAATTCAGTTTACGACAAAAAAACTTATTTGATAACGATACTAGGGAAACAAAATTTGACTTACATCCATTCATTTTTCTTTCAATCTAGGGTTTAGATTTAACTGGAAACAACTATTGCTTTCTAGTCATTCGTGCCAACGTCCAAAGTGTCTGAGCTCCAGGACAATAGATTAGTTTTAAAGTTTTTATTACACCCGAACAACATCGGGCTATAGTGCTAGTATATATATATATATATATATATATATATATATATATATATATATACATTACGAATTTAAACTCTGACTCTTCGTGCTTCAAGTTTAATATATAATAAATATTATCAATATTATTGCTCTTATTTTAAACATTTCGGCTGTTTGTTGTGAACTTGCCTTTGGACAATAATTGATATGTGCCAATCTTTATATAATACGTTGGACTCTATCGGGAGATTTTTCTTACTGTCTAGCAGCATTCTACTAGCAATGGCTAGCTACTTCATGCCGCTTGAGGGTTTTGTATTTGATGATATCATAATTATTACTATTTATTTACAAACTCCGTCTCGCTTGTTACACACGCAATAACCTTATAGGTTATAACACTCATTATGTGTCAAATTGTATTACCTGGTCTGTTAAATCTATACGCAATACTGGAATTCAGTAGCATTTGCCTCTTTGAATGATGAGATTTTATTCAGGGCTTCGTTGAAGTTTTTCAAAGCATGACGAATAATTCCACACCAACTCAATCAGTGAGCAGCACAGGCTTTTAGTTCCTTTAATTTTGAAACGGAGCGAGGGAGGTTGGTTTATTATCAAGAATTATCTTCAAGCATTACGCTCTAAGAAATACGACACAACATAAATCTTTCTAAAATATGCACTGCAAAGTTGCAGGCGCGAATTGCAGTAATGTGTGGCGTTGGTATTGCCCAACGGAATCGCCTGCTGGGGCATATCTACATTCGTGACAATGCATTGCAAGAACCCCGATATTTTGCAAACGTGGATCAGATCAGCCCCTATTTACGCAACACAAGTGTAAGGGCTCCTAACTACCAGTGTGAAGCAGAAACCAGAAAACTGCAAAAGCGTACCCTCACGATAAAGTGAGGTTGCTATCGACAACGCACATTGCAGAAAATCGCTAAGCAGCAATACTTAGCTCTGAGGTGAAGAGAGCCGGAAACCACTTCCTGGATAGAGAACAAAGGTTGAACTTTTATTTCTGTTCATTTGTAGTGGGAGGATTGTAAACCGGATAATAGTAGAGTCTATCTACTACTAAATATGAAATTAAAGCAAAAAAAAAATTTAAAGTTAAAAAAATATAAAAGTATACGCTCAATAATGGATAACAGAGACATAAACAGATTTAAGAGAAACAAGTTAAATAGATTAAAAAATGACTGAACACACGCACAGACATATATGTATATACATATAATAAAATTAACATTGTTTTAATTCAATAGAGTATATATATATATATATATATATATATATATATATATATATATATGCCGCCTGGGAAACTCTGACCACGCCGTAATTTCCGTCAACATCTCAATCCGCTCTTTCCCTACCCAAGAAAACCAGGCCTGAAAAATTTTATACTGCTACCAGAGAGCAGACTGGGACTCGTTCCGAGACTTCCTCTGCGACGTCCCGTGGAACAAAGTCTTCGATCTTCCTGTCTAAGACTGTGCGTCCGATGTCTCCTCTTGGGTTAAGGCTGGCATCGATGCTTTTATCCCGGCCAGGAAATTCCAGCTAAAATCAAATTCGTCCCCCTGGTTCTCACCCGCTTGCTTGGACGCCATTGCCCACCGGAACCATTTCTTCCGGCTCTATCGAAGCTGCTCGTCGAACCAAAAAATGCTCCTTTTCGCCTCAGGACGTAATAAGTGTAAAAAAGTACTGAACGAAGCTAAAAGGGCGTTCGTTTGCTACCAGAATGAGGCAACGCATAACATCCTCTAAGTTCGGCTCCATAGATTACTGGTGACTCTGCAAAAGCGTGCTCAACAAGAGCAATGCTTCAATACCCGCACTAATCAATGAATTTAAAATCCTCACTTCCTCAGCGGACAAGGCTGAATGCTTTGCTCGTAGATTCTCCACCAATTCGACACTGGATTCGTTAGGAATACCTACACCCGACTTCCCACCCAGAACTAAGGCTCAAATACATAACGTCCACATTACACCCTCGCTGGTCTCCAAGCTAATTGCACAACTTGACCTAAACAAAGCGAGCGGCGGGGTCGGAATCCCAATCATAGTACTGAAGACATGTTCCCCAGAACTCTCCTCCGTCCTCTCTAAACTCTATAACATCTGCCTATCTGCTTCCTGTTTTCCTGCCTGTTGGAAGTCCTCCTGTGTAGTTCCTATATTTAAGAATTCTGGCGAACCCTCAGACCCCGCCAATTACCGTCCTATTAGTCTCCTTCCGATCTTCGGCAAAGTTTTCGAAGCCATTATCAACGCCGAGGTGATTCAGTATCTCAAGGCCCACAGGCTTCTCTCTGACAAACAGTACGGGTTTCGCTTCACCAGGTCTACTGCTGATGTACTACCGACCATTACCGAGTACATATACCGGGCTCTTGACAAGAATGGCGAAGCCCGAACCGTTACCTTGGATATCTCCAAAACGTTCGACAGGGTCTGGCACGCTGGCCTCTTATGCAAACTGCGGAGCTACGGTGAAACTGAACATCTGTTTGACCTCATCCAGTCATTCCTCTCTAACCGCACATTGATGATAGTATTAAATGGGCATGCCTCCCAAAACTACCATACGAACGCGGGCGTCCCTCAAGGTTCTATCCTAGGTCCCACGCTCTTTCTGATGTACATTAATGATCTCCCCAACGCCATTAGATCCCAAATAGGCATGTACGCTGATGACACCACAATCTACTTTCGCCTTGATCAAAAACCCGCTGTGGGCGTCAAAGCGATAATTGCTGCCGAACTTGAAAAAGACCTTTAATCCGTAGTGGCCTGGGGTAGTAAATAGCTAGTAAATTTCAATGCTTCCAAAACGAAGCTGTTATCAAGTAACCACCACAGAATAAAACACTACGTCTCCTTGGCATTACACTTTCGGCGGATCTCAAATGGAAGGATTATATTGAATCCATTGCCAAATCTGCAGCTATGAATGTCGGCTCTCTGTGCAGGGCCCGGAAGTTTTTCCCGCCTGAATCTATCCTGCATATATACAAATCTACCATCCGGCCATGTATTGAATACTGCTGCCATATCTGGTCGGGTACCCCTGCTACTCTCCCTGGGCTTCTTGACAAAATACAAAGAAGAATCTGTAACGTGGTTGATACTGACTTGGCAGACCGGCTGCAACCAATCTCACCGGCGTTATGTGGCTTCCCTGTGCCTCTTCTACAAGTACTTTCATGGCTTCTGCTCCGATGAACTTAGATCAGTGGTGCCGCCTAAGCCCCAATTTGCTCCAGATACTAGATTAGCAACTATGTCCCACCTTTTACAGTTAAACAGATAAGAAGTAACCGTAATTTCTACTCCAACAGCTTCTTTTCTCCCGCTTCCCACCTGTGGAATTTTCTTCTACAAGTCTGCATTCCCAACAGCTACAATCTCCAGGTGTTTAGATATAGGGTCAATAGACACCTCCTATCACACTAACTTCCAATTATTCTCAGAACACTCTCATCTACCCAACCCTCATTCTCGGTATCCTTACCCGCCTATCACCCACCCTCTGACATTTCCTATATTTAACCATCCTTCCTCCACTCTATATAGTCCCCTGCGCAGTAGTGGGAATGAAATGTCTTGCTTGAGGTGAAACGCTTATAAAATATATATATATATATATATATATATATATATATATATATATATATATTGTCAACCGCTGAAGACATTAGCAGATGGTAGGATTCTCTGTTGTATAATATAAAAAATGAAAAATATCATATATATATATATATATATATATATATATATATATATATTCTATTGAAATAAAACAATGCTGATTTTATTATAACAGAGCTATGACGTTTAGAATATGCAACTGATGATTGCATAGAACATAAAAATCAGACTTGTGCTATAGATTTAAAATGGGTATATAAAGTTTATACATATATATATATATATATATATATATATATATATATATGTAATTATGGATTATATATATATATATATATAATTATGAAATTGCGACACGGAAATCTTAATGTGTTGATATATATATATATATATATATATATATATATATATATATATATGAGAGGATAAAGAACAAATATGACACGTTAATATATCTAACATGTTTCCGATTTTGTTAAAGGTTCATTAGTGAATGCATTAAGCCAAAAGAGAATATTTCTTAATTTTTTTCCTGTTCAACTATAATTGCTATTTAGTCTTAACATGCATTTGGTTTGTGAAGCAGCATCAGCATAAATATTAGCTTTCTGACCTCAAGGGCAATATATATGACCTTTTTTTGAGTCTAGAATAACCAAAGTATATATATATATATATATATATCCGTATATGTATGTATGTATGCTTGAAGAGCAAATAGAGAAATCTTTAGAAATTTAATGTTACATATTCATGTAGTTTCTTTTGAAACAAGGTAAATGGAAACAAGTGCGGGTTTGCTTGAAAGTTCATAGCATTACAATTAAATATAGCAGGTTATAATTTTTCCTTAAAATGCATTCAAAATAATTGAGCACAAATATCCAATATATAAATATGTTGGCCATTATTTATATTTCTCTGACATACATTTTTCTTCAATATTCATAAAAGCCATACATATAAAGCATTTCAGTTTCAAAAATTAGTAGATATTGTAACCTTAGTTTGAATACAAGAACTTACAGAATTCACCCAATCCATCCATCAATGAATATTAATATTAATTCAGCAAATTAGCCCGTACCATCAAAAATGACGGTAAAATTATTACATCGATATGCCATATAAAATGAACGCAACATATATATATATATATATATATATATATATATATATTGATCTCCCTATTAATGTTTATCATACATTATGACAGATTAAATTTCCTTCTCGCTTTTCTTTTTCGTTTTTCCTTTTCTTTCTTTTTAAGTGAATTTCCGGTGTATAAAATAACTAAAAATTGTTCGTAAAAAATAAGGTCGCACACGAAGAGAATGTATTTCTCAGAAATGATCATCTGACACAAGTTATTTCCCAGTATGCATATATAACAGTCTTCAATATAGTATAGAGCATATATCTACATATTAATTAAACTAACACCTCAAGTTATAAACACATGTAGACGGCATCTGAATTGAATTGATTATGAATTCAGAGTTTAAAAATGTTTTCATGCATACACTTAACGCGTGTATTTGTTAGAACTATTTTAGAAATTTCCTTAATAAATGGATCACCAGGTATTTCATTGAATGTTATTGAGTTCATTTCTTTATTAGGCTTAAACACAACAAGGATATTTTTATTTTTTCTAATTGCCACACTTTTTTTCTATTTTTATCTCCAGGTTTTTAGCTTAATTGTTAACAAAAAATTAAGAGAATTGTTTTTTCTCACTTTGTACGCTCATGTCAAACAGTGTGCGAACTTTTGATTTTCTGTTTTTGAAATTCTTGTATATATTTTATCTGTATTGATAAAAAATTCTTATCTGCTCCCTCAGCTACACATTCAAGATAATGTTCATCCCGGTTTGCAGCTGTTTTATCACATAGTGAGAACATTCCTTCCAATGCAGATACTGACTTTTTCTGCTATAATAGTTTTATTTTATTTTATTTTATGTTTACCCATTGATGTGAGTATTCCAAGACATGCTAATTAAACATCTCATTTAATTGGTCAGTCACTGAACTTACATTTTGTGTCCGTATAATTATGCACTATATTAGCTCCGTAATTACTGAGCTGATAACAGACACGGAAATGAAACTACATGACCTCCTACAGACGGTATGTAAAGAAATCGAAAAGAAAGAATTAAACATTAATTACAAGAAAATTTAAAGCAAAGTTATCAGTAAAAAGAGGAACCTAACATTCCAACTACAAGTCCAGGATACTGAAATCAACCAGATACAGGAAATAAAATGCATAGAAAGTGTTCTAACATAAGGTTGAAAGTACGACACTATGATCTGAAGGTGTTTTGTTGTAGCTAAGGATGCATTTCAAAGGCTAAGTGAAGCCTTGAGAGTAAGGAAAATTTAGTTGGAAACAAAGAAGAGAGTAATTAAATTGTTATGTGATACCTTTCTTTCAATATGGCAGCGACTGCTGGACAATATCTGCAATGATACGAAAAGACTTGAAGCAACCGAAATGTTGTTCAACAGACAAATGCTGAGGATGTCATGGACCGTTCATGTTAGCAACCACGATATTGTGAGGAGCATGAAAACAAAGAGGAAACTGAGACTTAACATCAGGAACAAACAGCTGAAGTTTCTGCGACATTTACTGAGGACGAACGGCTTGGAGAATGTAATACTCATAGAACAGTTAGAGGAAAGTAGAGACATGGGAAACAATGCATGGCTTGAGAAATGGATGGCAGAGCAGGGTTTTGATGAAATAACAAGAAAACAGCTGCTAAGAGCCACAATGGACAGGGAGATGTTGAAGGCAATGATCACCTGCTTACTGAAGAGACACGGCAAACTGAAGAAAAATAAGTTGCGTGTTAGCAGGCTCTGGTTCGAAGACGCCATATTAAACCCTTTTTTCTTAAGAACTAAAATTCTAAGCCACTGGTAGGCTGCAAATTTATCTACATTGATCAGCATTTTTGCTGAAGAGAAAGAAGTGTTTATGTAGAGGCTTTTATTTCAAATTCTTAAAGAAGCAGTACTGCTACAGATATGCAGGGAGTTACATAAGAGAAGAGGGAAGAGAAAAAGGAAAGGGGGTTGTCAGAGAATAGTTTAGAGAACGACAGAAATACTGGTGTAAAAAGTGTTGCCTGAG
Organism: Ascarosepion bandense; assembly: GCA_037127315.1. Taxonomy (NCBI): domain Eukaryota; kingdom Metazoa; phylum Mollusca; class Cephalopoda; order Sepiida; family Sepiidae; genus Ascarosepion; species Ascarosepion bandense. Next base: position 2,978,435 of record JBBBDQ010000862.1, on the reverse strand, counting down.
CATAGAATGAAAAGAGGGAATAACAAGATAAAGTGGATGATAGGGAAAACATAAGATAAGAATGGGAGTGATGGAGATAAGATATGGCAATTGACGTTGCATTTGAACTCATAGAGATTGTAGCTATCAGGGAATAGGAGTGTGGGCTGCATTTTGTTCTTTTGATTGTAAAAGTGTGAGTCTTTGTTGCCAATCTAGTTGCTTGTGAAATTCTCGTAGATGGGGCACTAAGTAGCTATACTTGTCAGAGCAGAAGCCATGAATATATCTGTAGAAGAGACAGAGAGAGTGAGGTCATATCCCGTCGCTAAAAAAGTGGATGGAGTCGAGTTGCAAGGTCGGGATTAATTACAACGCAGATTTTTCCTGGATGATGTCTAGAACCCCTAGATTAACAGCAGTTGTCTAAACAGCTAGTTAAGACAACTGTAATCAACGCATCGTAGGATAGTTGCTTTGTATATTTTTAAAATTGATTCAGTAGCGAAAAACTCCCTGGCCCGACACATTAACGCAAACTTCCTGGCAGTAGATTTAGCTATTGATTCAATGCAGCCGTTCCACTTGAGTGCAGCTGCAAGTTTGAAGCCAAGGAAGCGCAATGTGTTGCTTTCGAGTAGATTAACTTGATCAATGCTGTTAGCAGGGGTCAGGAGGGATTGTCTATCGTGGTTAATGGATAGCAGCTTCCTTTTAAAAGCATTAAAATTTATTAGACGTTTCTTACCCAGTCCACTACAGATCTCAACATCAACAGCGAGGTTAACTTTGTCCGACTTGGCAGAATTCTTTCTGATGCGGAAGAAAACGGTGATGTATCAGCGTAAATGCCTACTTGGGATTTGATCAAATCAGAGAGTTTGTAGATAAAGATCAAAAAGAGCGTGTGACCTAAGTTAGAACCATGTGGAACACCCACTTTCGTGTGATAGGATCAAAAGGTATGCCTGTTCAAGATGGGTTTCATTATGCAGTTTGACAATGATGATTGGATCAAATCAAAGAAGCATCAAGTGATACGATAGCCTTGTAGGTTGCGCATGATATCTCAAAATGCATTGGAGTTATACAGGGCAACATCTTGAGCCTTGCCGTTCTTATCATAGGTCTGTTATATGTACTTCGTGAAGGTAGTATATCAGCAGTTGACCTGACGAAGCGGAAGCCATACTGTCCGTCGGATAATAGTTTATGGGCGGTGAGATGTTGAAATATTTCTGCACTGATCCTAACCTCGAATACTTTGGCGAAAATTGGAAAGAAGCTGATAAGACGATAATAGTTGGAACCACGTTTTCTGTAGAGTTGTTAAATGTAGGTCAAACAGAAGAGGATATCTACCAGACAAGAAAACAAGAAGCAGAGAGGCAGTACTTATATAGTTTGAAAAAGAAAAAGAAGAGTTCAGGGGGCACATTTGTTGAAGAGAGTGAAAGGGGTTCAGTCGTCTTCACTCTTTTATGGGGGTCTAGCTTTAAAATTATATTTGAGACTTTAGAGTGGCTTATGTAAAATATCTCAGTTGAGATTCAGTTCTATGCCGGATTTATTCTATTTGCTTTTGACATCCATTTCTTTGCTTATTATTTCACGTTTTGTGTTGATTTTGTGTCATTTATATCTACTTCAGCGCTGTTTTTTAAATTTAAACTGAATTATTTTGTAAATTTTAGAGTACTTTCAAACAAGAAGAAAGCGCATGATAACTATTTACCGACTATAACATCCAATCAATATAGCATAGATGTAAAAGAATTATGAACTCCCAGTGTTGAAGGTTTACAAGATATATCCAGCAGATGAATCATATAGCTACTCCCTCTTCTTCTTCTTTTTCTTCTTCTTCTTCTTCTTCTTCTTCTTATTATTATTATTATTATTATTATTACACCAAATATCATTGTTATTATAACACCAAATATTATTTTTATTTCGATTATTGTACAGGCACTTTAAATACTACCTCATAATTTAAAATAGTACAAGTGCTTTTAATATTTTGTACACAATATTTAATTCGGGTATAGAATAGTAATATATTTTATTGTTTCTTTTGTGGTCCGATCTGCCTAAGCAGTCTTATTGTAAGGGAACGCGATGTAACTTAATCGAAATTGGACGCTATTAGTTGACTCTAGTTCAAATCCACTCGATATAATATATATATATATATATATATACATATATACATATATATATATATATATATATATATGAAATAATATAAAAAATATGAAAAATAGTGATCGATAACACAAATATATCACACCAAGAAAACAACAAAAGTAAACTACAGATTCTCGAGGCAATATTCATTAAAACACTTAAGCCTTCAATTAATAGAATCAGGTATGAATACTGTAGTAATGTTCTAAAATATTGGTAAAAAGAACAAATACTCATGCTTTAACACGTGCATGACCATGACATTACAACACTTTTTAAAAAAATAATTTTCACGTTATAATTAATGCTAGCAATTTGTCAACCGATATATTTGAAGCAGAAAAATATTGTATTTTTAGTAACATAGTTTTGCGGTTAATTTGTTAACATAACTCACGGAAGATTATCTCGGAAAGAGATTTAAAGTACATGGCTTATTGAGGAATGAATGATAATAACATTTATCAACGTTACAACCATTTCTAATATCTTTCAATTATAATACGCGAAAGAGTATCCGTGAGTATGAACGGATTATATTAAAAATAAGCAGACACACTGTTTGCACGTTATTTAATCACACATGTCTAAAAGAAAATTTGCTGCCTAACTACACAAATTATAATATATATATATATATATATATATATATATATATATATATATATATATATATATATATATTGAATTTTTATGTATTTACTTTTGGGTCATAATAAAATAAGACCAGTACACAAATGTATTAAAATAGTTCAATAAAATTATATTTTAGAACTTTTTCATCTACTTCAATTGTAAACACGTTCAAGACTTACAACGTTGGTAAAATATGTAGACTGTGCCAGGACGAAAATGTAGCAATTATGCTATTGCTAAATGAAAGTGTATTATTGAATGAAAGAACAGAAATTATTACTATGTTTGACCATACCATAAAATACTTATAAATTCATACAACCATGGAGAAAAACTTATAATTTCTTATAATTTTAAAAAAGCGTGCAAAAATGTTACGTGATAGTTCAAAGACTCACCGTTACGTGAGCGTTCTTAAAAGAAACATGGTAAACGGTAAAATCAGTTACTGCAAATTGCCTGAAGTCACCACAGGTTAGAAACATAGGTGGCGTAATAGCTCGTTTAAAAATGAAGAATATATATATATATATATATATATATATATATATATATATATATATATATGTAATTTTATTTCATATATTGAACTGTTGATTATTAAGTATGAATCTGCTCTTGCACAAATATGACTGACTGTTAGGTTTAATAAAATCGTACGATATGCGCATAAAAATAATACCTCGATATTTTGATGATTGTGTCGTTTTTCCAAGTTAATTAATTTAAATGTATTTTTTTCAAATTTAACACCTTCAAATAAAATATGTTTTATAGCAGTATTATCAACAGTTTAATGCTTTGGACATTGGCTCTTTTCCTATCTCTACTATATATTTTGGAATAGTAGCCAGTTTTTCATTTCTTTTGAAATAATGCATTAATATTCATCAGTCTGCCTCTGCAAGTTTCAGAGAAACAATTTATGTTGATGAGTAGCGTAGAACTTTGCAAAAGAATGGCAGAAAAACAAACTTCATTTCGAAACCGAAATTAAAATAATATTCGCTGGAGATTACATAAATAGTTTTAATTTGTTGTTTATGCAAGCAAATGAAATTAACCAAAATCAAACTGAATTTTAAAGAGATAAAATTGTAAAACACAGAATTGAGTTATAGGGAAAAGAATATAAAAAATAAAGAGAAAACGCATTTATACACCTACACCGAGTCGTTAATGTAATCGAGCAGAAAACTGAAATAAGAAAACAAAAAATGAAAAAAATGACAGCAAATGCAACTTTCATATTAAACGGTATTTATACACATTAAACTGGTAATAGTGAATTTTAATGGGACACAAATTGATAAAACAATCATAACCAACAGAATTACAAGATATACCAAATATGTAATTGGCAAACAAATTTTAATCTAATTTAAAAGAAAAATTGGAATTATATTTTGGCTTATATATATATATATATATATATATATATATATATATATATATATAATTAGACTGGCATTTATATCCCAAACATACACACAAACTATGACACACAAATGCTTATACAATATTAAATATGAAATATACATTACATTCACCAAGCATCGGTGACTATCAATCTTATGCTTAAACATAATCTTCAGTCCATGTGTCTTATTGCTGTGTTTTACTTTTAATACGATGAAAAATAAAATGTTAAGCCTACATAGGCACTATTAGGGAGTAGCAGTATAACCCGGCGTTGCTCGGGTGTAATGAAAGCGTTAAACCTAATCTATGGTCCTGGAGCTCAGAAACACCCTAAATAATATTTGTATGAAGTTTGGTGAGAGTCGGATAAAATTTGTGGATATGTATAAAGGACATACAGACAGATAAACAGACACACACACAAACATCTTGCCATTTATATATATATTATCGATTTTCTGCACTATTGTAAGTACTACAACTTTGAAACTTGTGAATATCGTTTCTTATGTCTTTGTCTATGAGTGTATCCAATTTGATTAAAATCGGACCACTCCTACTATAACCCGTTTTTTTTCGATTATCGATTTTCGATATTTATCGGGGTACCTAGACACAAAACCTAGCTAAGAAAACTCGCAGACGCTTATAGTACAATTGTGTGCATTTTCAAGAAAATCGGTTCAGCCGTTTTGGAGTTTATAGGTAACGGACAAACACACGCACAGACACACACAGACAAATTTCCATTTATAAATAAGTTTAGATATTGACAATTACATATATATGGTATACGTTAAAAGTTTCATATATATATATATGTGTGTGTGTGTGTGTGTGTGTGTGTGTGTGTGTGTGTGTGTCTCTGTATGTGGGTGGGTGGGTGTGTGTGTGTTACTCCCTATTTTGTCATTAGTGAAAGGCTGTAGTTAATTGTGTGGCAGCAGAACATTATCTTTTTTCTTATTTTTCTGGCAAACTTACTAGACGTGGATAAAAAATTTCACCCAGTCCTCGAACATTTCTGAACGCCAATTACAGTGGAGAATATCTAGTGTTGAGGTTCGTCATTCAATTTTAATACATATATTCAATGTGTATCATTCAATTTTTTAATACATATATACAGCGTGTATCAACAGTACTTTCACAAACGTTGGCACACAAAAACAAGGAAAAAATTCAATATAAAATATGTTCGTAAATCATTAGTTCATGAGTTATTAAGTTTAAAGAATCAGAAAGTCCACCTAAATTTTGTATATATATATATATATATATATAGATATATATATTATTCACAACAATTATTGATTAGAATTACACTTGTTGTTTCCATTTCCTTTAATACTTTTTATAACACCAATGCAAGGAATTCTCACTATCAGTCTGTAGAACGAATGTTGTGTCTAGCGTTCTCTTCATTTGTGAGTAGACTGTATTAGATATACTGAACATAATTCAAATATGAGAATGTAAAAAGAAATAAGCATTTTTCATTTTAATGTCTACTATTTTGTTTATTTTCATCTGTATAACATCAGCGAATATAACGTTCACTGCATTTTGCAGAGACATTTTTAATTTAAAAATTATAAAATATAAATAAAATGTAAATGGCAACATTTTGATCAATACGATTTTTTAATCTATTTTGACGCATATGCAGTTTTCTTATAACTGCGCTTTTGTGCACTGCAGAGAATATGAACGCATTAATTCAATCTACTGAGTTGTTTATATTTTGAATTGTGTAGATTAATTAATTTTAAATATGCATTATTTATACTAATATTAATATCATACTCTCCAACTTGTACAATAAATCTTTCGCTAATTCTTACTTTCTAAGTCTTCTTCTGTAGTCCATGGCATTGAAACTATGAAACCAGTTAACACATCGAATTATCTCCCTATTGGATGCTAAGCTCAGTCTGGCTATGTATTAGAATTTCTAATCAACGTCGAACCTGTTAACCATCTTATTTCGTATGACATCCTTTCATGGATAAACAATATAGTTTAAGTTTTCCCAAATTAACTTTTATGTGTAAAAAGCCATCACTGAATTAGTTAAGAACATCGAAGCACGGTCTGTCGTGGTATTTATCTCAAAGATGTTCGAAAAGATTTGTATACTGGCCTTCGCCAAATGTTTAAAGGCTACAGTGTCTCTGAACAAATATTTGACCTAATCTAATCGTTTTTAACAGATCGTGTACTAAAGGTCGTGTGGAATGGAAATGCGTCTAGTTCATACTATATTAATGAAGGGGTGCGACTGGATTCTCTCCTCCTTCATTAGCTGTTACTAAACTTCACAAATGATGCCATCTTATCAGTTTCCAACTAAGTAGCTATCCAGATATATATATTTTACTCCTCTCTTACCAAGGATGAGCGCAGTAGCAACTAGGAACGACAAATCGGGGTGCCCCTTTCGGATTCCAGTTGGATTTCTTGCATCCACTTACGCACAAATACCTTTGAGAAAGTTATTAATCCGTTTCTTCCCTCCAGTTATGAGTTACATAACAGGACAAATTGGGTTCTGTAACCTCGGCTGGCAACCAGTCTACCGCAGAAAGCAATGGCAACTTACTGCTGGATAATATTCTTCCCAGTCAGTTATGTCTCGAAAGAGACATGATCGCCAAAGCGTGTATCACATATAGAACTGACTGACTTAGTAGCAAACCTGACAGTACAAACAAAGTAGAACTGGTAACTGTTCTCCAAAAGTACATACAACAATCGATAACAGGCAAAAAATATGTTGAAAATTTTAATGCATGTAAAAGAAACCTACATTAATTTAATCACCAAATAATTATGTTTTGCTTTCCATCAGCATAGCAGATGCGGAACTCTAGGGGATTAAATTCTTGTACTCACGATTTCTTCTGCCATGAAGTGCAGTGATTATACTGAATCAAATGATTGGTACTGCTTGAAAGATTGGTTTTCTGTGTCGTGTCAGACAATTTTTCTTGTCAGAATAGCTTTTACACTTTGATAAATTTACCATTCATCCGTGCATTTAGTACTGTTTCCATGTCTGCTCCGAATACTTATCCCGGTATCGTTGGCAAAATAAAAGAATGGTCATAAATGTAACTGATCCTGACCTAGATTTTCAACTTCAGTCACATTCGCACCTACGTGATGTGACCTATCTTTGTCATTTATACAAATATTTTTGTCTATTGCTCTGAGCTGTTATCCCAAGTGAACAATCTGCACGAAGATGAGCGTGCTATTAGATTGGCAAATGTGTCGAACATACTTACTGTTGAATTAGCTAAATACAGCCATCGGATATATCTTAATGGTTTATTTTTGCGCACTTCGCCTTTGGAACTGCCTCCTGATCTCTTACTTTTCCGCTGCTTAAATTTTTCAAAAATGGAAATGCAGTGTCAGTCGCCTTCTTTTCTTCGTTAAATCATCTTTATTGTTTAGCCACACTACTCCAAACGAATCTTTTATGCTCTTTCACTCCCATTTCCATCTGACTACGATTAAAATAGTCATTGTTCAACAAAAATCTGATTGGCAATATTTTTTCTATGTTAGATGATGTGATAAATGCTGCCTAGCTTTTTATAGCGTGCATATATATACATTTGTAATTAGTTTATGACCTAATCAAACTCAGACATTCATATCATAATAATTTATACAGAAATAATGGATGGGAGTTTTAGTCCAATATTATTTCTTATAATTGTAATTTAAATCGATACATGCATTTGAGTAGTCGCACTATTATTTTAAAAAGGAATTACTCCTACCGGTCATGAATTCGAAAGACTTAAATAGTGCTAATTTGCAAAGCAGTGATTCTCTTTTTTTATCCTTTAAATGCCCAGGCCGGTAGACTTAATAGTATAAAGGAAAAGGGCTTTACTCAAAAACATATATCCACTAACATAACACAAAGAGTAAGAAGAAACACATCAAATATTAGGATATGCATTCATGTTCTTCTCTATGTAAATCAATTAACAAAGTTTATTAATTCGTTTTCTATAGCTTATCAACCATTAGAGGTTATCAAGCTTAATTGTTCTTAATATGTAAGAATATTTATATATATTTAATTATAGTCTAGTCATACAAGTGTGATTAATAAAATCCTCACTTAAAACATAAGTGGGGAAAGGCGGTGGATTCATACATCCATGTGGGTATTTGCACGTAAGTGAATATCACAAACCGAATAAGAATTGGAACTCGCTTCGTTGATTTACTATTCTATTTTCTATCCTGTGAATATTAAATTCGGCAGACCCTCTTTCCACATTACAAGTTCCAGGAACGTCAACTGTCGTTTAAGTATGACCTCATTTGCATTCTCTTCAACACCTCGTCGTTGTTCACGTGCTCGGTTCATGTTATTCTCAGCATTGTTTTTAGAACTACATTTCTGCTGCTTTGAATCTGTACTTCAGACTTGAATATGACATTAATGCCAACAATGACAATGACAATTACTACGCACTGGATAAAAGCAGACATATGAGACAACTTTCGTCTAACGACTATTACTCGACACAATTTATCTCTTCAGAAAATATCAAAATTATTCTAATCAAATCCCTATTTAATTTGGATATTATTAGATTAAAATTCGTGAAGCAGCTATCTATCTATCTATCTATCTATCTATCTATCTATCTATCTATCTATCTATCTATCTATCTATCATATTGAGTTACTGTGTAATTTTCAAATACTTCACAGAATTTACCCAAAATGCTGTAAAATAAGTAAGGTAATCTTGCAGCAGGTATGCTTGTCACTAAGAATGTTTCCCAATATAAAACAGTGGCAATCTACTAATGATTGTATTGAATGGTTTAAAAATTATGATAAATATGAACATTACTCATTCATTAAATATGATATTAAAGAGTTTTACACATTTATTTCCGAAAAAATTTTTCAACGAGTCCATTAGTTTTGCTAAGGAATTTAGCGAAATTTCTGATCAAGAAATAGACGTTATTAGGCATTGCCGAAAGACTTTATAATTCCACTACAACATATTATGGAGAAAAAAGGATGATTTAAACAACTTTGACAAACCCATAGGAGCGTATGATTGGGCCGGGGTAGCAGAATTAATAGGGTGCTTATTGCTTTATAAGTTTAATAAGTGCATAGATTTTAACAACCACGGGTTATAAAATGGTGATAGATTAATCATAGTCGATAACAGTAACCGTCAAAAATGTTAATACATGCGCAAAAATCTCTATTGATTTTTCAAAAAGTAATGTTTTGATTTAGATGTTGAAATCAATTTAAAAGTAGTGAATTATTTAGACATCACGCTAAATTATTAGAATGGATCCATATCCCCAAACATGAAAGAAAACCAAAATCTGCAATATGTAAACACTAAATCTAATCACCCTTACACATTATGTGGGGTATTCCTAAAAGTATTTCTTATAGACTATCAAACAATTTGTCTCGTAAAGATATCTTCAATAATCATAAAAAATGTACCAAAATGCACTTATTAAAAGTGGTCATAGAGATAAATTTGTATGTACGGACACTAAGAGAAACAAACGAAAGAATATTTGGAGAAAATTATTAGTGGATTTAACAAGAAAAAAGTTAGAGATGATACGCGTACTGGCATAAGTAGTTGTAATTGTAAGAATAAGAATAATTGTCCTTTGCAGGATAAATGTCAGCAAGATTGCGTCGTCTATAGTGTTTAAATTTATAAAACAAGCTGAAGAAACTGAACCCAGAATATACTTAGGTGCTACACAAGATATTTTTGAAAAAGAAATAATAAAATCATACTAGCAGTTTAATAATAAAAAGTGTAAACATAGCACCACCCTAAAAACTCATGTGTGGTGCATTAAACAGGAGCTTAATATTGACACTATTTTGAAATGGGAAGTATTAAAGAAATGTGCTAAATATAAATCCCGCGAGAAATTTTGTAGGTTTTGTGTAGAGGAAGAACTTGCTACAGCTCATAATATATTGAATTCCAAAACTGAAATATTAAATAAATATAGGCATAGAAAGCCTTGGCTTTTGGATTAAGTTCGCTTATAGTGGGTTTGTATCATTTTTAGTTTTCGTTTTTTGTTTTCGTTTTTGCATTCACTAAATTTTATAATATATGAGATTAAAAGTTAAATTTGTTTTCTATTATAAAGTTGTCCCCTATTTGTGTTTGCTGTCTTCTTTCTTGGTCACGTGGTTTGATTATTTTTTTTTTTATTATACATGCCGTTTGTTTCTTTTCTTGTTAGCCAGCTTTTTTTTTTCAGGTGAAACCTAGGTAGGGCTATCTGGCTCACTAATTATTCTTTACTTATTCCGCTCTATCTAAGAATTGAGCACTTTATGTTAGCTCTTTACTCGTATTGGGTTATTTTTTCTTTGGGCTACGTGCTGACTCGGTCCAAACACTTTCGACTGATGTTCATGTACTTAACTCTTTCTTTTTTTAAACCCGTTTTTCTATTCGTCGTAGATTCCTGGAAGGTTTTTCAACAAGAGTATAGTTATAACCACATTTATATACATATATATACGTGATTATATTTATACTCGTCTCGAAAGCGTTCGTCAAACAGAAAGGAAAAAAATGGTTTTAAAAGAAGTATTAGCTTAGGACATGAAAGTCTGTCAAAAATGTTCGGGCAGAAAACAGCACGAAGCCCCCCCCCCCCAAAAAAAAAACACCCGACAAAAGTGACTATCTATAAAAGCGCTCAATACAAAGTTAGAGGGAACTGACAATCAGTTTAGGATAAACCTAGGTAGTTTCGTATGACTCATTAGTTGCTATATATATATATATATATATATATATATATATATGTGTGTGTGTGTGTGTGTGTGTGTGTGTGTGTGTGTGTGTGTGTGTGGTGTCAACAAGGAAGAGCCAGTGTGAGAGTATCTAATATATATATATATATATATATATATATATATATATATATATATATATATGATGAATATATATTTAAGTTATGCTATATTCATACTTCAAAATGTTCAGTATGGGAGATAGAGCATGTCATGCGTCAGTCGTTTCATGCTAAGCATATATATATATATATATATATATATATATATATATATATATATTCGGGAGTCGGCCAATTATGTTTCCATAGTTTCGAACTTTGCTCTTTCGTCAGGCAATTTCTTTAGACTAATAGCTTATCGGCTAAGTCTTTTATATGCTTATAATTGGAAGTTCAAATTAGTGAGTGGTTTGTTATGCGTAAAACATTTTTATGTGCGCAAAATATATATTTCAGTTTGTGTACATTTGGACGTTATTTCTAACCTGATAGTTAGTAACCCCAGAACGACAAAATCTTCTAAATGAATAGTCTGAAATAATCACCGGGTCGACACTTTAGAAAATATTATAATATCTACGTGATGTAATAGTTAGCAAGCTTTTCTCGATTGTACTTATTTTAACTAAATAGTGAGGTCAATTATCGCTGGTTAAGCCACACTTTTGGCCTTGTGTCACATCTAAGCTGCCTTTAGAAAATCAATATTTAATAGTTGATTTTGAATTCACCAATCAGTGTTGTATCATCTATACAGATAGGCAAATGTCAAATATTTTATATTTACATAAGGTTTATCCCTGGTGTTGAACTCTTCAATATATATATATATATATATATATATATATATATATATATATATATATATTAATAGATGAAAGTTATATTGGTTCAGAATGAGAATTCAAAACTGTGTTCAGTTTTTGACTGAGTTAAGTACATTCACTTAGGCGCGATTACAGTAGTGAAAGATATGACACCAGCTTTTCTTTTCCCGCTTACTATCGTTTATTTAGTAGGAAAGTCTTTCGAAACCTCATTCTAGTGTAGAGTTATCCACTGTATTCACTTCTGAATAGTGTGATTTGTTCACCACTTTATTCAAATTATATGTGCCGTTAGACTGGCCATTCAATTTAAGAACTGACTTGCTGAATCCTCACTTTATTAAAGACGACTTTTAAATCCATCATTTTTGCATTACTGTAGCAATTCCTCTTCAAATATGTGCTATTGAATAAAATAAATAGGGAGTGTCTCTTACTCCTTTAGTCCAGTTAATGTTCGTTTCAATAATGTATTTAATATCATTTTAGAGTGCATCAGTGTTAACATATTTAGAATATGAGTGCAATCTGTGGGTACTGACAAAGACCACATTTTTCCAACCTTGTGGAGTGGCACTACAGTATCACAAGCAATACATATATTAAACACTAAATAACAGGAACGCAATCACCAGCAGACTTTGAACAATAAAAACGGCTTGCATATGTAACTTCAAGATTAAATAATGCCATAATCAAGAGGCTGGCCTCACGCTACACAGTACGTGAAAGAAATGATTAAAAAGGGAAATTCAAATATATTTGAAAGTACGATAACATCTGCTGGATTTGAGAAGCTTATTTTACTTCAGGAATTTTATTAAACGAAAAACATATAAATCCTAACCGCCAACAGAAAAAGTTATTCGGTCAAAGAATGACGAATGTTTTTTTTTTTTATAAGGAAACGGCTGATACGAACATGATCTCTGAGATTTAATTTAGCATAATAAAATTGCAGTAAGTTAAGAAAGAATAAATATTTTACATTTTTTATGTTCTCTCTCGTGTATATATATATATATATATATATATATATATATATATATTGATCGTACCAAAATAATACCTACCAACAAACAGTAACACATTTTCTTTATTATTCGAGAATCCATCGAGTATACGATTAATCGTAAGAAGTATATTATTCGGGACTTTTTCTGGTCGGTTAATATAAGCCAAATTTTCCTCATCAGGAAGAGTTTTATATTACCTTTATACTTATTATGGTAAAAATAAATAGATAACATCATCTTAGGGAATAAATCAGAAAATTATATCTAGCAAACTTTAGGCTCACCAAATATTAAAGAATGTTATATAGTTACCTAATTTTCACATGACCTGTTATTTTTTATGTAACTTGAATCTAGCAGACAATGAAACTTGAGGTGAAAAAGGAACTTCTTATTCTGATATTAAAAAAGGAATTGCGAAAAAATGAAAAAACTGAATTAGTCTCAGACGAAAGACTAACGAAATCGGCTCATCTGGTTAACAGTAACGTTTCTTATCTTTACACTTGATATATTTAATTAATTTTACTCGGCAAAATCACGTCAGATTAATTAGATTTACAGAAATGATAATGATGGTTAGATTGTCAAAACACTTTCGGTGTGACTTTTGCGTCAAAGATAGACGCGATTTCTAATACTTCGCTTACAGTTATATAATGTTAAACTTTATATTATTTTTTGCACTTCAACGTGATATAATTGTTAGCTAGCTTGTTTTAGTAGATTAATTAAAAGTAAGTTATGAGTTCGATCTTGCCTTGGTGCTGTATATCTTCGGTATTTTTTTTATTTACTAAAACATTTTCATACTTTTCTTATCGGGCTGGGAAGTTTCAGTTGAATATTAAGACCTTGAATAAGTTCTTGCTGTGTTTCAACAGATGGCGCTTGCAGGCCTGCGTGCAAGTAGTATCACATGGAAACACATTTATACAGAAGTACAATAAATAAACGTAAAATCCAGTATATGTCGTTTCACAGAAATATAAACAACTTTTATTTCATAGCGTTAAGCATGTACGATTTCCTGCTAAAGAAAGCGTATTTGCGGGGAATATTTCTCAACTAATTTTTTAAAAGAATATGCAGCTGATGTACACAAAATTCTTGTTGAGACTTAAGGCGACGATGCTCCGTCAGAAACAACATTCAAGTATTGGTTCAGACGCTTCAAAAATAACGATTTTGATGTTAAAGTTAAAAACGTTCATGTCAGACTCTAACTGAAGTTGCAAAATGATTAGGAGATAATCACACAAAACTTTCGAAAGGTTTGAATGCATTAGGTACAAATCAACGCAAGTACATTCGGTGCTTCAAAGGCATAAATGGAAAGGTTTTTATCTATCGTATCGTACAACAAATATAGACTACATGTTACAAAATGGGTGAAAACCTATACTTGGAGGCAATTAAATGAGAAGCCGTATTGATAAGATATTAATATCTTATCAATAAGATTTTCACTTGTTTTGATCAATAGTACATGGCCTGGCTGAGCAACACTTTCATTCTTATGAAGATGTCAAAATGATGGGTCAATTTGTGGTTAACCTGAAAAACGTGATTTTGCCGACGTAAAATTCAAATGCTGCCAGAAAGGTGGGAAAAAGTCGTGACTCTCTTAAAACGGCGAGGATAATCCAAAATATTCTAAGTAATATAAAATATTAAACAATAGATCAGTTTTGAGACCTCAATCGCTGTTTTACAAAGCAATATGATATGTATATAGGAAAACTCAATATATCATCTAAAGTGGTTATAATTATAATCCATTTTATCAGACCACATTATATTTGTCTCATTCTCAACAAAATCCTTACTTGAAATTATTAATTAATGATTGAAGCGAATAAAATGTGCTGAATTCGCTAGGAAACTATTATTAATTAAATAATTATAATCTTACAAAACAACAAATTTAAACTTATTCTTGTGTTGGCATTTAAAAATTACTTTATTACGCTCATTTAAAAGTTGGTTATGACCACCACTTTTTTTTCTACAAGCATATGTCATATTTATTTCTAACGCTAATAAGAATTTGTGATTTTCATATGATCTTCCATTTGATCTGTGGAGAGTGTGCACTATCTTTCTAATTGCAGAAATATTTAGAAAGAATGTTTTAGGATCTAAGGTGAGACCTAGAGAAGGAATATTTGTGATCATAGAATCTACGTTTCCAAGGTCCGGCAGAAATGTAAAAATATAATTTACTTTCATTATAATATACTATAAGGGAAACAGCTATGACTTATTTCAGACATACATACACCTCCAAGGAAGTAGTATATGAATTTTCAGACATACATATATACCTCCACACACACACACACACACACACACACACACACACACACACACACATATATATATATATATATATATATATATATATATATATATATATATGTGTGTGTGTGTGCACCTGTCTGTCTGTAATTCTCCTCCACGGGCTTCTGAACAAAAATAGAAGTTTTCCATACATTTTTTCAATTTTAGATTGTGTTTCGATTCTTTCAAACGTCTTCTCATTCTCTTTCACTCGAAACAGGCACTTGCATTTTAGTCGTAATATCCCTTTTTCTCTGGTGAATATATATATATATATATATATATATATATATATATATATATGTATTTCATGTCTTATAAAATCATTAAGTACAAATTACAAACTTGTAATATGCACCCGGTGAAATTTCACTCCAGTCATAGAACAATCAAATATTTAAAGTTCTTTATGTGAGATTGTTCTAATTAGGACATCAAGGTAATTATATTAACAATTTGTATATTTTCCTGAATATCACTTGTGAAAAAATAACATTACAAAAATAACATTTTGACTCGTGATAATTAGTCCGAAGTATAACCTCAACTCTTTAATCTTCTGCAAGATTTCTTATACAATATGCAGTCTTGTATTCTCCTCGTTGAAAATAGGAACGGTATGATTTGCCAAAATCGGCAGTCTCTGTTGGGCTCAAGCTTCTTACAATGACGAATGACACTGGAAGCATCGCTTTTCACACTCCTAGAAATCTTTTCTGTCCAAGAATTAGGTTTACATTCCAAAGAGGAAAGCAAACCATCGACAGTAGAATATCACCTAGAGCCTTGTTTTTCGGTTAGTTTAATATCACCCAGCGATACAACTTCTAGATTTTTCACATTCCCGACAGACACCCTTCTCCGAAATTCATAGCGCCTACTGTGATCAAAGTGAAACTTTTTGTCCTTGGTGCATTGGTAGGGAAATGTCAATATTGAAACCTGACTCGGAACTATACGATGAGAGATATAAACATACCAGAAATCGGTGACAAATCAAACCTAAGTGTCAAGTTGCGGTCATTTTATTATAAAAACGAAAATCAAGCACTAATATTTGCAAAATTATGGTAGGCAGAATGAAAGAAAAGAAGAAAGAAAGAAAAAAAAGGAATTGATATTATAGATACAGATAGACTTACAATGAAAAAACTGGGTGATGACATCTATGAAAGTAGAAATAAAATAGAAGTAGAAATAAATAAATAAAGAAAGAAAGAAAGAAAGAAATAGAAACAAATAAAAGCGACAAAGGGAAAGAAGAAAGGAACAAGTCTCACAGAGGAGGAACCGGATATGGAAATCTATGAAAAATAACGGATATGCAACAATATATATTGAACGAAGCATTTGACTTGAAGAAAGAAAGACTAAATGAATGAGTGAGGACGACGCAGGAAATAGAAAAAAATATGAATGAAAAGGAAAATTAAACGGACAATGCAGATTATTAGTATTAAGAACAAAATAATGGAAAAATAACTGCATCCCATCAGCGAATAACGCTATTTCAAAATATATTTTAAAATATGCTTTGTTTGAAATCTTTATCTAAAGCATTATAAAGATCTTTAAACGGTAATGCATGTAAAATAGTATTAGTCAACAAACATGAGGGCAAAATTTTCATGATAAATATATTGTAATGGTAATATTCGTAGTTTACTTATAAGAAAATATTCGGGATTAATTAGCAGAGTCGCCAGTGCTTCTCTCGATTGCAATTAAAATCTTCGTCTTGAAATAAACTTTCAGGATAAAAGTTCCGTCTAGTACCTTTTATCGTAGTTTTTATATTGGTAGAACGGAGGTTTCATCCTTACACATAAATAATAAAACCTAAAAGAACAAAGAATGTACTCAGAATGGGTGTAAAATTTGAAGCAGACAAAAGAACAAAATATAAGAAAAATAGGAAAAACTGGCCGGGGTATTTGGGGTAGGGTGTGTGAGCACGCTTATTATCACCGCAGGATCAGGAGCCCAATCAAATGTACTGTTCAAAGAATAGTATTTTAATTTTATTACATTCTCAACTTTGAATCATCACCGATCAAAAGTTCCATTCTTTAATCATTGGCTTGAGGCTTCTATTCATTTCCATTTTCTCTCAGAGTTTTCCAACTCACTCTGTTACCATTGGAAAACCACACATGTTTTATATTCACTATCACTTCTGAATAGAAAGAAGTGAATTTTAAAAAATGAACAAGACCAAAAACTTCGTTATCATAAAAAGTAGTCGTTAACATACATGAAAAAAAAGGCAATAGCTATTTACTTTGATTTGTAATATTCTTTAAAATATAATTTGCTGTAATGTTGATTTTTGCCAAAGAAAGGAAAAAACATAAAATCCTTTTTTATTTTTTCTGCTCTCATTTAAAAACATCAATAAAAAAGACAAAATTAAAAATAATTATAAAACCTCATTCGACGAACAGCGATATTTTTTCAAAGTTCATGCAATCTTTTCATGTCCTTCTCCTGATCAGGGGATAACTTTACAGGGTTAACGGTCTTACTTTCCAACTGGTGGATACCGACATTTTTCTCGTATCACTGCCTGCAACGATATTTCAAATAAAGTATTACAATAAATGTACTAGATGGTTTAAAAGGAATACATTATGAGCAATAAAACAAAGTTCAATTTAAAACAAAAATGCGTGAATTATTAATTTTGTTCCGGAAACCATGACACATCGAGTTAATGACTGAAATACGCAGTGAAAATCTTTTATTTTCGTTTACCCGTATTATCCCTAGAGGAAGTTAATGTATAGCAACATTAGAGTCGTTATCACCAAGTTGGGTGTGACTATTTGGGTATATATAAGAACATTTCTATTAGCTGTATTTTTTAAACAAACAGTAGAATACTAGGAGTAATAGAAAATATATACAATCTAGTCATTTATGACTGAGAAGAGTTGTGCAAATGACTATATAAAGTTATCTTAAATGCAATTTGATATGCGTGTGTGTTTGTGAACATTTCATGTCAAGCGGAGATGTTGAAAAATAATATCTTTTCTACTTCATACGCCAAATATAAAAGAAAAATTGAGTGTAAAGACGAAGCAAAATAATATGAACATTTTTTAAAAAAACTTCAGTATTTCACAGTTAAAATTGATGAGTTAATCAACATAGTCTGAAGAAATTTTGAAAGGTAGGTAACTGCCCTATAATTTGTCTCATATATATTAAATAGCGTAAGATTTATAATTCATTTTAGAAGTGAACATCCATGCAAAATAAGTAATACATCCATCATAGTTTACGTTATGTATTTGGAGATGATAATACAGCTAATGATAATGACAACAAAATATATGCAATTCATAAATATGCAACACGTTCTTTTATATACGAGCGGTGATTCCCGGTGTCAGGAGCTTTGCTTGATGCACGCCTTGACGATAATGGTACATTTCGTCTATGGATTGTTTTGGCAGAGGAATTCCCATAGTGGGATGTCGTTATTTTCTTCGGTTGTCTTGTTGCCAACCAAGGCTCTAGAAATCAGTTTGTCCCACTAATCAACCCATAGATGGAAAGAAGTAGATATGGATTCATACATTTTCCTGAGATATTTACGTGTAACGAAATTGACATGAACTTAAAATCTGCTCTCCGATATGTCATTCGGAGCATTTATGATTTAGTAACGCCAATTGCAATATTCTCGACAATGCTCAGATTAAAAGAAGAAAAACTTTGAATTAAGAAATTTTTATGTGGTTACTAAACTGGATTCAAGCTAAAACACAAGGGAACTAATAATGTGTTATTTCAACTGTTCATGACTATCTGATGGGATTTGAGAACACTTTTGATTACGCTATGCGCTTTCTCTTCAGACCAGAACACAACTCCTACACTGTTCAGGTAGCCTGAAAGTAAAACGCTTCAATTTTGCATTGTATTGTTACATTTTGCAGAAAAGGGGTTTTGAATATCATGATAAAATTAAAAACACTGATATTATCACAAAATAACGAGCCAATGACAAACAAATCATAACTCTCTCTTTTTTTTTTAAAGTCGTGCGTAGAATGTAGGATAATATGTATAGATATTAATATATATTTTTGTTGTTAGACAACATCAGTTTTGTTCCATTTTCACTTGATAATATTTATATATCTATATGTATGTACGCGTATACACGCACGCACACATACACACGCACACACACATACACACTTACACACACACACGCATGCCCTCCATATATATATATATATATATATATATATATATATATATATATATATATATATGTACTTATTTAACTCCTTAACTTAACGCTATTATTATTATTAACCCTGATTGAGCACTTTGGAGAAATGGTAGACTTTGAAAAAACAGTAGCTTCTCTAGCATCTACGCATCGTTCTTTCAGAAATTAATTAGAACACTCTAGGCTATTTGCGTCTGTTTACTAAAGTCTTCTTTTACGGAGCGACCATAGCTCAGAGGTAGAATTCGGTCGGGTTTCAATCCTGGATAAAAGCAATCGGATGTCTCAACATACTGATTCGCACAGCAAAACGGATATGTCTGCGGATGACTATATATATATATATATATATATTGTCATCCGCAGAAATATCTGTTTCGCTGTGCGAATCAGTATGGTGAGACATCCTATTGCTTTTATATATATATATATATATTCACGCTACTATATTGTGGAAATATTTTTCGAATTCATGCTTTTCAGCTAATTGAGAAAACCATTCCAGTGAGCCCATAGCTTTTTTAAATACACAAAACTACAAAATATTCATAACGCAACAGAAAAAATTAAATGCAATTTCAATCACTACTGTCTTCCTGATACTTATTTTTCTCCGAACTGTTTATTAATGTTTCTGTTTCTATTTCTTTCGCGCGCTGTGACTACTTTGTTTTTTAGTAGCTTTACTGCTATGCCTGGTGTGATACCGATTAAACGAATGCTGCCTCCGAGAAAAAGATACAGCTAGAGTTTCGATTAAACTAACAAAGTCAAATATATCTCTTTTGCGAAACTTAGTTGTTTCATCATCGACAATCTTTGAGAGGTAAAATGACTACAAATTATGTTGCGATACGATTGTAAATAGTCTCTGTGGGAATTTAATTGAAAATATTCTCTCAAGTCCTTAACCCTTCACCAGTTTTATTCTTTCAGCACAATATTTAATTTTGGAGCCTGCATATAACTTTGCGTTATGAATCTAGAATAGCTATAAAATCATTGGAATGTTTTTCTCAATTCTTTCTAACAAGTAGTTCCCTGAAAATGATTATTGGCGATCCGTCCTCTGAAATCCAAGCAACCAACGGAGACCTACACCAAGAATTACTTATAATTTACATAAATAATCGACATCAATCTCACACCCGATCTCAAGTTGAAGCTGTATATACTATTCATAGCTAAAGTTGCAGTTAAATGATCGTCTTCCTGTATCCCTCCAGTAAATATCTAACAACTAGTGCTTACATCTAACTTTATAAAAGCAAGATAAGAAAGAAAATGATGCCATATTTGGCCGGGATCTACCCGGTCCTCTCTTTCTTGTCTTGATAAAGTTTACGAGCCTCTCCGGGTCATTTTCAGATAATGACTATTTTCCATCCTCTAACCTCTAACCGCAAACTTACAAGCGGGATGTGGCGAACCACTCATTGTTCTATCACTACATCCATGGAAGATTTTAGTACATTTCCTGGTTTCACGAGGTATAACATTCACGGCTAGGACCACCTATACAACTTAAATTGTCGTAGACTACCTTCATTTATTCTGTATTCCGTCGGTAAGAGGTGTGTTCCATTCAAACAGCTTCGTCCTGCGAACCACTGCTCTGTTGAACAGGTTCTCAAGAGGATGTTTCTTAGATCACTACAATCCTAAGCTGTTCAAGTCTAGGTTTAACCACTCTCTATCTTTCGTAACGATATTAGCTTTACTTTGATGTACTCTTTTCTTTCAGTGACCCCGGGATTTGAACAGTGTGAAATTTACCATTTAAATAATAATATAAATAACAAGGTAGAATTAGACTTTAACTCTTGACTGGTAAGTAGTGTACAAAAATTAATATTATTCATGTTGAGAAGGCAGCATGAAACCACGTTCTATAGACGGCGTGGCTTTTCACAGATAAGAAAATCTCTTGAGAGCCATTAAATTCTGCAATGATTTCTTGTATATGGCATGTCCATCATGACATGGACGACGATGGCTTTGCAAAGTTTCATAACTCTTGCACCTTTTATCAATATTTGACCCTTTGCAACCCTCGATTTCTATCACTCCATTCACAAAAGTACGTCAGTTAATTGGCCCCCTGACGCATTCAGTACATTTTGCCATATATATGTCTTTAAAATGTCATATTCTCCAAGCCATCTAACTTCATTTTGCGTCCAAGAAAAGTCAGGTGTTTCTTTTGATTCTACGTGTTCATGTATTTTTTTATTCACTGAAGTCGTATTTGTTTCTTACGCACTTCTTCCATTGCTTAATCAATATTCTTCTGTTGAATTACGTTTCTGTTGCCTCCATTTACCTTTCAACTTTGAAAATATCGTCAATACTTTTACAGGTGTACATAATTTGGGCACTTCGACGTTATTTAATGCTAAGAAGCATGTCTCGCCCAAACAATTTACGATTGAGTAGTGAGTTCGATCCTCACTGGCTCTCCCATACATTTGGACATGTCTCACATTTAAGTTACGCTTAGTATAGCAGTATTGCTATGTATGTTTTAGGCATTTCGACGTGCTTTAATGTTAGAAAGATTGTCTCGATATAAAAATTGCTAATAAAAATTTAGTACAGTGATCATTGGGTGCCCCATGCATTTGACCTTGTACCATGTCTAAGCCACGCAAATAAATTCACTGTAACCATATAAGATTCATAAATGTACATGCTACATGTCTTTGCTTCAAATGAAATCTTTCTTGGCTCAACTTTTGATAGATATCTTTGGCTACTCAATGAGAATTTAGATTTAGGTGCCATATTTTACATAATCTGATGAAACACTTCTCATAGATTAGAACGTCTATGACAGAACATTAAAATATACATCCTGTACGAAGTAATTGAAAACAAAAAATATTAATGTCTACTTAGAATCTTTCACAATTACCCTAATCATGTATACGTTGTTCTTGGCATTGTTATTTTTCTTCCGACTGCATTTTATTTTACTTCTCGGACTGATCGAACAAGTTTGCTTCTTTGACTTGATTACACGTCTGACAGTAGAAACACTGACTTAAACAATATTCGAGATCTCTCGGTAAGACTTGCCAATCTGCTCGTGCAACGTTTTAATTCTTGTACGCTTCCTTGGTGTAAAGTCCATTGCTGACAGTAGTTTCTGGGAATGATAGAATTCTGATGCAATCACGAATTATGCAAGATTTTTCAAGGCCAAACAAATTTCATCATAAAAAACTGAAAAAT
Source organism: Ascarosepion bandense (assembly GCA_037127315.1). Classification (NCBI taxonomy): domain Eukaryota; kingdom Metazoa; phylum Mollusca; class Cephalopoda; order Sepiida; family Sepiidae; genus Ascarosepion; species Ascarosepion bandense. The sequence continues at coordinate 2,955,688 of JBBBDQ010000862.1, read as the reverse complement.
ATTCATATTACTGCACACAATTTTAAATGATCTAATATGAGAAAAAAGTAAAAATCGATTACACACTGTCAGTCTTCAACTTCGGCTACTTTCGTCTGTCTGTGTTTCCCTCTATCTGGCCTGTGAGTCCTATGTTGTCCAAGCCCTACTTCCTTATTGCATGTCCGAGGGACTTTAGTTGTTTCTTACTGATGCTCAATATTAATTTCTTTTTTGTTTCCATCCTTTCCAAAACCTCATCATTGCTCACATTCTCGGTCCACGATAACCGCGGCATCCTTCTGTAGAACCACATTTTAGCTGTAACCAGTTTTTCCTTCATCTTTGATGATATTGTCTAGCATTCACTGCCATATTGAAGAACTGACATCACATAGCAATCTAGTATTCTCTTTTTTTGTTTCTAGTGAAAGTTTCCTATCTCAATGCTTTACTCAGCTTCAGGAACGTGTCCTTCGTCTTGCAAATTCGTCTTCGGATCTCTGACGCACTTTCCGTCTTCTGTAAAAACACTTCCAAGGTATTTAAATTTTTGTACCTGCTTGATTTTAGTATTTCTTAACTGTATTTTGCATTTTCAGCTGCTTTTTTTACTGATGATATGGTCGATTGACTTGCAGTTTATTTGTAGTTCTTGTTTGTCACTCTTTTCAGCTGCCTTCTGTAGGTGTTTTTGTAGTTTCCTTTCCGTTTCTGCAGTCAGCACTGTATACGTTGCGTATTTATGTTGTTCAAATTGTGGCCTCCGACTACAAATCCTGGCATAACATCTAGGGTCTTTAAAATAGTCTCTCTGTACAATTTGAACAGATCCTGTGAAAAGACACATCCTTGTCTTACGCCCCTTTCTATCTTTGGAGATTTACTGACTTTGTTGCCTGTCTATTTGACTGTCTATTTGCTGCCAGTAAAGATTCTTAATGATTCTTATGTCTTTCACAAATATATCGAGACTACTGAGTATCTCCATCAATTGGTACAAGTATTGCACTTTCGGAGAGCATCCTCATCCTAAATATAGTTTACCTTGTTCCGGTGTCTTTGTCCTTTTCCTATCTTATGCCTGATTCTGCTTCGCGATCTATTCATCAGGATTCGCAGATCAGTTTTGTAATATAACTCATAAAGCTTTTAGTTCCGTTTAGTTCTCACTAGTTTGCAACTGCCTTTTTAGGCAGTGCTATGAAAATCGACTTGCGTAGATTGTCTGTTATTACACCACTGTTATATATTTCATTTATTATTTCCGTAATTTTCTCTATGCATAATACTTCCAGGACTATCTGCAGCTCTATTGCAATGGCGTCTGGACCAGCCGATTTCTTTCTGTTCAGTTTGGCCATTGCAGCTTCAACTTCGGACTTTACTGACCGTATGTTGAAAGAAAAGTTAATTGATCAATTGCTTTACAAGGGTGTAGAAATTTTGCATTATGGTTTTGTATCTATACATTATCTTAGTATATAACTAACCTATGAAACTAGACAAGACAATCATCTGTAATTTGTCATATTTACCTCTGCCTACAATACATTTGAATAAAAACATTGAAATTCAGTATTTACATATTTCATGTAACTAATGTCACTTTATTATTAAAAAAATCAAACTTACGTGGGAGAAACGTCTATGCATAATTTTGTAGATATTTTATCTCCCAAGATTAATAAAAACTATTCTAGTTAAAAATTTCACAATTCTAGATTATTTAATAAAATTTCCGACACAACTATTCATTTTGACATCCCCGGTTATATAATGTTCTGAAAACTTTCACCCCAAAACTGTTAATATATCTCTGTGCATATTAATGAAACACTAGAAATACTTAAAATATACATTATTGTTGTTGCTAAAAGATCTTAAAACGTTGCTGCTATTGTATAGAAGAAATTCAATATAGTTTAATTTTTCCTCTAAAATGTAAATGTATTTATGAATATTTTTGGTCTCAGTCATGGAATCAAGTAGATTTATTTTATTTTTTCACTATCGAAGAAGCTTTCTCTCCTTAAAGCGTAGAAAGTATAATTTCTATACTCGTGAGAATACATAAAATAAATTTTGAATAAGCAAATGTACGTAAAAACGGAACTTGCTCATAACTCATCGCATCATCTAATCCCCCGAGGAATTTACGAGAAAAAGGCACGCTTCTCGCAGTGGGAGTGACATGTAATAAGCTTAAAAAAGAACAACTGTAGAGTAGGTGTTGTTTTGATATCTTGTATGCATGGTAATCCTGTCTCTCTAAACCATCAATTTTCGACTTGGCTTTTATCCGGTTAAAAAAGAAAAAAAAACAACAAACAAAAAAAAAAATACAGTCGGTTCTGGTTGGAATAAAAATGCAAGTATTTTGTCAATTTTACAGATTAAATTCAATCAGTCAGTTAAATGCGATACGTGATACACGCTTGGGCGATCATGTCTCGAAAGAGACATGCCTGGCTCGACAGAAGATTGTCTTACAGTAAGTAACCATTACACTCTGCGGATGGTTACCATCCAAGGCTACAGGACCAAATCTGGCCTGATAGTTACCCTATAGCTGCAGAGCGAAGAGATTCATTATTACCTTCCCCAAGATTAGTGACGGCGACGGATTCAACTGGAATTCAAAATCGGCTCTCCAATGTCTCATACCGAGAGCATATCAACTAATTCATTCCAATTAAAATCATCTGACATACAAATGTAGAACAAACAGAAAAGAAGAAAGTCCCTCTTGAAATACATATCGGATACGTAGTCGTACGTATTCCCAATACTTACGACGGTTTAACAGAATTAACATACGCCTTCATAATATATAAACAGCTTCGAAATGAATATTCTGTATTGAATTTAGTAATATCTAGTGTGAAAATAGCGTACATAAAGAAATGTGGACTTCAAACTATAGTTTTCACACGAACATAGGAGAGGCATAAAAAGAAAATAATTACAGACTAACAATAATTATAAATATATACCACTGTATCCTTTAGACTAACAAATATATAGCTTTACATGTTGTATTTGTGTTATTTCACCGTTCTCAGCGTTCTGACCTCCTGCATTCTTCAAGTGCATATCAATCTGTGTAAATATCTTGAAATTTTGAACTGAACTCTTTATTTAATTTACAGAGTTAGAGGAGAGCAATAGTTAAAATAAAATTAGTGTAAAAATGATAACTCCACATCCCCGAAATTCAGACAGAGGAATTTTAATATTCCAAGTCTTTCAGTTGATAGAATAGACTCAGTAATCAAGTTGAAATTTTTGCTTAGTCTGTATGTTAGGATTTCAAAAATATCTAAATAATGTATAAAATTATATATTCTACCGACATTTATGAGATGAATAGGAGAAAAACCTTACATTCGTGGCTATGCTAAAGACTTTTCTGAATTCAAAGCCGTAAAGGAATCAGTAGGAAACCCATCGACTATCTTTCTCAATAAGTCATGTCAGCTCACAGTTAATAGAAAGGAACTTTCAGAAGAATTATCAGTTACATTCCGAAGAGTCGAATCTTATAAAAAGATTAATTTATAAGGAATTATACATAGGAATTCAAATATTATGCAATTAAAAAATTACATTAGATAGCTAATATGAACAGTCAATAATGAAAACAATTTTGTACACCCTCCATCCCTAAAGCTGAAAAACAAAGTTTGTCAAAATTGGCTTCTGCAGGCATGAGACAAACAATAAGTTTCTGTTGAAAGTTATCTTCATGTAAATACTTTTGGAAAGAGAAAATTCAGTGAGTGACCTATTGATCTCTGGAGACTCATTGTCCTTCTTTAAGATACATTTATTATCTTCAGTTTATTTTAATTTGAATATCAACTTGCATTTGCATTCGTATTCAGACATTTCAAACTTAATTTAAAGTAAATGGAAGTAAAAAAAATATTTATTCTTCCAGAAGTTAAATCTGATCTGATATTTTCAGATTTCATAATTTTAACCTTATTCTAATCACGTGCATCTCTTCATATTTGTGTGTTTATGATTAATTCTGTTTTATATCTTCAACAGGGGAGGAGAGGCTTTATCGTTTAGTGTTTCCGAAAGATAACAGTAAATATCGATACCAGAAATATATTCTATGTAATCTACCTGATAATAAATATCTCCGAGTGAATTTAAATACATGTTACATTCAATTTAAAACATTTCTTCCTAGCGTCAGTCTTTACTAAATACAACATTTTTGAATATACTGTGATCCAATATATTACGAATTCCGTGATTAATATTATGTTGTATCACCGAAGTACATACAATACAGAGAGAATTGTGCGATGGTATTATTTAGCAAAATACCTGGTTCTAAACGGATCTACACAGAACAGTACAATGGTTACAATAACAGAGAAGTCAGAACATACAACACTGAGATAAGGGGTTTAGTTCGTATTAGTCACCAAAGTAATTAGTCCGAATATTATCCAAAGAACACTCGAATATTACGCCTCGAATACTACTATTCTTCAATTAAATAGAATATTTCAGGCAATCATTAAGAACGTGACAATTTCAACTGAGTCTATGAATGAATCCCTGCCAGCCAACATAAAATACGGAAACAAAATTTATATCACTGACTGAATCAATATGATAAAATATAATAATTTTTTTTTCAGACATATTTCATCTACATTGTTTGGCTTCCCTAAATTCCAGATCATTTTAGAAAATATTGATTATTCAACCTTTCAAAATTCTACCCGATCAATATTGTACCAGTTCCACTCATATTTTCTCTTTTTCCAGATAAAAAATGTTGCGACCCTTAGAAGAGTTCAGTCGTAAAATAGTTCAATAAAAGCGATTAATTTAAATAAAGAATTAAGAAACATTTTATTCCGAAAAAAAATAAATTACAGTCTGTTAATGCACGAATTCTTCTTTGAAGCCCAACTACACTATCATAATTTACAACTTTATGAATATGTTCCACGGCATCAGATTCATTTGCCAGTTGCAGTAAAGTAGTTTGCTTTTGAAAATTACGTTAGATGATTCCAAACTTGAAAAGATCTAAATAATTTAATAAACAGATTAAGCAGTTTGATTAATACTCCTAATTGTATTTAATTAGACAAAGAAACGAAAACAAAATGACCACCTCATGCTGGAATACCGACTTACTTAACCTATATAGCGAAGTGATTTTGTGAGATCTGTAAATCGTATAAGAATTCATTATTGGCAGCCACAATGTTAATAACGTAGGGTATGACGGTGACACAGTATTGATAGTAGACACGAAAAAAGAATGTAAAAATTCTTATTGAAGATTGCAAAGGCAGGAGAGACGAAATGATTAAACATAAGTTACAAGAAGTCAGAATGCTTCTTGTTTTGTTCGCAAAAGCATGTGCACAAAATGCAAATATTAAATCGATGATACCAACAGAAATAAAGAAATTTGCATATCTGCAAAACTTTGTAACCGAGGAGAGAAACTAAAAGTCGAAGTTGCAATATTCAATTTTGCATTCCTTACCAGAGTACAAAAAAATAGAAAAATCTTGCTAGAAAAAGGGAAAGAGTACTAACATGGTATAAGATTACTGTTCTTCTGTATGACAGTGGGTGCTAGACAATATCCTTCAAGATATAGAGGTGACATCAGCCAACAAAAACATGGCTTTACAGAAACATTTTGGTGATGCTGTGGATACGACATTGGAACAATGACAGAGGTTTGGAGATTACTAAACGAAAAGCAAACTAATACTTGAAATATGGAAAAGACAGTTGAAACTTCTTGGGAATATACTGAAGAAGAACTTGGAAAATATGATACTCACGCGATAGAGAGAAGGTAAGTGGGACATTAGAAAACAAAGCATAACATATATAGTGAGTTTGAGTAAATAGATACCGGAACAAAGCTTAGATGAAATAAAAATTACAAAATTTATTAAGTGCTTTAAAGGATAAGAATTTCTGTTGATACCTTGTCGCTAGAAATCTTTTGACAAATGAATTTGTCGTATCTTTTTTTACGTCTGTTTTTACATAAAAAATAAAGCGTTTACAAATTAACATTTATATTTACATAAGCAACTGTCATTAAATATCTGTGCAACTCTGAAATTTGGGTTAAAAAAAACACTTGAAATATTATAGTTAACTCAAAACAAATGTTGAAATATTGGAAAGGAAGCGAAGCGATACGGCCGACCAGAACTTTAATTCCTATTCGAGTGATCAGGTGAGTGAATGATGAATACCAGAGTTGGCGATACCTTCATTAGATTTGTGATCTGAGAGTTTCTTCTACATCAATTGAATGTAACTTGAAGGTTTCAGGTTTAAATAACCGAAAACAGCGTAGGAAATTCATAAAAAAATTAGACAATCGAAATGCCGTTTATTCTTTTATCAAAATCAGGACAATGCTTCAGGGTACGGGAACAATGTACTGTGGTCAGATTAAACAAATTTAAACATCTGTAGGCTTGATGACATCAAGTACGTAAGATTTCTTTCCTGATAATTTGTACAAGGTGGGAAAACTGTTTGACAATGGTGCATATATGTACCTAAGGAACCGGAGAGTCTAATGTCAGTGATAGGATGTTTAATCCAAAAGGTACCCTCTAATATTTCTTTAATTTATATTCCGCAAGATTGGGAGGTGATCCAGTGATTGATTTGTTTGCTATCAAGTCTTTGTGGCATACTATAAACAGTCCCATATTTTAGATTTGTAACAATAATTTTTTTGTTGCCAGTGACTATTATATTAACAATATCTTGAAGCATTAAACATATTTTTTCTGAGACAAGTGCTGCTGTTTAATCCATATATCCGGTGAGGAGCTGAATTGATAACATTCCTGTGTGCATTTACGCGCAAGCAAATGAAAGAATTTCAAATGGTATGCGAACACTGGTCTCTGATTTTTCTTTTTAATCTGTCTTCCATTACAGACACACGCACACACGCGCGCACGCACACACACACACACACACACACACACACACACACACACACACACACACACACACACATATATATATATATATATATATGCAATACTGGAATAATTTCATTATGAATAGTGCGTTCAACCGAAACGTTATTACATTCGTAATATTTTAATTACAAAATTTGATCAAATTCGAATTATATTTATTGCTTTTCTAATAGCATAAAATGTCAAAAAGTGAAACAAATTTATTAAAATCAAAGAACATTAACCTTGAAATGGAACTGAATCTATGCATTAGCAAAGGCTGAATGTATTGTTATTTCACTTGCAAAATGATATATTTTCTATTAAGGAATCATTTCTTCTATATTACTTCTTGAGAAACTATGATATTTTCCTTAGTTATTTTTTTAATTAAAAAAGAAAAATGTAAAGCATTTTATACTTATTGATTCCAAATGATTTATTTCAGTTTTATGTACATATCTATCTATCTATCTATCTATCTATCTATCTATCTATCTATCTATTTTATACAAGTTACATAAATAATAACATAAACGTTACTGCCGATAGACTATTTAAGTTCGCTCCTTAAGTAGGTATCTTGAAAAATCTACATATTTAGTTAAAAATTAGAATAAAACATACACACTATTTAATGGGTAAAAGAATATCCGCAAGCGAAACTTTCGGACAAATTTTACCCATTTATCTCTAGAAATGAAGAAAACTTATACAAACGCATGGAAATTAAATAAAAAGCTTAAATATATTGTCAGTCCTCTTTAGTGGGTAATGTGCAAAAGAGGAATACCTGCGCAAAAACAACATTATTTATCTCTCTATATATACAAATATATATATATATATATATATATATATATATATATATATATATATATATACCATACACAAATGAAGACGTGAAATTCAAACCACGAGCAACTTCTGATATTTGCCTATATTATTATTATTATGTTGTCATTTTTCATCATAATTTTGTTCATGCTATGTTTGCACTACCTATCAATTATGCGAGAATAACTAAGACAGTTCGTTGTGTGTAGCTATGACTCCATTTATGGTTTTCATGACAAAGTTCCCGATACTCTGTGGGCTGTAATTAACAAGACAATTTTTGTAGATCTCTTATGCTGGGGTTTCCAGGGATTCTTTCAGTGTGTTGTTTATTTCATTTTTTATCATTCCAAGTGCACCTGTTATCACTGGCACGATTTTGGTTTTAAATTTCCACATTTTTTCAGGTCTTTGTATTTTGACAGTTTTTCGAATTCCTTGGTTACTATGTTACAATCCGCTGGACAAGCCATATCAATTAATAGGCAATATTTTGTTTTTGGTTTTTAAGAGTAATGTCCGGCCTATTTGCTTCAAGTTTTCTGTCTGTGTAGTTGGTGTAAACCCATAAAATTGTGACATTTTCTATATCTGTAACTGGTTCTGGATGTTTTTCATACCAGTGTTTGTTTACATATTCTCCATAGTTTTTGCACTTTGTCCAATGTAAATATTGCCCCACTCTATCGTGACGATTTTTATATTCATTTGTGGAAAGTACAGTACATCCTGAGATTAGATGATCTACGTTTTCTTTGTGTTTATCACAGAACCTGCATTTTGGATCCACATTATTATGTATAATATTTGCCTGAAAGTTCCTTGTGAAATTTATCTCTATCTATTTCCATTACGCATTTATATGATCAAGGCTAACTTCAGTCTAGTGTGAAATTATCTTTTACAATCATATGGGTATTTTACCAACACACACATTCATACAGATACACACACATATATACATACGCGTAAAATTTAAAACAAAACTGATAGATACACACAAATTATGTGTACATCTACTCAGTAACGTATAGACATTTTAACATTTGTTTGCAGTTAGGTAAAAACCTAACTATTTCCGACCTTAAAAATATAAAGAATTTGAATTTAAAAATCTAAATTTTCTAATTATTCGGTTATTAAATGAAGCGTTTATTCCATGTATAAAATTTAAGCTTTTATTTTGTTTTACATATTTGCATTACATATAATCAATTAGATATTTTAAATTTTATGAAATTGCCTTGCGTACAAAAACATTAATTTTCATAATATCAAAGGTGAAATGATTCAAGCATTGTCGATATTTCAAATAACATGAAGTTATTTATCAGACGCCAAGGAGAAAAGCAAAACTGTATAAGATTTGATAATATGTCAACACGGCATGAATAGTTGTTGTTCAAGCTGAGTTGAATGCATGGATGTCGATTTCTTTGAATATTAATTTTTAAATCCAGTAGCTTCTTTTTACTGGGTTGATGAATGCGTTGTCGTATTTTTACAGATATCGTTTACAGATTTGGCTTCATGTCTTATTCAGCGGGGTTTTGAAAACATAATATTGTAGAATAAAAACAATCTCTCCATGAAAGAAGAAATAGAAAAATTTACAATTAAAGATTTGGGAAAATGCAAGAAAAAATAAATTAAATATGAATGTAAAATTTTATATGGTAGTATTTTAACAGAGGAAGAAAAGTGTGTTACAGAAAACCGAAAGGATAATAGAATTAATTAAAAAAATAGATTTAATGCAAAGCTAAAATTATTTTATATTTCCATTACAATAAAAGATGTTATTCGATATGTATCAAACTATATGCCAGTGAATTCTGGACAGATTCGTCACATATGAAGAAGAAACTTAAGGCAGCACCGTTGTCATTCGACAAAATACTTAGAATATAATAGACGGATTATATGTGTAATGAGTTAGATTTTAGGAAATAAGAAAGAAAAAGAAAATTTATATTTAAAATGAGATTTCAGATTTCTTGGAAACATAATGAGAACATAACTCATGAAAAAATTCTACACTCACTCGACTTGACGAAAAGCAGAGAGACGCACACAGCGCGTCACGTGATTGTTTAAATGCATGACAGAATATGAATTGGAAATGATTTTTTATAATTTCACCCCAAGCAATACGGTACCGCCACTGATGTGCAGGGGGGGCTACATAAGAGATTTTAATTTGTAGACAGGAGGAGAACGAAGAGAAAGAAGAACCAGCTTCAGCGGGTGACAGAGAACGGGCAAGAGAATGATGTGAACACAGGAGTGAAGACAGTTGCGAAGGTATAGAAAAAGAAAATGTACACGATACATAGGGTGATGTAGAAAGCACTGGAGTAAATGGATATGATATTAAAAACAAACATGAATGTTATAGGACGTTGGGGAAATCTTCAGTTTCCTACGTTCTGAAAGAATAAGGTTCGTAGAAGAAAAGTGTTTTTTTGTTAATTCGTGCATAATTTTTGTTCCAACAATTTGCAGGCGCCGATTTTACTTGATGCCCTAACAAACAGTGTTTTGTAAATATTAATTTGTAGAAGACAGGAAAATGTACGAGAAAGAAGTGAAATTAAAAATAAATTTTATTAAAAATTAATGATGTAAGGATTGGCGAAAAAATAAATGTATAAAAAATAACATACTAAAAAGTGGTTAATATTGCAGTAAAGATAAGATACTAAGCAAATTTAGATCGACAGGAATAAAATAATAAATATTTATGGCAGTTAAATAACAATAAGACATAATAAGAAAGGTTCAACGTAAACGTGATTGACATACAAGAAAGCAATTTTTTTGAAAAATAAACTGGAATAAATCCTGAACTTGAGGGGGGGGGAGAAGGAAAAATATTACGTAAGAAAAAAGAAAATGAAAAACAAAAAAATAAGTAAAGAAGAAAGGAAACGAAAGAAGAACTAACTAAAAGGAGAACGGAAGAAAAATAGCTAAAGGAAGAAAATAACTAAAGAACAAAGAAATGAAAAATAACTGACGAACAAAAGAAAAATAACTAAGAAAAGAAAAGTAACTGAACCAAGAAAGAAAAAAATAACTGAAAACAGAAAGAAAAATAACTAAAGAATGAATGAAAGAAAGAAAGAATGAAATAGAACTAAAAAGAACGAAAGAAACATAACTAAAGAAAGAAGGAAATGAGAAAGAATAACTAAATACAGAACTAAAGAAAAATGAATAAATCATGAAAATAACTGCAGAACAAAAGAAAAATTACTAAAGAAAAAGGAAAAAATAATGAAAAATAGTTAAAAAATGAAAATATATCTAAAAAACGTACGAGAAAAAATGAAAATAACTAAAGAAAGAACAAAAAAGTAATAAAGAACAACGAACGAAATAATTAAAAAATAGAAAGAACGAACGAAGATAATAGAAAAGAAATGAAATAAAAACGAAAAGCAAAGAAAAAATGTTAAATTAAGTATAATAATGGGAGAAGTACATTAAAAAAGCAGAAAAATATTCACTCTGAATTTCCGGATTGAGGGCGTATCATTAGTTTCATAAATTCTATTTCATCTAATAGCCCCAAAATCTTTTATATCACAACGTTATTAACGCTTTAATATCCAACAGCCTTATTCAGACGCCTTTCGACCCGTGCAACATATGAGGATATTTCAAAATATTATTCACTCAACAGTGACAGATTGTTCTCGTTCTGTTGCTCACCCTTCTACATATCTCGGCATGTTATTCTTTTTCGTACTCTTCAGTCATGGTTCGGTTTGTTTGTGTTGCGCTTTAGTCTGTACTAACCGATGCAGGAGTTAAAATCGCATTTAAGTTGCCGCTAGATTCTCGAACCAATGCTTTAATTCATTAGGTTATTATGTCCTGACACAATCGTTAACTTTACTAATATTGAGAGAAATCTGATGAAGGCCGGATGGCACAAGGTCAAATATATATAATAACATCCACAATGATAATCACATTAGTGTGTATGAAACTAAGGTAAAGGTTAATGTTATTATCAGCACTTTCCTGATCGGAAACATTCAGGATTTATTGCATGCAGACAGTTCAACTGTTGGCATTAATTTATAAAAGCTTTCTATTAAAACATCTTTTCAGATGAATAGTTTTCTCAAGTCTGCTGTTAGTGCTCTTTAGGGAGACTTCCATCCTAACCTTTTTGTTTAATGTAGAATGGCAACTCAACATCGTTGTTCTATCATTAGTTCCTTTACAAGTTATATATATATATATATATATATATATATATATATATATATATATATATATATATATATATATATATATATAGTATGCCTGTTTGGTTGGTTTTATTGTTAAATCAACTCAAGTAGTGTCGTTTTTTCTATTTGGTAAGGTATTTTATGATTATTCTGCGCCAGTTAAAAGTGCAAAGATTCGTTAAAAGCCATTTTCTTATAACTGTTCTGGTAAAGTTCTATACAGCTAAAGATTTGCGTATTTATGAATCAGTTATGAACTGTGCATTTAATACTTATAAGCTTAGACTTGACGGAGTTAAAATAGTATTTTAGAAAATTAAATGAAACACTGACGGTAGAAAAATTAAAATAAAATATAACAATTGAAGAAATGTGAAAAAAGTGCTCGAACAAAAACCACAACGAAGGTGGAATCTTAAAAAAAGCTACTAGTATAAATTCAAAACCAATGGAAGGAAATGATAAACACAAAGAAAAAGCAAACAAGAAAGATAGACATGAAAAAAGACATGACGAAATTAGTGAAAACCTGATAAAAAATTTATGTATATAAGTATATGAATAATTATTGTTTCAAAGAATATAGTTTTAAAAACGTGTCATTTAATATAAATGAAGACAAAGTAACATTTTCAAACTTTATATATATATTAAAACATTCGAACAGTTATTTAGATTTACAGAAACATTACGCAAGAACAACGACACTACCGATAATCCAACAGTAAAAAATAACAAATCTAAATATTGGCCTAAAAATAACAATTAAAATGAAATTAACATATTTTTGAAAAATAAGGAACGCAGCCTTTTAAATCATCCACAACACTCATAACAATCTCACACACAAACAAAACATTGAATTAGAAAATATCCGCGAGAACAATCATATAAATAATAAAAGAAGCAGACAAAGGCGGTGCTGTATTCATGATGGATAAAACTCATTACAAAATAAATTTTCAAAACATCCTCGGTGAATATAGGAAACTTCAAAATAATCAACCACAATATAGATGAAAACATCGCAACAAAAATAAAAAAACAATCTTTGCCGTACACACAGTATAATACTAACTAAAAAACAAAAAGTTTTTTTACAGACTTTACTTCAGAAATCAGTAATATTTAAGAACATCCAAAGATACACAAAGCAAACACAATGAAAGCGGCTATCCGGGAACAGAAATCGGAATATATTCACATCCCAAAACCCAGTGATCTTATATTTAAACACATTATAGCAGGTCCTACAAGCAGACTGCAAATTAATTGATAAAATATTACAACCATACACCACAAAAATAAAGAAGTTACAGCAGAGACAGCATGCATTTCCTCAGCTTCGTAGCGAAAAAAGTAAACCCAGCTATATTCATAGTAACTTTTGTCGTGAACAGCTTCTATCCCATGAACTAGGAAGACAAGCCATTGCATTTGGCATAGAGAAACGTCCAGAAATACTTTCCACACGCTTCACAAAAGAATTTATTATACAAAGTATAGAACTAATATTACACATCAATTCCTTCTAATTTAACAACAAAGATTATATGCAAACAAAAGTTACCACGATGTGAAAAATTGGCACTGAGGTATTCAACAGTCACCCTAGCATATCTAGAAGAACATTTTACAACCAAATACGAAATACATATAGAGAAAACATAAAAACAGAATTCATTATATCATGGAAGAGATTTCTAGATGACTGTTGTATTTTTTTGGAATTGAACACGGGGAGAAATAAATAAACTACACAATATACTACAACACTTGCACCTCAAAATCAAGCTTAAAAACTTACCATTCCGAGGCATACTCATAAAAAACAAAAACAATTACATCATCACAGACACTTACAACAATCCTACAGACACTCAACAATACCTCCACTTCAAGAATCACAATCCTAAAAGCTGTTTAATATCTATCCTCTATTCTCTAGCACGACAAATTTAATCAATAGTAGCTGCAGAAAACCTTCGTAAAATACACCTAGAAAAACTACAAAAGACATTGTAAATAAGAGGATACACCACTCCACTAATAAACAAGAGTTACCAACTCGCAGAAATAATACAATTAGAAACTCTTAGAAATATAAAAAAACAAGAAAAACATGAAAAAGAAACAAACATTCTAGCATATGTTTCCTCACACAACAAAAACAATCCAGAATTATCCACAAAAATCAAAACACACGTGGAATTGCTCCAAAAAATAAAGGAAATCTTAAAGAAAACTAAAATAATTAATAACAAACGCCAACCCCAAAATTTAAGACATCCTAAACTTATCAAAATTCAAACAGCACACAACACAGTGGGTAACAAAATGCAACAAATAATGATGTGGAGTATGCAACATAATAATAAAAGGAAAGCACTTCAAGTTCAAAAACACATCTACATTCGAAATAAAATCGGATCTGAGCTGCAACTAGAAAAATGAAGTTTACGATCTAAAATGAGATAAATGCGCGAAAATATGCCTAGGGGCTACAAAAAACTTGAATAATAGAATATCCCTTCATAAAATAATATCAAAGTAGCAAATAACGGGAAACTGTATGTCTCCCAAAATTTGCGTTTATGCAGGGAAGGTAAATTTAGAGTAATATCCATCTACCGAAATGCAGATTATGACACACTAAGAATGCAGGAAGAATGAGTTACAAAAAATACAAGCCTTCGCTCAACAAACCAAAATGAAAACCTTAAAACACACACACCAGAATAATGATGAAACGTCATGTCAGTATAAGTAACCTTATAGTTAGCGATTTCAAATTTTTATAAGGCACATTATATAAATTTATCTGTATTCTATCTCTATTTTAAAAAAACAAAATAATGTTTCTCACTTACGGAAAAAAATAATAATAAACAAACCTATCCCAGTTTTTCCCTTATCTCTGTAATTTTATATGTATTTACGTATCTATCTATAAAGAATTATTTTAGAAATCTGGTAAAACAACCTAATATAGTAAGAAAAATTTCGCACATGATAAAAAGAAATGATTAGAACCACTTTAAAAGGGACACCAGCTTCATGCATCCATTTAGACAAATTCTTTAAGAAATGAGAAAAAGAAAAAAGAAAAAGATTCTGCAAGACGCAGAGCAATGAGAACACACAAACCTAAAGCATCATATAAACGTGTGCAAAATGGTAGAATAATTTGAGAAAGAATTAAAGTGATTGGAAAGAGTGTCATAGATTAAATAATAAATGAAATAAACTAGAAAAAAGAAATTTAAATGAACAGAACATAAGAAAAATCAAAGACAGACTGAAGAAATAAACAAAACGGTGGAAATATTAACAAGTTATAGAAAAATAGACAAGAATACAGAAAGAAGAACCAAAAAAACATAAGAATATGAACAAACAAATACAAAGCAAGTGGTAAAAAAACGGATAGAATAATTTTAGCAACTGAAAAGAGTTAAGAATTTATGATTTGTTTAAATTTTTCTGTTCAAAACAAAAACACCGAATAAATTTCCTGTTCTATCTTTACAAAGTTTATTTATCGCAAAGTGTATATGAATGTTCTCGTCTTTCATATTATTCAGTAATGTGATCTGTATACTTTCGAATAATATAGTCAACAAGCAAATAAATAATATACAAAGTAAAGTGAAAAAAAGAGACAGCTATCAAATAACTTGTAACTCCTTTTTTATCTGAATATAGGAAGCCTTACATTGTGCTACGGGCAGATGCTGGTGCGTGGGAGTAATTAACCATGTATACTGCCAATTACAGATTGATATAACCTGGCTGTAGGTACAGGGACTAATGATATCTATAATATGTCCCATTTGATATCAGGGACTATTGGCATAATTGTAAATTTGGTGATTGTGTAAAAATTAGATTCATTTTATACTCAAACAGTGCAGTGTAGTTTACCTGACTGAAACAAACTAGATAAAGATGTTTAGACAACAAAACCTGTTCATGTCTGGGCTGTTAAAAATGTTCAGTAATCGTAGTGGCCTTTTGAAAACAAATAGATTTCATTGAAAAACAGTAGAATAAACTACAACTGACAGATATGATGACAAAACCACAAAGAGCATGCACAATAATCTTTTATCCTTGTGATTACAGAACAACTTGCCGTGTCCACCAAACAAGAACATATCTATTAAGTAAAATTGGGCTTTTAACTCATGTAAGTAGATAATAAAATTCTAAATTCTCCAAAGTTCAATAGTAATGTTCTATGGTCCTGTAGATGCACAGTAACAAATTTTGACTGTACAGTGATTTTAATTTTGTTGTATGGCGTTTACGAAATACCATTGTATGTTGTGAACGCTGTACTATATGTTGAGTGATGAGATAAGCTTCAAAATCTTTAAGCCATTAAAAACTTGCAAAAATTTTCCATTTCTCTCCTTAATTTTCGAGTCCCTCATTTCCTTGTCCTATGAATGTGATGTGTTCTTTTCTTCTGTCACTCTTGCTCTTTATCTCCCCCGTGAGTATCAGATTTTCTTATCATTCCTACTTTATATAACCCAGAATGTTAAGTATTAGTTTCCTTTTTGTTGCAATTTTCTCCAAAGTTACGTCATTGCCCACATGTTCGGTCCACAGTATCCTCAGCAACCATCTGTACAATTACATTTCTGTTGCTTCAAGTTTCCTCTTGATCTTCGAGGAAATTGTTTAGCACTCACTTACAAAAAGAAGGAAATATGTCACATAGCACCTAATACTCTTTTAGTTGTTTCTAGGAAATTTTCTATTTCTTAATACTCTACTTAGCTTTTTGAATACTTTCTTAGCTATTCAAATTACGCCTTTTCATTCCAGTATCATTTTTCTACCATCTGTTTAAACCCATCCCAGATATTTAAATTTCAGCACTTGTCTGATTTTGGTACCTCTCATTTGCAAATATGATTTTGAGCTTATTATTTAGCTAAAAAAATATGCATTCTCTCGTGCAATTTATGTTTAATCTTTTTTTCTTACTTTCCTTCTCTATATTTCGTAGGAGATTTTGTAGCTTTTTACTGTGGCTGCTATCAAAAATTTGTAATCACTTTAGATTAAGGTCTTAAGATTGTGACCTCCAGTAATGTATTCTGTTAACATTTATAACTCTCTCAGAATTGCCTCGCTAAATAGGTTGAATAAGTCTGATGGGAAGACACGTACTTGGTTTGTATCTTTTATGGATGTTTGAAATTTTCATGTTCCACTGATATCTGTCAGGATTCCATATATTCCAGGTGCATCGTTGCTGCTACTACTCAAGCAAAACTCACATCCGTTGCTACCACTGACAGTTAATGAACTCCATCTTTTGGGTGATAGAGGTTCATTGTCACAACTACTGTATCACATTACGTATAACATCAATACTAAAATATCAGTTCATTTATTTATGAGAGAAAGGCCCTTTAATTTCCATCTTTTTCTATACACTGTACGCCTGTTATATGACGGCATATTAAAGTAACTTTACCAGTGATCAGATCATACAGACTATTGAAAATATAAGTGTACACAGATATATGTATTTAATATATTTGTTTAAAATTTAAATTTTAATGGATACTCCTATTTGAGAAGATACTATTTTTTTATAATTAAACATATTTCTATATATCTACCGGCCTGAATAATCAAAAAATCTTGTTAGGAAAATATTGGTCCTCCAGCAGTATCCGAACCTACGTCCCCCAGTACGAGTATCCATTAAAATAATTATGTTTAAACAATTAAATAAAATATGTCGTAGTTAATTGATTTCGTAAAACATATATGCCTTAAGAAGTTAGGTTTTTGTAAGTTTAATCTGTCAGGGGTTATAATTGATAGTATATAATAGCAAACTAGTATATTTCTGCATGTTCTTCATCTTCTACACTAAGCTAAAATACAAGTAAGCATAATCATTGATTTGTCTATATTTCTGAGATGAGACAGTAACTATATTATATATATATTGTTCAGACTGTTATAATTATCTTTATTGCCAGGTTTACGACGTTTCAGCCGTTGTACGCTGCGGGCTTTTTCAGTTGCTAGGAAGTTTTAACCAAACTTTTTAATTTTTATCACTGGGGCTAATTGTTCTCGATCTATGTGCGATGTTATTTTCGGATACAATGTCGTTATCTTCTTTAACTCAACTCTTTCGGTTAAGTCACTGGAACTATGCAACGACTATATACACTGGGTCATTTCTCATTGAGGACAATAGTGTATGAATATGCTAGGCCACAGATATCTCATAATTCGACCAAGCGTATAAATGAATAAAGTATGGGAACTAAGAATACGGAATAATCGAGAAAATTTATTGTTTGCAATAAATATATTAAAAAAAAACGGGTTTAATGAGACATTAGTTTATAAATTTCCGAAATTCATACATTAACACATGGCCTAGTGAAGATAACTGTTGGTTAGTTCAAATTACTTGACCTAAAGATGTTAAATACATGGCTACAGGAGTGGTAAACAAATAACATTAAGAGCTGAGTTAAAGGGAAATAACTACATGACATCCAGAAGTGACATCAAAACAATCTTCCCCAGTAATCTAAATTCCTAGCTCCTCAAGAAGGCAGAAACTTACAACGGCAGAAACATCGTAAACGGGGCAATAAAGATAAGACAATGTAAATAATGTATAATCACTGATCTTCTCCTTTTTCCTTATGAGTGAAACAAATGTAATATATGAAATTATCAGTGAATATATATATATATATATATATATATATATTGGAAAATGTTATTAACGAAGCGTTTTGCCAGAGATCTGTGTGCTCTACAAGCTTCCTCGGGCTTAAATTAAAGAAAGACAAAATTTCGTGTGCAGAAAATGCCTTATAATATCCGAGAATGAGTAGGTGTTTTCCATCATTTATTCCAGTTCTTCCCTCACTTTATTCAGACCTAGGGTGTGTTTGTATTTTTATGCTTTCTTTTTCATCTTAGTCTGTATTAGAGCCGTTTGGTATTGTAGGATTTACAAAACTAAGTTAGCACTTTTTGACACAATCCACAACTCTTCCTAATGGTTACGTTTATGTGGCCGGTTGATTTTAAATTTTAGGCAAAGTCTTCTCTAAAAGTATTGGCCGCATACACTAAACAGTTAAATGCTGTCAGATCTTAGCGTAATGAGGTTTACTTTGACCAAAATATGTTGAACTTGCAAATTATTAAATTCAGTGCTTGGATAATCATCCGCAGACATATGTTGGCCACAATTAGAAATTTTAGTAAGTCATGATTTTGTATTTATTTATACTTAATTTTAAAAGTTTTTTATTTGTTTTGCTGTTTTTTTTCTAAGAAAATTCTTTGAATGGACTTATGTCCTGTTAAATTCCTTGTTCCTGTGTATTTTTTTTTTTTTTGCTAGTTGAATTTCCAACCTACCCACAAACACATTGCTCTGGCCACTAGATAAAACCACTTTTTCTTTCTTCTTTTGTCAACTGGCATTGAAGCATGTGTGTACGGGTTGGTTAGGCTTTTTGAAATTTTAGTAAGTCATGATTTTGGATTTATATATGCTTAATTTTAAAAGTTTTCTTTTTTTATTTTGCTGTCTTTTTTTCTAAGAAATTTCTTTGATTGGACTCTAAGTTAAAACTTAGTTAACTCACCACCCTTAACATATTTTTTTCAATTGGAGATGATAGACTAAACTATCGCCCGGTTCACACTCCACCCACGTCTATTGAACAGGTGAATTGGCTCATCCCTTGTTCCCTGCTTAGGATATAGTTTCTGGGTTTCTCTTTTCCAATCTTTTCACTCTTTTATTTATTTATTTTTCTTCAATTGCAGTAGACAGACTAAATTTTCGCCCGGTTTACACCCCACCCAAGAATTTTGAACAGGTGAAGAGGCTCATCCCTTGTTCCCTGCTTATGATGTGGTTTCCGGCTTTCTCTTTTCCATTCTTTTCACTCTGTTATTTATTTATTTATTTATTTTCAATTGGAGCAGATAGACTAAACTATCGCCCGGTTCACACTCCACCCACGTCTATTGAGCAGGTTAAGAAGCTCATCCTTTGTTTCCTGCTTAGGATGTGGTTTTTGGCTTTCTGTTTTCCAATCTTTTCACTCTTACGTAGACTCTGCGCTTCAGTGGCGTTACCGCCTTGCTCGGTGTGATATGATTATATATATATATATATATATATATATATATATATATATATATATATATATAACATAATCCAATACCTATAATCGACGGGAGAGGTCATAGTTACTATACTTACCCCATTGTAGTAGCAGTTCCCAGACCAATCTCCTCATGCCATTAAACTCACTTTTGACCAAAAACCTACTACCACCATTTCGTTCTCGGCCTGCAGCCATCTGCGACGCAAAAATCGACGTGTTTAATTTTCTCTGTATAACTCCACTATGTTAATAATTTAAATGTTCTATGTTCACTGTATATTAAATGCTCATCTTTTGATAATGCTTATGTAAGGCGAAAGCTCAGACCTGATAAAAAATCAACAATTACTGAGATTTCTTGTCTTTTCATGACAACACTATCAAACTAATCAGATCATACGAAAGGATCTTACACAAAATAAACAGACAGAACCTGTCTAAATTATTCAATGAAACCTGTATTAATATATATATATATATATATATATATATATGTCGTTGATTCAGTAAATAATTTGAACACTCTCAGCTATTGGCGTGTGTATACATGATATATATGCCACGTGAAAGTCTCCCTCCTTCTACCGAGCGCTCATAGCTCAGAGTTAGAATCACCGACTGACGGCATTTCGGTCGGTTTTCAATCCTGGGTAAAAAGCAATCGGATGATGATGAGCTGTGATACAGCGAAACAATGATGAGCTGTGATACAGCAAAACAAATCTGTCTGCGGATGAGTATATATATATATATATATATATATATATATATGAATAGAATAAATGAAGAACAGATAAGTAAAATCTCTTTATTCTAACATGTTTCAATTTAACAAGTTTTTCAGGGATGTTTTTTAAAGACGTTTGATTTAAAATCTTTTAAAAATGCTCTTTTAACACATTTTTTAAAAATCCAAAAATATAGTATATTGATTGATTTATGATTTCATTGGTCAGATACGTGTTACGTGAAATAAAACAATAGATGAATATTAAATTTAGAGGAAAATTTTTGTCTGTTTAAGTGTGTGTGCCACGTGTAATAAAACATTAGATGTTTATCATGGATGTAAGTATATGTAAGCGAAAATAATGCGTGTAAGCATATTTAAACTATAGATAAAGTAAGTGTGTGTATATGTCGGTAAAATTAGAGAATGTAGAGAAATAAATAGAAGGAATATATCTATATTAATCAATGAAACAGGTAGGAATAATGATATACACACGGATATATATGTATGTGGGATATAGAGATCAACTATAAATAAAATGTTGCTCGGAAGTCGACAGAATGATAAGACAATAAACAAACAGGAAAAGTTTATGAAAGTAACATCTTTCATTTTTATTCAAGATTCATCAGAGACTCAGATATGG
This sequence comes from Ascarosepion bandense, assembly GCA_037127315.1. Taxonomy (NCBI): domain Eukaryota; kingdom Metazoa; phylum Mollusca; class Cephalopoda; order Sepiida; family Sepiidae; genus Ascarosepion; species Ascarosepion bandense. The sequence continues at coordinate 2,934,068 of JBBBDQ010000862.1, read as the reverse complement.
ATAAAATTGTAAGACCTTTTGGTATTTTACATTTGTGCTGTTTGATCTCCATCGGTCAGGCATGTTTCACGATCATTTGACGCTTGTAAATTAACGTTGTAATAATTTGTGGCGTTCCAAATTAAAATAGAGATGACGTGTTTTCTTGCATCTTTGGATGGTCACTTGGTCCCTCCTTGAATTCGCATAATACTAATATTGGTTTAACAGATATTTGCAAAATTCATTGTCTAAAACAAGGATTCTAATTCCTTAATTTGCCAGCCTATATACAAAAATAAAAAGCTTAGCAGAAAAATATATATATCAGCTTCCTAATCTATTTTCTTTTTTACATTATGCATTGACTTAGAAAGCTAAACACTGTACATGTCCTTACATTGTTACTTAGTAGAATAACTAAACTTTTACACGCTGATATATCGTAATATGTAAAACGTAATGAGATACATTGAAATGTATAAAACAATTCAAATACGAGTAATACATTCAGAAATCTCTGGAAATATTGTCGAGTCATTATTCAAGACGCCGATGGGAATAATTTTTGAATATACTGAATCATATATATATATATATATATATATATATATATATATATATATATAACAGCCACTAACAAAATCGGGAAGGTAACACCTGCATACATTGATGTATTTAAGAATCAAACAATGCCAAATCATAGCTCAAAATCATTATACTAATTTGTGTGAATCAGTTTTAATATATATATATATATATATATATATATATATATATTCAGATATAGAAGTTTGCATATGCAACAAAATATGCTTATATAATCTCATATGAATTTAAATTCTTATACCTACTTAGGTGTGAATATAATAAACAGAACACAATTTGTAATTACATAAAATTTGCGAATCTATCTCTCTGTATATATATATATATATATATATATATATATATATATATATATATATACATACATACATGTGTGTGTGTGTGAGAGAGAGAGAGAGAGAGAGAGTGTGTGTGCGTGTAATACTGATATGCATACGATTACACTTCTTCCGACATGTGCTGTGTCTATCTGAGGTCTGCCATCGCTAGTTTGATGGAGACATTTTGATGAAAATAAAACAAACAAAACGAATAGAAGTCAGATGAAGTCATAAAGGTGGAAGTGGTAACATCAATTCCATTTTAATAGTAAGGAATGCAAGAATAATATATCAATATATCAAGCAGACGGAAAGGAACCCAGAAAAACTCAGTTTCCAATATTCTTTCGAGATTTCTGTTTCGACTTTTCGATATCTAACATTCTTCATAGTTATTTAAATTTGTATTATTTTAATACTGGGCAAGTATATGGCGCATTTTTAAAGCATTTTTTCACATGTACGTTTGTTCATACAATAAAACCATAGTCTGAGGATGAATGTCAATAGATTCTGGTTAAAATTTGAATTAAAATATGATAGCACAATATATTAATTGTTGATAGGTAATGAAATTATATTGGATTATGTTTCATCAGAATAATTCGAAATGTTTTTTATAATTTTCTTATGATAATGTTCCGTTGTTTTATTAACTTTGTAAAAATATTTCTTAGGTGACATAAATGATGTACGCTTTGATGATCATGTCTTTTTCCGATTTTCATTCACTTGGCAGAATAATTCTCGCAGTAGGCTATAATTACCCTCTGTGTTAGAGTGGTTCTCACTCATGACAGTAAGACCCAGTCTTACTTGCTATTTAACCCAAAACTAAAATGTAAGAAACGGATACATATAATTCTAAAGTGAAGCATGTGATATAATCTAATGAACATAACTGAAATTTAAACTCGGATATGCGATTCATCTTTCTGACCTGCTATTCATTACCCAACTCGTAATTTAAGTTTACAACACCTTGTATTCCCAAACAGTCCCAGTCTAGGCCATGATCAAGCCCGACATAACTTAACGTAGAGAGTCGGACAAGATATGACCGTAAATTAAGTTCAAGAGATAATTATTAATATGAGAAATATTCTGATTTCTTTGTTGAACACGAAATCATTAAAAAGTGACTTCTTAGATTTTATGCATTTCATTTCTTTGTTATCAACTATTTAAAAAACAACAATTTAACTTCTTTAATCTTGGTCAAAATAATTGAAGTGCTTTTAGAAAGGATACTCAGATCTCAGTTGACAATTTTAATATAGGCGTATAAATTTATGTATATATTGTGTGGGGAGATGGAAACTGACTGTTGCAGCTCTGTATTAATGTTAATTTTTTATTTCATATTTTATATTTACATACTCTTCTCCCTTGATATTGAGCCCTTTTATCAATTAATATAGCATAACTCAATTCTATATTTGTATCACACACATACACACACACACGCGCACACACACACACGCACACACACTCGTACACACACACGCACACACAAACTTATCTTCCAGATATCTGTCGAAATTCAATGAAATTACTGCAATGCTTTCTTATGTGTTGCTTAGGATAAAGAGTTTCTGTTATTAAAACAACACACTCTTATTTTGTAAATACAAGACTGGAATATTCATGACATTGAGAATTTTAACTTACTAAAATATTTTTGCAAGAGCAGTCAACGTATTTAGAATTGATGGTATTAATGCTAACATTATTTATCAATATTGACAAATTCTACATTTTATTCAATTTTGCAAACGTATCGATGAAATATGAATGAGCTGATTTGTTTGAATAATATTTTGACAAAAACCTTACTTAGTGATTTTTTCGCACTCAAGTAAAACCAAACAAACTTCGTACAGCCTTTTCCTGTTCGCCCCTCGCAACCAAATTTGGCCTCAATTGGTCAATATATGGCTAAAGAAAGTAATAGAATTTTATAGATGAACTATACCTACCGGGTCAAATAGGATTTAGGCTGTATGATTTCTCACGCGTAATGTTGCTTGAAAAAAAAAAACAATTTGTTGTTAACATTATTCCGACGTAGCAAATTTGCACTCTTGGAGTTGGGGAAAAATTGAAAATGATAATTTAATCCTGCCTCCATGTGTACTTGATAAACTAGTTTACTTACTTGGAGATTAGGAACATATTCTTAATTTTACCCACTACAATCTTCTCTAAGTAATCAATAGAATCTTCATAAATATTTGATTTTCGAGAAGATTATTCAACTAACGTAAAGTCAAGTTTTGCTGACATGGTTGCAGATAAGATGATAAACTGACTTATTCTGACTTAAAAGGCATTGATTAGAAGAAGAGTAATTGTATCTTCGTGATTTACCACAAAACCGGATCTCATTTGCAATGAGACAAGATTCATTACTCAAGGGCTAATGTCCATACCAGTATTAAAACTGATATTTATCTATGTATAATACTTTCGGCATGTACAGTTACAGAAAGTGAAATACGAAAAGATACGTAGTAAATTGATAAATTTTGCATTATTTTAGCTAAGTTAGAATTTTACGTATAAAAAAAACCCCAAAAATTCTATAATACGAATTTTCTATCAAATATTAATTCTTATTATTCTCATGAATTTACAAAGCTCCAAATGCCTGCATCAATATTGAGACGCTGGTAGATATGATAAAGTGAACACGAAATATAAAGAAATAGTTTGATTGGTGGAAGGCGGATATTTTTACTATAATTCATTCCTAATATGTAACCCGTTGTTTGAAGAATAGAATTAAAGCATTTGATGATACACCTTTTGTTTGTCGGTGAACGATTTTGAACTGGAATATCTAGTTTTATATTTATTTTTGCGATTCCTTTAATTCCAATATGAATCAGTTGTTCTCGTTTTAAGATACGTTTCTAATTATCTTCGATATTCTTACACTCACAACTTCTAATTCTTTTTGTCATTCTTTTGACTCATTTCTCGAACTATGTACTCTTGCTTTAATACCATTATTTGTTCCTAGTGTTTAGATAATAAAAGTATAAACACTCAAATATCACATAATCTGTTATGAATTTCTTTGTTTCCCATTCAAAACATCGCATAATAACCATGTATTAATTTTTTACTTTTATCCGGAGCATCTTGGAAGGGTTAAAAAATTTTCAGCGCCCTTTTTGTAGCAGAATATTAAAGTTTCTTGTCATGAACAGTCATTTTCGTGATTATCACCGGCCCATATCTCGCGATTGAACCCTTGGTCAAGCAGGTTGTCGGTAATCTATGTGTTAGAGTATAATAGCGCTGGGAATCAGTACATAGAAGCAATTTCCCATTTTCATTTGCACCAAATAGCTGCAGTCTCCCTTGCTTACACTTTAACTAGTTCCGATTGCACTAAGACGCTGCCAATAACATCGAAGCAATGCGTTAATATTCCTTTTATAAACATCACTTCAAAAAGTGCGCTCCGGTCATATTCCTTTGTTCTAGTATTCTTAAATTTATTTACATTCTTTTTTTCTTTCCCCACAACTTCATTTTATATCTATGCTTAAGATACATTCAGAATTAATATACATTAAGAAAATTTATAATGGCAACAAACGCAAGCCAACAATGTATCTTGAATGAGGGGTGAAAAAGCAGAATTGAAAGCGTTCAATAAAGACCAAAAAATTAGATAATAATGTGCAGTTTATATGTTGTGCCATGGGAAAGACTTGCATAAGATCAAAGGATGTGTATTTTTATTACAATAAATTCAGAATAAAAACAGGGAACTTTTGTTAATTCGATGTATTAATCATAAAAATCCAAACGCACGATCAGAACATTTCGTTAATCTCACCTAAGAAATATGATTTCATTTAAAATAGGGAAAATATGTAATCTCTATATTTTGAAAGTAAATGTTATAAAGGATTGGGTGGTTAAATATATAAGATGTATGGAAATGCACACATTGCATGTGTATTAAAATAAAGAAATTTACGTGCGTGATTAAGTGAGAGAGACAGATAAAAAAGGAAAACAGAAAGTAAATGAGAGCCCCAAAGTTTTCGATGTAAAGATGCATTAATAATCAATAGTGTCTTTTAGAGGAAAAAGAAATGTTCTACGATATAGGTTGCTTTTAAAGGGGGATTTTTTGACTCAGGACTTTCTCATAGAAAATCAGTCTATAAATAGATCTTTTTTCTGATTTTAAGAAAACAAACCGGGAGATGAAAACATTTAAAAAATAAAATCGCTTTTAATTTTAGCCTTATGTGAGAATGGAGGATTTGATCTCGTATTAAACATTTCAGATACTTCACACAGAGAATATTTGATATAATTTGCACTCATCGATGATGTTGATTTCAGTTCCAACAGTTCTCCATATGGTTTATTTCGTTTTAAGTCTAAATATGTAAAATTCACGCGCTTATTATTTCAAGTTACATATGCATACATACATTTAAAGATTACATATAAATAAATTTTTACTAATATTTGTATATATTGTATTTTTTTGCGTGTAATTGTATACATATACAGGCAAAATAGATATAATTTAAGGTATCTCTCTTAATTAATATTAAATTTCAGTGTGTGTGTGTATGTGTGCGTGTGTGAGTGTGCGTTATTTAGCTCTGAAGCCTCAAACTCACATTGAGGCAGAATTTCTTACGCCTAGGTAGTATATATATATTCATATTCATTTGAAGATTCAACGTGTAGAGCGTTTAGATATTGAGGTAGGGCAGATCAGCCTGTCGTATGCAACCACCCCCTACTATCTTCAGAAACTGGTGGTATACGACAGGTGGTCGCTCACTACTAGATCCTGACATATATATGCCAGGAACGTATATTCTAATCTTCACAAGGTACTTATTAAAATTTTAACTTGTAATCTGGTAATAAATAAACGAGAACATATGTAAATGGCCTAAATTTAAAGGAATTTATTCAGCATAATTAATTAAAAATGTTTTAAAATATTAAAAATGTATTTAAATAGACTACAATATTTATTCTCAATACTTTGGACTGAAAAATGTGAGTTTGTTTATTTTTGTAATCTAACAAAATTCGCGATGTATACGCTTTCAATTTCTCTTAGAAGTGAGTGACAGTAAAAAAAGAATCTGCACTTATACATGGAAAAAACAAAACAAAACACATAAAAAACTGACAAAGATTGAGGTAGAGAATAAACGACAAAGTCAGAAATAGACATACCCAGATGAAATTAGATTTGATAGATACAGAATAATTAAAAAGAACGAAAGAGATAGATATTGCAAAAGGAACAATAGACAATACAGAGACAGTGACAAATCTCTTAAAGTTGTTGAATGCAATATATCTTAATACAATCAGACGACGTTTGAACGTGAGGTTAACTCAGAACGTTACTATTAACCCTTTGATTTTGTTTTGAAAATAACCTCTCTTGTGTTTCAACAGCTTGAGAGTGGAAAGCATGCAAAAACAGATTAGAACTCCACGACTATGAATGAAAAGTGATTCCGTTTAATTTAGTAAAGTAATATAATTAAACTCAATTACAGTCATATGTTGTGTATACGTTAGTGGTGCAGTATGAAATGATGAGGCCGTTTAATTTTGCCCTAATCTTTCGCAGAAAATGTGGACCCCTAAAGGCCCCCTACTTTCAGAATTCTCGTGAACTCAGTTAATGTACATTTTAACAAGTAATACCAGTTCTCATTCTTTTTTGGAACAAAAGGCTCAATAGAATTCAATTAATATAAGCAAATTATCTGTGCATAGAAAAACTGTTGTAGAAAATGGACGCTGACGTAGAGGGTGGCATACGGTACGTTCCAATATATATATATATATATATATATATATATATATATATATATATATTAAAGAATCTGAGGTAGAAAGAAGTTAAAATTCAAGTCGTGTTATAAAAAAACTTAACGATAGTTACTTGTCTGTTATTTAAATGAAACTTCATGCATATATATATATATATATATATATATATATATATATATATATATATCTGTGTGTGTGTATGTATGTGTGCTTAAAAAGTTGCTATTACTTCACCAATCTATAATACACTTAAAAAAAGGGATCATATTTTATGAATAAAACAGATTAGAAAAGCATCACAAAGTTTAAAATTTAAGGCACGTTTCGAGAGATGCTTCTTCAGAAATAATCGTTGATAATTGAAGACTAAGCATCTAATAAAAATATTTTTATTAGCAACTGAATTTTAAACAAAATTAATTTAGGGATAATTGCATAATTATATATATATATATATATATATATATATATATATATATATATACATATTATCTATTCATAAATTATAACATGGATATGTTACAATATCACTGCAAATGTAGCCATTTTGTTTCATCACTTTTGTGTTTTTTCAAGTGATGTGATGGTTCTTAAAAAATATTTTTGTATTGTAAAATTACTTTTGTATTGAGCACTTTTTTAAAAATAGTGTTTCTTTTGACAAGAAATATTATTACAACAGTAAATGTATATATTTTCAAATCTACCATTTCTCCAGAGTGCTCAATCAGGGTGTGACAGCGTAAATATTCGCATTTTTCACAAACTATAAAATAATAGATTAAAAGAATGAGCAGTGATGCCCACAAAAATCTTATTTGGATGTCATGCAATAACAACAACAACAACAACAAAAAATGAAATAACATATGACAGATTTGTTGACTCTCTTGTCTCATTATTCAATTGCGTAAACTTTGTTCTTGATTACGCATTATGTCAATGGGTTTTAGGTCATAACGTTATCCTGGGTACGATAATACCATAAATTTTTATCTTTTTTTTTTTTTGGCCACAATTGATACGGTGTTTTTCGGATCATGTCATGTTAGAATGTCAATTGACGCATCGTAGACAATTTTCGTGCATATTATTTTCTATAATCCTTAGGAAGAGTGAATTACTGCTCTTCACTAGTCCAGAATCAGCTATAATTCCACTAATAAAATGCTCTCAAAAACGCGCATAATTTGAGGGAGATTATTTGTTTCCAGGCTTCATTCACTTTTCTTGATACATAACAACATTTCATGGGACCAAATAATTTTGATTTGGTTTTCTCTGATAATAACATTACAGTTACAATATTTACTCCCGTATTCTAGCATAAGATCATCTTCTTTTAGGAAAATTGTCTTAAGCAGTTGAGTTTGCAATGGGCGACATGTTCAAAGTACTATTCAATGAAAGCCTCTCGTGACTCTCTTCGTCGATGCATTCAACCCTGATATATTTACACCATCGCCAATGCCCTTAGCCATTATGTGAGAATTCTTCGAGATGTCTTTCACATTTGTTATTTCTATTCTCGCAGAAATGAACCATTTACGGCCAGTCCATAATTTATTCTCAGCTAAATGAACCTCATTGTGTTCTTGATAATGCTACAAATTGTCAAGCTAGAAACATTTAAATGCTTGGAAATATCCATCACAATCTTTGTAGATATGTTTGTGTGACAAATTCAGCCGTCTTTGCGATGTTTCCAGAATGAATGTGTTATCGCGGTACATGTCACTCACATAATTATTAATTCTTCAAATCTAGCACATGGCAAAAGCGGGATAGGGAGAGGATGGTCTTCTATCTTATACTTGAACTGAACTAGATAAAATATTTGACGTAAACATACCGCAAAAACAACACAATCGTACTTACCATTCTTGCTACATCCACCATAATAAATCAGAACCTCCATAAATCCTAACTAGTTCCTATATATACAGTTATTGTCTGTCACGGTGTGGCAATTAAACCAAAAAACTTCTAAACCCCAGCGTGTATTTGCAATTTGATTCGAAATATTTACGCATATATCACGTATGTCAGTCCATATATTAACCAGTCAATTCGGCACCAGATATGACGACGCTCTCGGGTCGCTAATCCTGATGGCTTCGTCACAGAAGCTGGTTTTCATGTCGTCTGTTATAACGGTGTTCCTCCTTCTCCACGCTGTGAATTTTGATCCTAAAGAAGGCACGTTGAAATTCTGATAGCCGTATCTCTGCACACTTGGATTAATGAAAAACGGCTAAAAAAAAAGATAAATAAAATAAAATAAATAGATAAATTCAACGACGTCTGGATAAGTTGCGGAAATGTCTTTATATATATATATATATATATATATATATAAACAGCGAAAAGAAATAGAATATAACAGTCGTCGATTTCTTATCTTTTCAACGGAGAGAATGTTTTCAATTCAATTTCTCGGTTGGTAACGTTTATCATTCCAATCGGAGATCTTAAGTTTTTTCAAGTTTTGACGGTTCAAAATGTCTTATCAGAGCTTTTCACCGAAGCCTGACGGAAAGAACAGACGATGGTTCTTTCTATGTTTGTGTGACTGCGGTGGTAAATTCGTCTTGTCTGCCTTAGCTCGGCACAGCGACTACTAATCTCGTTTGACTTTAACTCTTTCCCGGCTCTTTCTGTTTGTTTACATCTTCAGCCAGAACTCTATCGGAGGCACGTTATTAGACTTTAAACCTTTTAGGTAGGTCGGCGGCAGGCTTCTGTACGTTTATTTATATCTTCAGCCGGGACTCTATCAGAGGCAACCATCACTGTCTCTACGGTTGGCCCCCTCTTTGTCGTTACAGCTTGACTGGTCTCACTGTTCATCTCTAAAGGCCGACTCTAGCTGCAACTGCCAGAGTGTCAGAGTGATTTTGGCCACCTGGGCTTTAAGTTTTATGCCTGTCCCAAATTTTCTTAGCAATGACATAACGGACACGAGGTGTCCATGCAAGTCAGATATTTAACCAACAAAATTACTCTCCTCTTCGAATTATGATACAGAGTGATTTTATTCCCTTTCTTTAACCAATGAAAAAGCAATATTTCTGTTGACGTCATTTCTTTTCATCTTCTTCCCTTTTGATTACATCACTTATTTTTCGAGTTTTCACATTTAAAAATCTTTTCCCAGCGAATTTGGAAATTTAGGATCTAACCTTACTTGATCTCATCAAAAGTTTATGACAAGCATGAAACAATATTTTGGCTAAGGTTTTTTTCGTTTTTACCAGCTCTGTCGTATGAGAAATTCCCCTTTATATCACACAATGGCCGACAATATGATGACCCTGTCTGACACGTAAGAAAATCAACTGCAAAAATGTATTTTTCCTTTTATTCTCTTCTATTCTCAGCTAGGTTTTCAGTTTTTTAAAAAATTAATCTATATTTTTTACACTCCACTCATATCGGGAAATTATTTACACAATTAATAATGCAACTAATAATATTTGTTTCGCTCCGTCATACTAAATTAATATCATATTTTTCCACATGCAATGCAATTAACAGGCTACACAAGAAACTACATAAATTAGTGCTAATAATTAACGAAATCAAAATTCGGACCTCATGCAGAAACATAAGTTAACCCTACAAAATCACACAAACATACACTTAATAGTTTTTAATCATTTCACCCTAAGCAAGGCATTCCACTGCCACTATTGCGCAGTGGGTTACAGAGATGAAGGTGATGAGAAAGAGTTGTTAGATATAAGAAATGTCAAAAGGAAGGTGATAGACGGGTAAGGAACCGAGGATGAGGGTTGGGTAAATGGGAAGAGTGTTTGACAGAATAGATGTGAGTTAGTGTGGTGGAGGTGTCTATTGACCTTACATTTAAACTACTGGAGATTGTAGCTGTAGGGGAAACAAGTATGTGGAAGGGAATTCCACAGACGGGAAGTGCGAGAAAAGAAGCTATTAGAGTAGCAAAAATATCAAAATCATACCAGAAATAAGAATAGTGCTCCACATCCGCAAAAAATTAGATATATGTGGCAATCTAAAACCGTGGAGATGGTCAAACTAAAGAATATGGGGAAAAGATAAAAGAAGACATGAGCTTATATCACCTAGCTAAATAAGAAACTTAAACTATTCTTTTTTTTACACTTGGTTGCCTTCAAGAACATACCTAAGCGACATCAAATTGCAACTTCAAATCAGTGCCTCTCACTCATCACAACCTCACAAGATTTAACCACATTTTGCAAAGATCTGTTGATGAAGCCGCCACCTTTCGGTATAAATTTTGACTCTAAGTTGATGTTTAAATTAGATTATTACGGAGGAGCTGATCTTCTCGCTCCGCCAGAATTTCTTTCTGACGTGTCGGCCAAATCACGACTGTCATCTCGCCGAGCGAGTAAAATAACGCACATTTATCAGCCTTCGTGAATGGCAGCACCACATTTTACAAATAAAACTGGTCTCGAAGACTAAAAATTTTCCGCGCAGCATAGGAAATATGATGTCTTAACAAGTTTCCCTAAGAAAAGGTGTACCAGTGTCTCTACTGCAAGATCTTAGCGAACGCAATTTGGTGAATTATCCAAGCACTTTAAAGAAATTTTGCTGACACAGACTTTCCTTCGAATCTCTAGTCAGGTGAATGATCCCTCATTATTATAGAAGCATTACAGCTTCGGTCATCCAAAAATATATTAACCGATTCCTACCGCATATGGCTGTGCTCGTTTATCAGATCATCATGAACGGACACCCTTTATAAAGCGTAATGTAATACCCTCTGTGACAATGACTATGCGACGGAGAAAACATATATCGACTGTAAGTGTTGTTTCAGTGTAATCCAACATTCTCGATAGAAAGAAACCACGTCACGTGGAAGACGGAGGTAGTCCGATTGGCATGAGGCGGTATGTAGCAAAAGGCCTATTTTATCAACTGCTTTCCGTGCGCGCACGCTCGGTTAAAAAGAAAGGCAGGATGTGGCACAAGGCCGATTTTTAGCTGTGTAAATTCGAGAGCGTACGCTAGGACAAAGATTTTTAGTCGATACTTCAAAAGGCAGGCTCGGGCTTTTGTCTGTCTTCTGCAAATGAGACTTTGTTCATAGGCAAAGCCTTGTCTCTGTTTCTCCTCTCAAGGGCAGAGAGTTCGACAGGGAAATTATTTTTGGAAAACTGAGTATTCAACTTCCTTTCCCACTAAAGCCAGATGTGGCAAAAGGATGACATTTATTGAGTGAAATCCGTGCGCTTAATATCGAGCAAATATTTTCAGTAGACACTGCATAAACCAGTGCCTTTGCTCTTGTTTGTTTTTCCAAGGTGGGGCACTACCTTTCAGCATAACCTCGTCTGGGTTTCGCTCCGCCGGTAGGTAGAGAATTTAACAAAGAGAGTTTTAACGAATTCATATTCTCCTACACCCCCACTGAGGCTGGATGTTGCACAAGGCCGAATTTCACGTGGAAATCCGATCCCTCAAACAAGGGAAACATTTCCTGTACTCCTTGCATAAAGCTTTTGTCAGGTTCTTATTCAATTTGTCCCAAAGCCTCTTCTGAATTCCTCTCCGCCCGGGGGCAAAGAGAATCTTGAAAATAGAGTGTCGGTGCACTGACATATACTACCTATCTAATAAGGCAGGTGCCTGAGGCGGATCACTAAGGCGAATGCGATACAAGATCTCTTATAGGGGGAAACCGAGCCCTTAAACTCAGCCAAAATTTACTCGTAAACCCGACATAAGGCAAGGTCTGGTTCTCGTCTGTTAAAACCAGACGAGAATCTACCCTTATTTAGAGGCTCGTCTGAGTTTCTCTCCACTCAGACACATAGCTGATCAAAAGAGAGTGGAGGTGCAGTAGTATTTAATGCCACCCCACTAGGGCGGATACCCGAGGAGGATGAATACAAGGCTAATGAAAGTGAGAAATCCGAGTTTATAATCTATTCGTCGCCGGAGATTTGTCAGTGTTCCACTCCACCCGGAGGAAGAGAGTTGAGTAAATGAGAGTGGCCGTGCACTCTGAGTACTTCTGTTCATTATATTCATTCACAATAGGTCCATGAATGTGGAAATGAGTCATACAAGACACACATTTTCTTTTTATAAATGCTTTACACATCTACAAATAAATGCTTGGTTTCCATAATATCATGTCATGGTATCGATATTGGCATTCTAAATCGATATTCTTGAGTTTACACAAGACTTGATGACCATATTGAATCTTACGTTTAAACTATGCAAAACAGCAAATAAACGCTGCAAATGACCGATATCGAAACAGTATAACAAAAAGAATATTATGGATGCCGACTACAAAAGTGTAGTTAATTTCCTGCAAATAGTTTCATTCTATATTCTATACAAGAAATACGCATATTTTTATGTTACACAAAAGCCTAAAATTAAAACAGATTTATGAGTAATATAGACTTGAATTTTTCCATAATAAATGCGTACATCTTTTATATTTGAATGTTTTTTAATAAATGTAAATTGCTGTATCTAATTAAATGGTCCATGTTTTTTAATGAGACATCAGAAATTTTCCTTTAAGACCATTAAAATACACATAAGAAAAATTAAAATATTCAGAACATATAAATAGAGACAATTATATAAAAATGTATTTTTATTATCTGCAATATTATAAAATTAATAATGTGTAACCGTACATATTTTAATTACTTAAATAACAAAAAACTTGATAAACAAATTTTTACCTATTTTCCATTTTCAAATTTTAGAATTTTTTAACTAAGAGGTACGCCCTTTATGTCAATTTGATTTGTTCGCCGTAATTAACTGTTATTTGTTAGATATAGATGCAGAATTATAATGTTAGAAATTCCGAAAATAAGTCGAACAGATTACTAATAAAGGATATCGAAAAACATTTATATTAACTGTTCAAATATGGAACTACAAAAGCACATATCCGCACACATAAACGCAGACACACACACACACACACACACACACACACACACACACACATATATATATATATATATATATATATATATATATATAGTCATCCGCAGACAGATCTGTTTCGCTGTATCACAGCTCATCAGTACGGTTACACTCCGATTGCTTTTAACACAAGATATATATATATATATATATATATATATATATATATATATATATATATAGAGAGAGAGAGAGAGAGAGAGAGATAGATAGATAGAGAGAATAAGATAGTGATAAAGAAGTGATAAAGAGAATGATTCGTCATATAGGCTAGGAACGTTTAGTCATCTAACAAAACTACAAAATATTTTTGAATCTTTGGTTTATCGAGCAGAGAATCATTCATCCTCGCCCCACACACCCTAATATATATATATATATGTATTGTGCGTGTATAATGATAATATACACGCTAAAAATTCCTCCGCCTTCTACCGAGCGCCCATAGCTCAGCGGTAGAAATGCCTGACTGACGTCAATTGGGTCGGGTTTGGTTTCAATCCTGAGTAAAAAGCAATCGAATGCCTAACCGTACTGATGAGCTGTGAGACAGCGAAACAGATCTGTCAGCGGATTACTATTTACGCTCTCACACCCTGATTGAGCACTCTGGAAGAATGGTAGACTTTGAAAAACAGCAGCTACTCTAGCATATACGCATCGTTCATTCAGTAATGAATTAGAACACTCTTAGCTATTGGGCGTGTATAATGTTAATATACACGCTAAAATGTTTGCCTTCTTCTACCGAGCGCCCATAGCTCAGAGGTAGAGATGACGACTGACATTAATTTGGTCGGGTTTCAATCATAGGTAAAAAGCAATCTGATGTCTAATCGTTCTGAAGAGCTATGATACAGCGAAACATATCTGACTATATATATATATATATATTTAATTTCAATGGCAAATATTCATGTGTTTGTGTATAAAATTACCGACACACAAACACACACACACATATATATATATATATATATATATATATATATATACTTCCTTTACACATATATATAGACACACTTACTCACATATATATCAAATTTCAACACACAGGAATACAGTTTTTCTTCATGGCATAAATGTTATTCTCTTAATAAAGTGAAATGGATGTCAACAGTTTTTATGCAAATGTTTTAAAACTTTAAAACACATTTTTACTACATTATTATCTATGTTATGTATATGTTTTGTTATTACAAAGTGTTACAATTTTTTATCTTTTTTTCAGAGTTTTCCATTATACGTTTTTATGAAAATACTTTAGTTTGTTTTTACTTAACATTAGACGATACGCAAAATGCAGGTTTTTCTTATGCGGGTGTTTGAATCAGTATCGTTTCAATGTGCATATGATCATGACAAAACCACCTGTACAAGATTATTCTGCATATGATTCATGTAATTAAAAAACACTGAAAGAATGCGAATGTTTTATTTATGGAAGCCAGTAGATGTAGTAAACTTACAGTGTTGTATTGATGCAAATATATATAACACTTTTCAGACAGTTGTAGAAAATACTATCCCGTATGTTAAAGAAGACAAAACAAATGTAAAAATGCAGTTTGCATTAAGGAAACCATTTGTGCAAATTAATTGTGACCTAATAGTATTCAGGGGTGATAATACAACCTAGATAAAAAATAGACCCCTTCTTCGATTCTTAATAAAATCTAAAGAAGATTCATCATTATTATTGGAACTGATCTGGCGACTCGATTTCTTTCATTTTCCACAGACTTAATGTTGTTTTCCTTTGATTTTTCTATAAGTAATTTCTGGTTAACTCTTCGCAAAGCCACGTAGACTTTATGTAATAAATTGGCGGCAAGATGTCATCCGTTCATCATTGATTTGACAAGATGCAACGGTAAAGTCTTTGCAAAATGGTTCTTTATTCCCTTTTTTCGATTGTTAACCTCTCTTAAGGATCCGTTCCTGAGTATGACGGTAAACTGCATACTGCAGCAAGCGCCTCTGATTGGGAGAGCATGAAGCCATCTCTTAATTGCTGTTGTTCTCAGATCCACCCTGACCCGGAGAGATAGTACCGTTTAGGGTCCCAGCTATTGAAAAATATTTAACCCCCAAAGTGGGCTCAAAATTAATGAATGTATATATAAATTTATTATATATACATTTATATAAATATATGCATAAAGATAGAATTTATAGAAATATATACACTTTTTGAAGGAAAATTTAACATAACCTAAATTGAAGGGAAAAATTACTACCATAATACAAATTTGAAGAAAAATATTACCAGCAATACATTTTTAAATACAAAAATAGAAGCCATTATCAGTTTTCAAAGAAAAAATTAAAAGTTTTCAAAAAACCCTGACTAAATTAACTTTTCCACTTTAACCAAAGACCTAAAAAGATAACTTAAAACACCACGTTTTTGGTATTAAATAACACACAGAGATTGATATGTCATTAAACAAAACTCAGAATTAAACTCAAACTCTTAATGAACTATGGTTTCTAGTCAACTTTGATCTTGAAATGATTAAATGCAATAACTATTATTAAGTAATATCTTCTTGAATAATCTTCTGTTGTTTGCCATCTTTAACAAGGTTTCTCTTTTTTCTTATTCTTTCGCAATCAGTAAACTTTGTGTTTTAATGTCTTTACTGCCTTGCATTGTGTGAGATAGTTATATATTTGTGTAAAAATAATTATGTTATGACGAAAAATTATTAGTTTCACGCCGTTTGATGTATACATGTTCAGTATAAATTTCAGAAATATTTTATTATTACCTGCATTCAATATGCATTTATATACAAGAGAAACGATATAGAAAATTTAAATATAGCAAAACGGATAGCGGCTTGGAACGAGGAATCGAAGAGACGAATTCGAATTCCAGTTAAATTTTCGCATTCACTTAATTTTTAAATGATAAGACTCAATCAATTTTGCGTTCTAGATATGAGTAAATTAGCAGGACAGACTATGTTCTATAGCCCTAGGGGCAAATGATCTAGAAGAAGAAAAACTTTTAAATAAAATCAAGCCTAGAGTCTATTCTGCTCGAGGTACACCACTTAAACTGCTGCTGCTTCTACAGTGGAGCCCCTAAGACTGTGGCGAGTCAACGGAGACGTGGAAAATACAGAAGAACAAAGAACAAAGTTTAGAAAATTAATGAACAGTGGGTGGAAAATTCTGAATAAGAGATTTATTCTACCACCAGGAAAATTGTCTGAAGGAATTAAATTCAACATACCAAGAGGAATTTAAATAAAACATTAAACAAACACAAAAGATATTTTGCCAAGTATATCATTTTCTCAATGA
The DNA here is from genome assembly GCA_037127315.1 of Ascarosepion bandense. NCBI lineage: Eukaryota > Metazoa > Mollusca > Cephalopoda > Sepiida > Sepiidae > Ascarosepion > Ascarosepion bandense. The sequence continues at coordinate 2,917,017 of JBBBDQ010000862.1, read as the reverse complement.
AGTTACCATAATTTCGATTCAAGAAAATATGCTAAAATAAATATTTATCAGTTCACTTAAACGAAACTCAACATAATGTCTTTAATTCCTATGTCATACATACATATATGTGCAAATTAATTGAAACAAAACGAATAATGTCTTCCAAGATCTTTCAGACTTCGCTAATCACGTATACAGGATTTTCGTCTCAAATTTAGGTTGTTTTGTTTTAAATTTAAGTGTATATGCTTGTGTGGGCAGATGTATACGAATGGTAATATGAGAATTATTTTTTTGTATATAATTTTGCATAAATGTATTTGTGTATAGAATAAATTGAGTTTCGTGTATAAAAATCTATCTATCTATCTATCTATCTGTCTATCTATCTATCTATCTATCTATCTCTCTATCTATCTATCTAATCTTTATATCTAATTTATCTATCTATGGTTTAGATTTTCAACAGAGCAATAAAGTAAGGAACTAACGATAGAGAAGATAAACGTACACATACACACATATAAATATATATATATATTGCACATATTTCGTTGGTGTTAATATAAAAGTGCTCGATGTAAAAAACATATATATTCTTTATATATATATATATATATATATATATATATATATATATATATGGACTAAACGTGCCAAAAACAAAACATGAATATATTTATGTGTGTGTCAACATATATATATATATATATATATATATATATATATATATATATATATAGATATAGGTGTGAGTGTGTTTTTGTTTGCGTTTAGTTTTCTCCAGCTCAAATTCTTTAACTTTATCGCTATGCTGGAAATAGTAATAAAAATCTTTACGAAATTGTATGATGGACGAGAATGCTAGGTAAATTTCTAAATCCAGTTTTCCATCAATCATCTAAATGTCTGACACATATTGTTTTTATTATTTTCAACTTATATTATTAGGAATATTGTTATTGTCGTTGTTGCTTCTATTGGTTTTTCTTTCTATTATTCCATTTATTTTTTCATCTAATTCTCATGAAGGCATTTATTATTGCTGTGATGTTTTGTGCTATTTTCAGTGTTAATATTTGTTGCTACATTTGTCGTTATATAATAATAATAATAATAATAATAATAATAATAATAATAATAATAATAATAATAATATAGATCATCTGAGTGATATCACAATGCAATCAGGTAAAATTATATATATTAGGGCAGATGAAAAAAAATAAAAAGTTACAAATATCTTAAAATCGAAATATTAACGCAAATGTATGCATAAAATTACTGGAGTCCTGCTTACAATCAAGAATGGTACACAGCATGATAACTGGTAACTCCTGCTTCTGAGACACTAAAATAAATTCTACCTGCGTTCATTTATTACAGCCCAAAATTGGCTTCCTTAGTTGTGGGTATGACTATAAAGTATCAGGAACTCTGAGATGGAGATTGGAGGTTTTATGGACCGTAAAATGACCTCTTCCTTGTTGTCATTACCTGGTCTTTATCACCCGGCGTGGGAGACCTGTTAGGGCTCCAGCTTTGAGCAAATAGGGAACCTTCAAATGAAAAAACTAAGCTTTAAGAAAGTGTAAAAAAGTATTTTTTCCGTCAAAGGTACTGAAATAAATTTCTCTCGTTGGTTGCTAACCAGTTTACCGCAGATTAAATGGCAACTTACTACTAAGTCATGGATCGAAAGACACATGACAACCATGTGTGTATCAAGTATGACACTTAACTGACTGATTATCAATGTAATGAAAATAAAAACTTTCTACGTATTAAGAGCAAAAATAAAATGTATGGATTTTTCCTATAAATATTTTTATGAATTATAATTTTCAAGTTAATGATTGAAAAGACTCAAGTAGAGTTCTTTGGCAATAGAATATCCGCAGAAATATTCCTATCATATCGTTAACAATAACCTGAAAAACTTTTAAAATTATTGCAATAATGAGCACAAATGTTATTGCTGGGCAATCTGTTAAGGCGTAACTGTATACAAATGAACATATTTGAAATTGATAACATTTTCTATTCCACTGAAAAAGGTTTGAAAGATTTCTCTATTATACTCGTTCTTTCATACTTACTTTCATTAATTTTTCCACTGAAATCAAATAGAGTCTTTTACCCTTTTTCCACGCGATCGAAACTGGATAATCAATCATGAGCCTTGGCAGGGCGTAAAGATCGTTTTAAATAAAAAAATAATGAAGGCAGTAATAAGAAAAATTATTACATGATTGTTCAAAATACTATTCTCTCACTGATTCTCTCTCTCTCACTGATTCTATCTCTCTCTCTCTCTCTCTCTCTCTCTCTCTCTCTCTCTCTACTATTCTGGTTTTACATTTTTACTTTAATCATTACGGGCATTACTTGAACCTACTCTTCTCTTTTGCATCATATTATTGTATAGGTGGTAGGTGGATAACAGAAGATTTATGCTGAGTATGTACAGCACAAGACCCGTGCTAATACAATAAGAGAAACACAAAAAGACAAAGAAAAAATAATTGAAGATTAAAGAGGTTATGTCGTTAGAGCCGCATAGTGCACAGTACGATACTAATCGTTAATGACACTCCAAAGTTATCAACCGCCTCCCCATATGAGCAGATGCCCGAGGTAGATACGACACAAGGCCCTTTAAGTGGGAACATCGAGCTTTTAAGATCGGGCAAAAGTTCTTGTCTGCCTTTCCCCAGAGTAGACTGTACACTTCCGTGGAGTCTCGTCTAGATTCCTCTTCGCCCAAAAGCAGAGTCAGACAAAGTGAAAGACTCATTCACGCAGTCGATCTCCGCAGAATCTCATTGATTTTATTAATTATATTCAGTTTCCCCATGGACAGAAGCTCGAGGTGAATGCGGCATAAATCAGTTAACATAGGTAAAACGGACCCTTTAAGCTCGGACAAATATTCTTGTCTGCATTTACCCAGTCTAGGCTCTTCCATTCGGCGGTGCCTCTTCTAGGTCCCTCTCTGCCCGGAGGCACAAACTGAACGACCATTGCGCGCAGTCGTTCCACTCAGGCTGTTAACGACAGTCGGAATTTCCAGACTGCTGTTAGTCTTTATTTTGTATCTAATTCGGTGTACAGACCATTCCATTCTTGAGACGGCCAGGCCGTGTTAACTGATCTACACCACCTCTATGTTGACATTTTCTTCCCATGGAGCGTGGTTACTCAGGTCGTAAGCGTACATAGTCTTTCAGAATTCTCTGAGATTGATAATTTTAGCAAGTTTTTTTCCTGTTTTGTCAGGCATTAATAAAACCAATTTAATGTGGGTTATATGCTGCTTTCCTCTGATCTATTTGAATTATATGTCTTCTTTGAGCATTAGATTTTCTACATTCTCTTTCCCCGACATAGGAACTAAAAAATGTAACTCTCTTTTTCTGTTACATACCTGTCCATTTTATACCATCTTCTCTAAAACTTCGTCAATTCTTATATTTTCACTTCATGGTATTTTCAACATTCTTGTGTAGAAACACATTTCTTAGAATCAAAATACCGAAAAGAAATGCAAATTTATCTCGACTTGTGCACCATGTTAGAATGTTGTAGCGAGAGAGATTGAGTAATTTGTTTTCACGGCTTATAACACTTTGCGTGCTATTTAAAGCGAAACATATTTCAGATTGTATAAATAATTATATATTGTAGGACTGAATATTGCTTTAACACTTTGAGAATGACAATTTCTCCATATACTCGTCTCGCTGTTTATACAATACCTAGACTGAGGAGTTTAAGATATATATTTTTCAAGGTAAATAATACATAAGAATTATTTACCTTGATCTCCCCACAGAGACAGAATGTGACACAGGGTTAGGATTATCGTGAAGAATACAATTTTGTACAGCAGAGTCGAAGACCAAAATTACCAAGCTCCCTCAACTGTTGGTTGTACTGGCGTCGGTAGCGACTACTTTTACCCCCTTCTCTAGTGCAGCTATAGGCAGCTGTTCTCCGGAACCCTTCACGCAACAGTATTTCTCTTTATCAGCTATATGACAGAAGCACAGCTGAGTTGCACTTTGCCCGAAGCCAAAAAAAAAAAAAAAAACGCAACAGAGATATGATAAATTTTACCTTTTTTGTCACAAGTATGTATTTTCGGGTAAGTAAATGAAACAAGGATGTGCGTTGTGGTGCATTGGATATCGGCTTGGAACGAGAAATCGGGGAGCCGAGTACGAATTCCACTTAAATTCCTTGCATTCACTTACGCGCAAATACCCTTGGGAAAGGTATTCATCCGTCTCTTCCTTCCAGTTATGTGTTAAATAACAGGACAGATTGGATTCTATAGCCTTGGCTGGCAACCAGTCTACCGCAGAAAGAAATGGCAACCTACTGCGGGATAATCTTCTGCCCAGTCAGTCATGTCTCTTTCGAGATATGATCGCCCAATTGTAATGAGAGTATCAACAGTTTCCTAAAGAAGAAACATTTGACATTCATTGACAGCCCAACCAGTACTATTCTCGGTTCAAATTCATAAAAAGCTTTTCAATAAGAACATTTTTGAGAAAAAAAAATCCATTAGCTGTTATCGTTCTTTCCAGTATTAATGGCGGTTTCCTTATGAACCTCTTATTTGAAGTAGTAGTGTGGAATCTTATCATAAAAATTATGTTTAGTATTTTTTTCCGATTCGATTACGAACACAGACATATCATTCTAATCAGCTATCCATTAAACCACCTTCACATTATGTTTCATTTAATTTGTTTTTAAAACTCATCTTCATATAATTGATGACTGAACACTTGATAAGATAACTTGCATCAGTGTTTTTTTTATGATTTGGTGTCCAAAAAGAAAATTACTTATCCTTATATCTTCAAGAATGCAGTGCAAATCATGTTATTATTTCTCAGGTAACCTGGAAAATAGCATGTAGATGCCTTTCGTTCTTGTTAGGTGATGTCTCCAGGAGAGATTTATAAAAGTACATAGAATACTTGTGCAAGTACAAATTAATTTCTTTTTGAATTCGTGTTTTAATCATACCGCACTACCATGAAACGCTTCTCAAATAATAATAATGATAATAAAAAGAAGAAGAATACACATTTTTTCTCTCTCGTTCTCTATCTATCTATCTTTGGAAGGTCTGTTTTTAAACTAAGGAACACATGCGCCATCCCCTCGGCTTAACATTCAAAGATTACCCAGATACCGATGGCGCTAAAATGGGTACAGCTAATTCATTTGACGCTATATTTTCAGCGTTCACGTTCATTCATTATACTTGACAGGGCTTTGTTTTGCAACGCGTATCTTAAGACGGCCTTAGGATGTGCGTTCTGGTGTATTGAGTATTGACAAGGACGTAAAAATCAGATCAGGTGAGTTCGAATTCCAGTTTAGTTTCATTATATATATTTACGCAAAAATATAGCTCGTAAAAGTTATGATTCCATCATTTTGCTCCCTATCTATGGGTTGAATAGCAGGGTAAATTGGTTTTTATAGTCGTTTTGGCAAGCTGTCTACCGAAAAAAATAGCAAACTACTGCTGGAAAATCACGTGCTTAGTCAGTCATGAATGGAAAGTGACCTGATTGCCAGGGTATATATATATATATATATATATATATATATATATATATATATATATATCACGTATGACAGGCATTTCCTCACACTTTTTTCATATTCGTTTTGACAGAGCAACCTGCATTTGTACGTCCATGTTCTTCTATCCAGTAACACTATGCACAGAGTGTTGTTTCTTGATTAACCTGTGAGAAGACATCGAAAGACGTAGATGTGTTGTTTTTTTTTAAACTAGGTTCTACAGGATATTTTTTAAATCAATTAAATGAAGAAAGTTTGATTGCTAAATTGTCCTATACAAGAACAGTAGTGATTTATTACCCACTCGCAGACGAGTAAATGACATGTAACACATGTGGGTAAGAAAAACATAGCAACCACTATCAGGTGATACTGCTTACGGGATAAATTTAGATCCGTGGGCGACTTCCTTGTGAAAGTACAATCTAATTTCTTTTAGAATGTCTTTGTTAATCTCCATAACATAAATCTACACAAATGATTTCGAAAAAGTATATTTTCATTTTAACGTGTAAATTTGATTTTCGAGTTGTTAAATTCTTCTTCATGTTTTACCATTGTTGATATTTTCGATGTCAACGGACTGGTCGAAAGATTTTAACTGATTGCCACATAAAAAGTCAGTAATCGTATAATCATATAAATATGTGCTATGATACTATATTAAGCATTGTCTTTGCGTTTTCCTTTCTTACAGAATGAACCCTAAATGCCAAACTCATAAATATTGTAATAAATCCTACAATGACCTAGTTATTTTCAAGAGATTTGGCGGATTTAGTCTTCATTCTGTGTACGATCATTCCCAACATTTTACGTGAAATTTATCACTTTGCATTAAATCGAGATCTTTACAAAATATGCTCCGAATGCGTCTTTGGTGGCAAACTTGCAAATGTGAAAAATTGTCATTTACTTGGACACATTCGTCTTTGGAGATCGTTTCTGATTTTAATTTGATTGCTGCCTTTAATTCACCATTCGTTTGACGTTTGTTCTGCTAAACATTATTCTTGAGATATCCCTGCATATTAATGCCTGGAATGGTGGTTTCGAATCCTGTATAACGGGTGTGCTTTGTGGATATCGGCTCGGAATGGGAAATCAGGGAGACGAGTTTGAATTCCAGTTGATTTTCTTGCATTCACTTACGCGCAAATATCCTTGGGAAAGATATTAACTCGTCTTTTCCCTCCAATTATTGGTTAAATAACAAGGTAAATTGGGTTCTAGAGTTTGGTTGATAACCAGTCTACCTCAGAAATTAGAAATACTATTCTGCCCAGTCAGACATGTCTCTAAATAGACACATTACATTTTCATACACATAGAGAATATTAAGAGAAAAGCGGGAATTGGTTTCCTATTTATAATGTTGTCAATCGCTAATACTTCGCAAATTAATACCTACCTACTATTGATGCAAATTTATTATATCAAAATAAGTATAAGAAATAGTAATAGTAATATTATTCTTTTCATCATAAAAAAAAGTTGGCGTTTTTCAATTTCAGTTTTGGTTGGGTTTTACATGCACCTTAAATTTCAAATAGTCTTGAATGTCAGCCTCTTGATTAGATTATTATTTTCCATTCGAGTTACGCCTAATATTACTTTTAGATCTAAGTGATGTGCTTTCTGATATTTGGTAAATGTCTTTCTCTGTGAGTCTGTAGCGCTATTCAATAAGGTTTGCAGAAGTACGGTCTTAAACAAGACCAACCGGGTTAATTCACTCGAAGTGATTTGGAGTCATGTATGGCATCAATGTGTAAGCGTCAATTTGACGAGTTTATTTAAGAACCTGACTTGAGTTCTCTTTAATGCAAAGCAGGCTTTGTAGATTACCATAATTTTTATACGATTTCAAAAAAAGAAAAAAAAGAAAGAAGAGGTAAATTTGTGTTCTAAATTTGCCCGTTTGCTAATATTTGATATCGGATTCTCTTTTCAGCTGAATTTCTTGTAAACATTATGCCTAATTTTGAGTTTTTAAGCTGTATATCATATACGCTAGTGATTTAACATAGCTCCCCTCCCCCCAAATAGAAAAGAAACCGTTAATCTTTAATCTCGTGGAAGAGGTTACATCCCTTTGGCTGGGACATTTACCTCTTTTTCCACACCTTCCACACTCTATGAACATTAAGATTTGACCGCGTTTACTCTTAGAATATCAGGGCCAAAAAATGTTAGATTTAAATGAAACTGCCACCATATTAGCCAAACGAAACAAGTGGTTTTCTATACGATTTTAAAAAAGTCGCTTTCTACACTCAAAAATATAAGTTTGTTATCTGAACTTGATAGATTGCTGATATTTGATACCCCATTTCATTTATTTAATCTCCTATTGTTACAGCTTTTATCCTATGCTGAACCACTAGGAGATTTCCTGAATTTAACAAAGTTTAAACATAGTAAATTAATATATATATATATATATATATATATATATATATATATATATATAATATAATCATGAGCCGTTCTAAACGTCGTATTTTGGCATTAATTTCTGTTGAAAATAAAGACAAAAATTCTCCAACATTTGGAAAATTTTTTATTAATTTGGTTCTAAGCTTTCTGCTCACATGAGCCATCTTCAGAGAGGTTATGCATTGTGATAAGTTATGACCGGATTTAAACGTGATTTTATTAAGTGTGGGTTGTTTGGATTTAATGTACATGGCCTCCAATAAGTGAAGGTTCTTTTTATTGTGTGTATGAGTAAGGATTATTGTATTGTTGACTAAAATCTGTCTGTCATTACCTACATGTTTATGTTCATGTTTTATGCAACAAATAAAAATAATCTAGGAATATGAAAGGTCAGGATGCTCAACAACTGAGATTGACTCAAGAATGTCATGCAGGAAATGAGCAGATTGAACATCAAAACTAGATGGTCAAACAATGAATACTTCATATATGCAGAAGGTAAAAATAAAGAAAAGTGAGTCGGCTTATTACTAGACGAAGAACTGTAGAAATGCGTTCTGTGTTATAGCCAGTTATCCGAAAGTGTCCTCTTGTTAAGTTTCGAAAGGTAAACCTTTCAAAATAGCAATTATAGTAGTCTATGAACCAAATGAGAGTGAAATAGAATCTTTCTACTCCACTCTTGACAATGCCAAGACTCAGTGTAGAACCAAGTAATTGGAATTATCGTGGAATAATTGAATGGCAGGGTATGCAACTGACTTGTTTAAATTAGAAATCTGCAACAATCGAGATGGAAAATGGGTCCGGTGGTGTAAGCTGAATAACCAGGTGATAACCAACACCTAGTTTCAAGAACACCCGAAACACTTATGAACATGGAGAAGTCTAGAAGGTGACACGATAAACCAAATCTATTATATAACTATAAACCAAAGTTTCAGAAAAGCAGTAGTTCAATGGAAAACCTATCCAAGTGCCGAGAAATGCATTAAAAAATGTAAGGGACCTGACTGAACAATGAATATGCTCCCAAACAGGATGTATAAATATCAAGAATACAACGATCATATTAAAGAAAGAGAAAATATTCCAACGATGTCACGAATAGATAAAAGATTTCTTCCACGACAAGAAAATGCAACCGATTGTAAACAACGAAGTTAACGGAGCGGAAATATTGAGATCCGAAGTGAAAGCTGCAAAGGCTAAACTGCAGAAAATCAAATCTGCTAGACCAGACAGAAATGTAATAGAGATGTTCAAATCTTAGAGGATTTCAGCATAGAAAAAAAAAGGAAATAAAAAATGAAAACTACAACATCGGTTTAATATCAGATTGCCTAAGCAGATCAATTTTCATAGCTCTGCATAAGAAGCCAGGCGCTAACGATGCGAACTCCACAGAACAATAAGTTTGATGAGACACATAACGAAACTAATTGTCTGAATCCTGAGGAATAGAATGCAAAGCAGTATCAGGCCTGAAATAAGAAACGAACAGTGCGGGTTTGTTAAGAACACTGGAACAAGGAATGAGATATGTATAACAAGGATGAAATCAGAAAGGGCGATACAAAAGAAAAATGACGGTTACCTATATTTTCAAGTTTATGCTAAGGGGTACGACAAAGTACGCTACAGAGAATTGATAGAAATCCTTAGAGTAAGTAAGAACCTCTTCTGGCAACATGCGGACAAGAAAAAAATCAGCATACATACAACGACTGAAAGAGGCGTAAAAAATAGATGTGTCTTTTCACCGGATATATTCAACTTGTACAGCGAAACTATTCAGAAGACCCTAGAAGTCATGCCAGGATTCAATAGTCGACACGGAATGAAAACTACACAACTCTCTAAAAATATAGATGAAGAAATTCGAACAACGGACTTAAAAGACTTACAATAAAACTGAATGTAATGTCATCATTAAACAGAGGAGTCCGTAATAACAATTACAGGTACAAAGATTTAAGTACATAGGAAAGCTTCTAACAGATGACGGAGAAAAGCAACACTGAGATCCGAAGGCGAATTTAGCATAGCGAAGTACGCATTCCAGAAGCTAAGCAGAGTATCAAAAGACAGAAATATTTTACTAGAAACAAAGACGAGAATACTGGATTGCAATATGATGGCTGTGCTTCAATACGGCAGCGAATACTGGACAATGATGAAAGAAAAATTTTAAAAAATTCAATGTGGTTCTTTGGATATCATGGATCAAGCATGTAAACAATGATCGAGTATTGCAAAGGTTGAAACAAAAAGGAAATTAATACTGAGCATCAAAAAATAACAGGTAAAGTTACTGGGACATATGATTCGGAAGGATGTCTTGGACAATCTGATACTCACATGTTAGATAGAAGGAAAGACAGACAAGGGAATGCAGCGGATAACATATTTGACTAGTCTGAGCAGGTGGATGGAAGAGCGGGGTTCGGGTGGCGTACAGTAGAAAGCATGCAAAGATCCATCACAGGTAAGGAGATGTGGAAGGCCATAATCGCCTACGTCTTAAAGGATCATGGCATATAGGACAAGAAGAATACTGACAATTAATTTTTGTTTCTTTTCCAGACACAGATAAGAAAATACCATAGCTAAATATTATAGAATCAGAAATGATACACTCAAGAAAAGCAAAGCAAATAGTGAAAATTTAATCGAGGAAAAAAGAATAGACATACGGTAGCAGCATAATTTTACATGTCGTAAATATAATGTATTCTCTTGAATTGCTAAGCAACAGTCAAATTTCAACAACTCATGTTTCTTTTTTGACGATTATCTGAGCAATGTTTTGTAGCAGGTTCTACATGTATAGATTTTTAGATAAGACAACGCCCGCATTGCTGCATTACTGCATATATTTTCCTAACACATGTATTAGTTTAGATTTTTTTTAAAATTTAGCAGTTTCGCTTTTTAAACGTAAAAGTAGCCATTTTATAATGCTGCGATAGTAATGTAAACACATATACACATTTGTTTCGTAAAAATCAAATCTTTGAAACATTTACGAGATTACTCTAATTGCGAGCTCTTTGAACGATAAATAACACCATGAACTTAGAAAAATTGATGATCGAGACCAACTGTCTGGAAATAAGGAAATCACTTAGAAAAAGTTCCGAATCTGTTCCACACACTAGTTTGTATTTAGTGAACAAATTTGGATGTGTTAAAACATGGTTGATTCTATTTTTTTTTAAATGCTTCACCCCAAGAAAGGCAGTATTGCCATTGACGGGCAGTGGGCTATATTAAAAGAGAGCGGAGAGAAAGACGAATAGGTTACAGTGAATGTCGGTGAATGGATAATAGAAGGATGTGAATGCTGTTGTGAAGAGTGTTACATGAGAGTAGAGCAAAAAGGGAAAAGACCAATAGAGTAGGAGCCGGAGAAAGGATGCGAATAAAGGAGACCAGAGATGGTAATTGAGGTTGTATTTAAGATTGTAGCAATCATGGAAGCGAGTATACGTAAAGGGATTTCCACAGGCGGGAGGTGCAAGAAAAGACGCTAAAAAAAGTAGAATAGGCGGCAGCATTTGTGTATAAAAAATGGGACATAGTTGCCAGTCTAGTAACTCGTGTAAATTCCTGTAAAGGGATCACCAAAGAGGTAAGCTCATCGAAGCAGAAACCCTGAAAATATTTGTAAAATAGACAGTGGGAAGACACATTATGTCGGTAAGAAGGTGAGTGGAGTCGAGCTGAAAAGTAATTATACTTAACTGGTAACCTAGCGAGATATATTCTTCTTCAAACGTCCCTGTGAGTCGTCGTATATAACCGAGAGTGATTTAATAGAGACCGAATATGCTGTCAGCTGGTAGAATATATTTGCATAATTGTAATAGTTCATTATTTGATTCCGGCAAAAATATTGCATCTGTTTGGTGAAGGAACAAATAAAATAATTATTTTCATATTTCACAATTCAACTGTTCGAACCTTTCTGTTGATTCCGGGGAATTTTGAACATAAACTTTCCAAATATTTAAATTTTCAGAAACTAATATGTGATACTATTTTTCTCTGATAGAACTGTCAATATGTGTAAGTATTTTATTTTCAAAGGTAAATTTTGATTATTAGTGCGTCAGTGGATGACATTAAGCTTCTTTTTTAAGCGTCGCTTTAGTTTCTGGTGTCATGACATTTTTTTCTTAAAATTATAGCTTCAGATTCTTGTGACATGACCATTTTCGTTCTTTTATTTTATTAGTTATGAAGTTATTTAGAGTGTTTCTTAGGAGAATGAAATTTCATTGATGTTAGCATAATTCTTTATGATTAAGATTTATGGCAAATTTAGTCGTTGCTTTTCAATTTGAAATTAGAGAAACCGGGAAATGAAATCTAAGAATATAGTATCCACAAATATTCTAATTGCATCCACCAATCGAACTACTTGTTTTATTGTTATTTAATGCTAATAACTATAACGGTTCTTAACCAGATATGTTAACTAAGAAACTATTCAAAATATTGCTAAATATATTAAGTTAAAATAAATTTAGAACAATCTAAGGTCTAAATTATAATCAATAAGAAATAGACAAAAAAACTGAAAATAATGGAACGAGAAAAAAAAACAAATACTTCGATAACAACAAAACGAATCATTTGATGACAGGCCAAATATGAAGGAACCCAAAATTCACAAAAGTAAAGTACGGATATGTTTATGTTGGAGAAGAAGGGCACGAAATTAAAAAAAAAAAAGAATACAAGATAAAAAGAAATAAAAAAGGCCAAGCATGAAAAAAAAAAACACTGTTAAAGAAATCTGAGAAAAGGACACGTATCATAAGTCAACATGAAAAAAGTAAACGAATAAATAAAATAAAAAAAAATCAAACGGAGGTAAATTAATAGGGACGAACGATGCAAAAGTTAAAATCAAAAGGAATAAGAAAAAAATCACAAACACACACACACATATATATATATATATATATGTGTGTGTGTGTATATATATATATATATATATATATATATATATATATTATAAACCATCCGTAGACAAGCCCGTTTTGCTGTATCACAGCTCTTCAGTGCGGCTAGATTAACTGTTTTACCTCGGACCGGGACTGAAACTCAACTGTTTTGACAAAAGTCAGATACTCACCTACTAGGACAGAGACTCAACGGCCGATTTCAAAGCGTGTAATCTACTTAACTATGAAGACAACGCGAACAGCAAGAATTTTCTGTCCTATAACCGCTTCAAACAGGCGTTCTACACGGTAAGCAAGGACGATATATATATATATATATATATATATATATATATATATATATATATATATATTATCATCAAATATCCTACCTGGTGTTTAAAACAGGAGTACAGGTCAATCTGTTCATTCCTGTTACTTTTGGGTTAACTGTTCTATTTAATATTTAATCTCTCTCTCTCTCTCTCTCTCTCTCTATATATATATATATATATATATACAGGTAAAGAGGACCCAACGTTTTACGATTTTGTGTTTCCTAGCATTTATTTTTTTATATAAACAGTACTCAATACAATACATATTGTCGAGCATAATAAGAGGAAATACTTTTTCCTCTCATGCAGTTAACATTTTTCTCATTTGATCAAGGAATACAGGTTTGCCGCGCAGTAATTGCTTAGTGTTTATCATTTCAGTTGATTCGATTGTTTTTCGTGCTTTTTTTATCACATCTTTGCATAGTGGCTCCTCGATTTCGACAATATGGGTTATTGTTTCATCCTTCAACTGTTGAACTGTTGTTGGTTTGCTGGCATAGTAAAATAAAGTTTGCTGGCAAATGTAAAGTCATCGTGGCGTATGAATATGGTGACCAAATGATATCACTGTTTCAAGAGGTGATGCGACCCGAGACCGGCTCTTGTTTGAGCGTCCATTTTTCTATCATTATTCTTTCCATTGTTGAAATTGCCAAGGACTGAATTTTTTTAAATCTGAAAGATATTGAAAAAGATCGTTAGACACTTAAAAAAATTCTTATTGAAAGTCGGTTCAATTTATTCGAAATCTGTATATATGATATATGATAAAATAAAGGTATGGTATATTTAATATTCATAGGTTAAAGGGTTCAATATAAAACATAGAGTGTATATAAATGTGGACTTTCTAGTCAAAACACAGCGATGCCAGGCCTCCAGGAAACAACTGTCACCAATGGCTGTTGACTTCAAGTGCGAAATAAGCAACTGTTGACATGCATTTAGATATTTCGAGAATAAAATGGTTGAACATATATTCAATGTAGTAACACGTGTAAATATCTAGTAGCACCAGTATTGTATGCACCAGGTAAAAAAATCTCATAATTTGGAATAGACTTTTAAAAAAATTCCATTTTAAATTTCTGTTTTTTTTTAGTATTTACTTTTTATACGAAACTGTACATTAAGTATTTCTTTCGTGCTTGACCTCCTAATGTTTTCATCTAGTATTCATTTTTTTATTTATTTCTTGCTTTTCTTCTCCAACATAAAACTTTTACATTTTAAAATTTTTTGTTCACCCTTATTTGGCTTGTCATCATGAAAATCTTCTGGAGATTCTATTTTGAAAATGATTTAGCTTTGAGGCACTAACTTTTAATTTGCTTGACAGGCAGTACTTCGTGGCCAAGTTGATTAAGGCATTGCTAGCTTAACAATAGTTTACTCTGCCCTGAGGGACACAGATTCAGATCCTGCTGGAGAGTAAACTTTTCTAAATATACTTTTTCCAGCATACAGGTCGACAGACGAAGTCAAATAAAGAATTTAATTTAATAATAAAACAGACCGACTACTTAAATACGATTATCCACAATAAATATTTATATAGGTAAATTTATAATATATATATATATATATATTTTTTGTGCAGTTAAAACATGCCTGGCCACACCATTCTGGAAAACCCTCGTTGAAAATACAACTACATTTAAACATGAAAACAATAAACAAAAACTAAACATTCTTAAAGCTATATGCATAAATCTGTTGAATCTTAACCTGAACAAAATAAATTATGAAATCTCCACAAATATACTAAAATTCCTATAATTAATAACAGAATCCATTGGTTTATTTCAGTGGCTTCCTATACTTAATAATTTCTTGTTTTCATTCAAGCTTGTTTGCCCGAATTGGTCGTTGATTGGACATCTAAAATATATTATGTAAGTTTTCTTATTGTCTCATAAGCTTAATACATATTATCATTAAATGAAAAAAGAAAATCACAAAATCTAAACTTATTGTATAAATGAAACTGTGTCTGTGTGTGTCAGTGTGTGTCCATTATCTATAGACTCCGAAACGGCTGAACCGATTTTCTTAGAAATTTACACCGTTCTACTATAACCGTCTGCGAGTGTTCTTAGCTAGGTTCTGTGTCGAGGTACTCTCGATAAATATAGAAAACCGATAATCGAAAAGATCGGGTTATCGAAGGAGTGGTTCAATTTTAATGAAATTTGATACACTCATAGACAAAGACATAAGAAACGATATTCAAAAGTTTCAAGGATGCATTTCTTACAATATTGCAGAATATCGATAATATACATATATAAAAGGCACGATGTTTGTGTTTGTGTCTGTTTATCTGTCTGTATGTTCATTATACAAATCCACAATTTTTATCCGATTCTCACCAAACTTCAAAATTTGACTTACATCCATTCATTTTTCTTTCAGTCTACGGTTTCGCTTTAACTGGAAACAACTATTGCTTTTTATATGCCTCTACCCGGCCGGTCGCTGTTGGTTTCGATCCAGCCAACTAGTTGTAGATTGACTCTGTCACGGTTTTCTCCCCTGTCCCACGTTTTGTTGATTAATCACAAGGCAATCACGTGAGTTTTTCCAATAGCTGTCTCTCTGCCGAAGTAAACCAAACCGGGAAGTGTGCACACAATTGAGTAATCAAAGAAAGAAATGTAACATCAAAGGAAATAAGTGGACCGACCTCTGGAGTTTTGTGAAATAAAGTCTATATACAGATTATACATAGTCTGAATAATTTCCCATCCTTGCTTCTATCAACTGGTAGTGGAACGGACGTTCCTTAGGTAAATCGAATTATTCTCCTAAGCAATAACAAGGAATCTGGCGGGCTGCAGCTCGGTGCTTCGAACAGAAGTCTAAGTTCGTTTTATAGGTCTAGTCAACTTGTTGCTTGTTTTACGGAATGTTACGTAAATTGCCGAAGTGCTGGGTTATTCTCTTTCAGTTAGCAATTTCAGACTTGTCTGAAAATTCTCTTCTTGTCTGTCTCTTAACGTTGGTTGATTGATTGGCGACTGACTTCTCTACGGTCGGCACCCAACGGTATGGCAATCATCTCTCTGTCTCTTTACTTCTTCGATTGGGAATTGTCTTGGTCATTAGGTTTCTGGACCGGGAAATCGAACTCTCTGCCACTCGATCTGAAACTACTTTTTTGTCTGTAAATTCTCTTCTGTCGATCTCTGCAACTTCGCTGTAAAACATTGTCTGCAAGTTCTCTTCTGTCGCTCTCTCCAACTCAAAACTTTAACTGCAAAATATCTTGTCTGTCTTTATCTCTGGTTGGACGGCAGGCTCTGCAATTGGCGCCCAACAACATGGCGGTTATCTTCGTTGTTACATTTTTGGTACTTTCTCCGAGCCAACTCGACGCCAACTCGAGGCCAACTTCAGAGTCTCCTCTGATCCAACTCCAACTCCAACCTACAACTTTGACTGCTAAATCACTTCTCTTCTTTTTGTAACTTTGGCTGGCCCGCAGGCCTTGCGGTTGGCGCCGAACAACATGGCGCCTATCTTCGTCATTACATTTTTAAGCCGGCAACTGGAACTGAACTTGAACGCCAACATTGGACTCTCCTCCGATCCAACTCGACACCAACTCGAGGCCAAATCCACGCCGACTAATTTTGGTCCCTTGGGACCCTGTATTTATGCACATGCCATGGTGTGGGGCCGACGGTCGCTGTGTGTCTAATGCCCCGTCCCGGCAACCAATAAAATCCTGAGGTTAGCTGCTACTCGTTGTTGGTTGTGGTTTAACCAATGGGATTAGTCTTCTTTCCATGACGTCAATTGTTAGTCGTCTCCCCCTTTCGGGGCTTGGTCGCCGGAACAATGGAATCTCTCGATCTTATGACGTCAATTCCCCATACCTCTTTTTCTGGGCTGGACTTAACCGAATTTATTTTCACAAAAATTTTCGTTCTCACGAAACAATTTCGGGGATTGTTTTTCTTTTTGAACTGTCTTCGCCCAAAACAAGTTGACAAGGGTCCATTGACATCATCACCCAAATAATAATTTCTACGTTCCTGTTGTTTTTTTTTTAATATCCATTCTCTGAGTCACCTATATTTTCAAGTGACAAGAATGCCTTATCAGTTTTACCCGGATGTTAGTGAAAATACTTTTTATCTAAAGTACTTGATTTGAGTCAAAACATTTATTATATTTAGTTTTTTCACGAGAGTCACATCGCCAGCCAGACATTCCGGACCCAAAATAAAATTTCCCTTTCCTTTACCAAGAAACAATAACAAATAAATTTACCTTTCCTTTATGTTTAGAATGACCGTCAGCTTTCTTTGGGGGTGACAGAAACCGACATCTATTGTTTCTGGCGAGCTCTGTAGGAACTTGATTACCAGACCGTCATGTTTTGTGATGTTTAATTTAGGCAGCATGGATTTCACAATGTCTGTCTTATTTTTTTCTTAGCTCATACGCCTGATCGTATGCGATATTCAAGTCTATTTGATTCAGGCAAGGTGGTTCAAGTATGGTATCCGATTGATTGTCATTGCGAAGTTGAGATATTGTTCAGCACTGATTCAGCAGCTCTCAGCGGATTAGAAAATTGCCTTCACAGGTGTGGGATGGACTTCATGTGACCCTTACAATCTTTTAATATATTTACCTACCTTAATTGTCGGATCTTGAATGCATCGAATTCTTGCTTGAAGAATATTCCCAGCACGTGTTGAACTCTTTTTTTGTCTTCTCCATCAATGTATCTATTGAGTCTCGAGTCTTTGGAAGATATCGAACTGTGCTTTTTGTTTTAATCCATCGCTTGTTCTGGATTCTTTATCGAACCAGTGTATTTATCGAGTTTCTGCGACAAGAAGGGCTCTTTTTGAATTGATGGCAAGTCTCGGTTCCACGCCTGAAGAGATGAGTCGAATTTCTCTCCATCGGTGTAAGAATGTCAGGTGATTTCTTATTTGGGCAAACTTCGTCTCTTATGTTTTACACTTCGTAGATACCTCTCCTGGTATAAATAGAGGAGAACATAACAAAGAACTGTCTGTACGCTATTACCATGTAGCTGCTGAAAGTAATACAAAAAAACCTGCCTCTTCGTTCAGGTATATCCGCATGAACTTTGCGAAGACGTAACATGAGGGGAGATAGACAAATCAGGCGTAGCTGATTACATACACCGTGAGAAAAATGAATTTCTCACCTCTATGAGATCATTTCGAAATTATTGATAAAGAATATCACTGAAAATAACGTAAACCTAAGGAATCTGTGTGTATGCCAAGCCAACTAATCACCTTAGCCGGTCAAGCATAGAAACAATTACAATGTGCAGACCAGTAATAAAAAGAGCTACAGAACAATATATGCTTCAAAGTTTCCAATATGAGCACCGGTAAAAATGATTAGCTATTTAGATTTATAAATCTCTGATTCCTCAAGTACACATGGCCCGGTGGATATAGGCGTAGTTCCAGTGTTTTGACCCAAAATATTTGATTTTAATACCTGACTTCAGCAAAGTTGATCAAATAGCTACGAGATTTTAGTTCAAGGGAGATAATTGCTTAGAATTATGAAGTGGTATTGCACATGGAGCAAACCAAACTATGCCAGTGATGGAAATATAGGGTTTGGTTCAAGATCAATCGTATTTGAAGAAGGTCGGATCATACAACAATCGTGACGTCGTAAACATTGCAATAAAGATGAGGACAACAGTCCGAACAATGAACATAATTTCACCATTTCTCTGCTATTTATAGATTTAACTATATACATAGATAGGACTCAGGTTATGTATTATGAGTGCTCTGGCATTTTTTCGTTTTAAAAACTGATCAATATAATGATTATTATAGAGCTGAAGATATTTATGAAGTTATGTATCAATTGAATAACTTAAATCACTGGTGCCCCCTAGATGTGAATTTACACGAGATACTAGATTGGCAACTAGATCCCACCCTTTTACAGTGAATTACAGTGAATAACAGCAATTTCTACTCCAACAGCTTCTTTCCTCGCACTTCCCGCCTGCTTGCTTCCCCGACGGCTACAACCTCCAGGAGTTTAAATGTATTGTCAATAGACACCTCCTAACACACTAACTCACACCCACTCTCTCCATATGTCCATCCTAAGTCGTCTATCACCCTCCTTCTGACATTTCCTATACCCAATCGCTCTATGTAACCCCCTGCGCTATAATGGCAGTGGAATACCTTGCTTGGGGTGAGACAATTTTAAAAAAAAATTGTCCATTGCGACACGGAAATTTCCGTTTCGAGATAGATTCTCATCATCAGGTAATGTTGATGTTAGCTGTGCATTACATTAAATGACAAAAACTTTGGTTTACTGTGTATGTATATGGGTGTTTCTTGTCGCTAATCAGAATGGAGATTCATTTTGGGATTTGGCCCCAAAGAATACAAACTAACCAATTTTTCTCTTTTTTCCTTTTTTCTCTTTTCCCACCTCATCCTACCCTTCCCTTGTTTTCTTAATGTTAACCTGCCTTTAACCAGATCTTATCATTTTCCCCTCTTTCCCTTCAGTTTTATTACTTTTGATGTGATATTCTCATAGAGTACCAATTCTATATTTTTTACTTATCATTTTTAGTCTGTTTATTTATTTGTTGTAAAGTTTTATTTAAAAAAGAAAATATTATTAAAACTAAAATATAATTTTTGGTCTATCTATTTATTTGTTGTAAAGTTTTTTTTTAATCATATCATCCAAACCAAGGCTGTAGCGCCACTGATGTGCAGAGGGCTACGTAAGAGTGAAAAGATTGGAAAACAGAAAGCCGGAAACCACCACCTAAAAAGGGATTAAGAGATGAGCCTCTTTACCTGTTCAATAGACGTGGGTGGAGTGTGGACCGAGCGAAAGTTTAGTCTATCTACTCCAATTGAAAAAATAATAAAAAAAGAAAAAAAAGAGTGAAAAGATTGTAAAAGAGAAAGCAGGAAACAACATCTTAAACAGGGAAAAAGGGATGAGCCCCTTCACCTGCTCAATAGAGGTGGGTGGAGTGTGAACTGGGTGATAGTTTAGTCTATCTATTCCAATTGACAAAAAAATGAAAAAGAAAAGAGTGAAAAGATTGGAAAAGAGAAAGCCAGAAACCACACCCTAAACAGGGAACAAGGGATGAGCCTCTACACCTAAAAGAAAATTTATTTTCATATCGTTCGTCAGTGATTATTTTCCTTGTGAACTTTTTTATATGCATGTTATTTCATTTAGATTTTATCCATTTTCTAATGTGAGTAATTTACAATGTCTACATATGAAATTTATTTCGTTGCGTTTATTTAATAAATATTTATTCTTAAGGGATTTAATAATAAATAGTTTTCGTATAAACATAATGAACATAGTTCATTTAATGCCTTACATGTTTTAGCTTCTTTTAGAATTTTCCATTTTATTGAGGGTGTTTTTTGTTTATGTTTTTTGTTTCCTTTAGGTACCAATGATATTTCGATAGAGATGTTCTATTTTCGTATTTGTTATTTTTAAATGAAGAGTTATGCTGGTAAATTCGCTGCTTTAGAGTGTTTTTAGTACTCCCTCTATAATCTTTTATATTTTTTGGATTTGCCTTTGAGGATATATTGCATTGGTAGATTATTGATTCCGTTAAGCACCTGTTTTCTAAAGGACAGTCTATGGGGGTTTTTACAATTACTTTTTTCTTGTCTAAATTGTTATTTTCTGTTGTCCGGTTGTTTTTATTGATTGTGTTGAATTTTATAAAAATATTATTATTGTCGTTTTCTATATTTTTTCTAGATTGTTCATGCAGCTGTAACTTCATTCTAATAGTGTCTAGGAAATCTACACAAATAGTTTAAAATATCCGTTTAAAATTACAATTAAAACTAATATAAAAAAGTAGATTTACTCGATGTACCATTAGATCTAGAGAAAAATATACACGAACTATACAAAAAACCAAATACCAACCCTTTATACATCGACCCAATGTCTAACCACACTCCTTCTATCAAGAAGCATATACCCTCATCAATAGAATACAGAATTAGTAGAAATTCAGCTAATGAGGAAGTATTTAATCAGCATAGCAATCTTTTATAATACTGCATAAAAAATAGTTGATCCAAAAACCAAATATTAAAGATGTTAACAAGAAAAGTAACCCTCGAAGAAAAAAATAGAAATAGGAAAATCATCTAGTACACACCCACTTTCAACAAGATGAGTAGTAGTAAATTGGGGAAAAAATTCCTCGCTTTAATTATGAAACATTTTCCGGATAAAATCCACTAAGTAAGATCTTCTTTGGAAGATAATACTTAGTATTCTTTGGGGACAAATCCCAAAATGAATCTCCATTCTGATTAAACACAAGAAAAACTCACATGCATAGACAGCAAACCAAAGGAAAATTCCGTGTCGCAATGTAGAGTTGATACATAAGTATATATATATATATATATATAGAGAGAGAAAGAGACAAGAAGAGAGGTACATAGATTGAAACATATATATATTTTTTCTAAGTATGTATATATCCATACAGCCGATATCCTTTGAGGATATAAGCATGTATATATCCATAAAGCTGATAAGTACGTATATTTCCATATAGCAGATATCCAGTGAACCCAACGCACATCCGCGATGTGCGTTGTGATGCACTGTATATCGGCTCGGAACGAGAAATCATGGAGCCGAGTTCGAATTCCAGCCGAATTCATTGCATTCACTTACGCGCAAATACCCTTGGGAAAGGTATTAATCCGTCTATTCTTTCCAGTTTATGGGTTAAATATCAGGACAGATTGGGTTCTATAGTCTTGGTCGATACCTGTACAGTAGACGTGGGTGGAGTGTGAACCGGGCGATACTTTAGTCTATCTACTCCAATTGAGAAAAAAATGAAAAAAAAAAGAAAAGAAAAGTGAAAAGATTGGAAAAGAGAAAGCCGGGAACCACATCCTGAACAGGGAACAAGTGGTGAGCCTCTACACCTGTACAATAGACGTGGGTGGAGTGTGAACCGGGCGATACTTTAGTCTATCTACTCCAATTGAGAAAAAAAAATGAAAAAAGAAAAAGAAAAGAAAAGTGAAAAGATTGGAAAAGAGAAAGCCGGAAACCACATCCTGAACAGGGAACAAGGGATGAGCCCCTACACCTGTACAATAGACGTGGGTGTAATGTGAAACGGGCAATAGTTTAGTCTATCTACTCAAATTGAGAAAAAAATGAAAACAAGAAAAATAAAAGAAAAGTGAAAAGATTGGAAAAGAGAAAACCGAAAACCAAATCATAAAAAGGGAACAAGGGATGAGCCTCTTCACCTGTTCAATAGACATGGGTGGAGTGTAAACCATGCCATAGTATAGTCTATCTACTCTAATTATAAAAAGAAAAAAGAAAAGAGTGAAAAGTTTGGAAACGAGAAAGCCGGAAACCATATCCTGAACAAGGAACAAGGGAATAGCTTCTACACCTGTACAATAGACGTGGGTGTAGTGTGAACCTGGCGATAGTTTAGTCTATCTACTCCAATTGAGAAAAAAAATGAAAAAAAAAAGAAAAGAAATGTGAAAAGATTGGAAAAGAGAAAGCCGGAAACCACATGTTGAATTAACTAAGTTTTCACTTATTTTAAGTCCAGTAAAAAAAAATTGTTTGAAAAGAAATACAAACAAAAGCTCTCGTTCAAATAACTATGAAACTTTTAAAATTAGCCACAAAAAAAATTAAAACGAAATAAAATCAAAGCTAAATTATTACTTACTAGTAAAGTTGTTCCCAACCCAAAAAAACAAGACGTGCTCAACCAGAATTATTTTATCTTTTTCGATACTACGTGAATGTATGCGGGGTGGGTATGGGAGTCAACTAGACAATGGCCGAGCAAAGAAGACGACCAAGGAATTTAAGTGGAATTTTAAAACAAAATTATCCTCCAGTAAAAAAAAAATTCTTTGAAAAGAAATAGAAAAAAAAACGCACTAGTTCAAATAACTATGAATCTTTTAAAATTAGCCACAACAAAAAATTAAGATAAAATAAAATCAAATCAAAATCATTACTTACTAGTAAAGTTGTTCCCAACCCCAAAAAACATGATACTGTAGAGCATAAAACAATTAAGTTTGTTTTACTATATAAAATAAATAAGGTTCACATTACGACACGGAAATTTCTATGATTCGAGATTTTTATCTCGTCATCAAGAATTATTGGCTCATTTTTATGAAAATGATTTTTATTTGAATGGAAGAAACACTTCCGTTGAGGTATGATCCATTATTTTTGAAAGTTTATTATCTTAGATTTCTCTGTATCCCATCAGTTTCTAAAACAAATAAGAAAGAAAGCTTTGTCCGCAGATGATTTGAGAACCTCAAATTCATGAATTAAAGAAGGTATAGAGGATTTGCTGTTGTTAAGCACCCGTTTGCACATCCGCCAGTAGTCCTTGGAGCCGAACTTGAGGTCATGTATGTGCTGTCGCATTCTCTCAGCGAACAACCGTTTGGCCTCATTCAGGATTCCCTTGCACTTATTGCGAGCAGACGTGAATAGGCGCCTATTGTGATCAGATGACTGGAAAAAATGTATACGTAGTGAAGTCATCACTAAATCTAAAATCACGGATCAATGAAATCAAAAGAGATTTAAATTTGAACAAATCTTCCAACTGTCTCGTTAGAAACAAATTTGATTTATCTAAAGTTAGTTTAATTAATTTTTTAAACCAGAATATTTAGCAATATTAATAGCCTTACTACCTATTACAAAATAACGTTTAAAACATTACATCACTTTTGTATCTCTTTAAAAATCTATGCACAATAAATGCAAATTATGCCTGTCAACATATATAATTAAATAATTTGATGATAATTCAATATATTATTCTATATAATTCATAACATTATATCATTGTTTTCTTCATACTCCCTTCATTCTATATGACATATATTAATATATTTTATTTCGTTGTAATCTATTTTATAAGTATGTTACCGCCATATTGATTTTTTTATGTTATTTTTATAATATCCTGGATATTACATATAAATTATTTAACGTATTGTTGATTCAAAAAATGTACAAATATATATATATATATATATATATAACATCAGAAATAATGTCCAGATATAATCTCACGAAAATACATTTTAGGATCCTACAAATCTGAATGACATTGTTTAAAATGTTTAAATATCTGTCTGTCGTAGTTTTGAAAATGCTGGAATATCAGATATTATGAATCACATGAAAATCTCCAAAATCATTTCCTATTAACATTAATTTTAATAATATTAAAAACGTTCAAATTGGAAGGGATCTATGTAAATATTATTATTTATTTATATAGACTAATATGTATAATATACCAAATAAAATTCTGAATTCTACATAGGTTATATAGCTACTTCGAAACTTGACCTATTTGGTGTCAGTCTTAGTCACTACCCACAATCCATAGGGGCATGAATTCAGAAGAGGAAATTTTAACGTGTTGTATATAAGCAGTGTATACACTCGCCCGTTACCGAATGAGTTCAGTTCATTCCTAGAGAGTAATGCATATATCTCAGAGATGGAAACTGTTTTTAAAATTGTTAGGGAAATTCAACACATAATTAAACGGTTTTATATCCAGGATATTTTCTGCTATGTAAAAAGATAATAACAATTAACGCCTTCACACCGTTTTGGGAATGAAATTGTGCTTTTATACACAAACACATGAACATTTACCATTGAAATTAAATATATATGTATATATATGTAGTTATCCGCAGACAGATCTTTTTCGCTGTATCACAGCTCAGCAGTACGGTTAGACAGCTGACTGCTTTTTACCCAGGATGGAAACCCGAAGCGAATTGGCTTCAGTCGGCGAATCTACCTCTGAGCTACGGGCGCTTCGGTAGAAGGAGGTATTATCATTTGTTGGCATCACTAACGTCATGTAGTCTTCGAAGTTTTTAGAAGGTAGAAGAATTCGTTCGCTCTTCCGGTTTTGTTCTGATTTTCTGCTTATATTTGTGTATTTTTATACTTTTTGGTAACTGATGCTATTTGTTACTTTTGTGTGTAAGCCTTTGAGGGTAAGTTTTTATTTTTATTTTCATTTGATACCTGACATGTTATTTGGTTATGTTCATTTTTCACATTCTTTTATCTTTTTCTTATTTTTTTCGTTATCTTCTGGTTTTGAAGGTTTGATAGATTTTTGGTGAATTTGTGGTGCGTTGCTAGCTTAAATTTAAAGGTGACGATTTGTTTGTGTATGGGTGTGCATGCGTACAGGACTGTGTAGATACTATTATATCTGTGTGAGAGTATGTGTGCCAGTGCGTGCAGGCCTGACATTTTGCCTGATTGTGTGTTTCCGTATATTTTTGTATGCTAATTTTATATGAGTTTTAATGTAATTATGGAACATTTTGTAAAGATAGGTTGGTTGGTTGTATTTCTGCACTTATTTGTATGGTGTTTATTTGTTATCATCATATTTTTGTTATAATCATATCACGCCAAGCAAGACAGAAATGCAACTGGGGCGAAAAGTGTTATTGGGAGTGAAGAAATAAGTAAAGAGGATGTTGAATAAAAGATAAGAGATAGAAGGGAATCAATTAGATAAAAAATGGGAATTGACATTGCATTTAATTTGTTTGAAGATAGTAGCTATCAGGAAAGCATGAAAATGGAAGTGACTTTCACAAACAGAAATTGCGAGAAAAACTGTTAGAGTTGAATAGGCGGTTATATTTACCGAGTTCGCCAAAAAAGGGTTGTATCTTAATGCCAGTCTAGTAGCACGAGTAAATAACAGATACCACAGACAAAAGTTCATTAGAGCAGTTGTCATTATATACAGAGGGAAGCAAACTTATGTCAGCGAAAAATTAACTGACGGTGGGCTGCCAAGTCAGGATTGATTATATTTCAACTTCAACATTAATAGCAGTTGCACCCGACCAGATATGGCAACAGTATTCAACACACGGCCGATTGATAAATTTATAAATATGCAAATTGGATTATGACAAGAGAAGCTTCATGAACCACCACTGAAAATCAAATTTCTCAGCAGTATATGATGCTATGCATTCTTTATAATCATTCAATTTGAGACCATTTGAGAGAATGTTGCCAAAATGAGAATGTTAGGCAGGAATATTTCTTTATTGTGGTTAAAAGAGAGCAGCTTTGTTTTGGAGGCATTGGAAATTACGAGCCAATTTCTACGCCATTTTATCACAGATTGGAGGTCATTTTGAAATGCTCCAGCCGGGTTACCTTTGTCAGTCTTAGCAGACTTTTTATTGTGATTAGCGTAAATGGTAGTGTCATCTGCATAGATGCTATTTTGTGAACTGAGTACACCAGGATGACCATTGATAAAGAAAGAAAAAGTACTTTAGATAGAGACCTCAGGCACATGTTTGTATGAATGGATCTAGAAGAATGCCTATTCAAAACAACGTTGTTTCACGATTTTATAGAAACGATAGGATTAAATCAAACTATGCCATGATTTACATGTATACGTATGTTTGATCGCTTCTGTGTATTTGCGTATAATTATTTTGTGTTACAATGAGTGTAGCCGCATATTGACTTTTACTTGTGGTTGGTGTATGTGTTAGTTTATGTGTGTTTTTTGGTAGAGTGCGTAATGGTAGAATTTGGTTTTTGTTATTAATATTGCGGGGTTTTTTTCTAATTGATTTTCCTTTTGCATTGATAATTAAAGTTTTCAGCTGAAGTTGATTTTTATTTAAAATACAATTGCATTTACTACATTGTTTATATTTTTTGTTAATGTCTCTGTTACAAATTAAGCATTTATTTGAGTGCCTGCATCTCACCGTTATTTCATATTTCTTGTTTAATATTTTTTAAGTTCATTGTTGCAAAATTTTCTTTAAACACAGATTTGATTATGTTGTTTTCGTTTCGTTGCTTGTGGCTTTGTTAAATATTAATAAACATTGAAGAAAGTCCATACTATACTACAACAACAAGATATGGGGGAAAACCGAAAAACTGAAAATAGAGCAATGTCTATTACGATCACAAAATTGACATAACAATAACCAGTATCGAAGTTGCAAATTATATGAACTAATAAGTATATATATATATATATATATATATATATATATATATATATATATATATATATATATATATATATATATATCTTGAATGTAAAAGGCTTAGATTCATACAGGAATGGTGAATTAATAACCGTAAAAAACTGATTCAGTAGAAGTATAGAGAAATAAGAACAAAATTATCAAATAGTCAGCACAGTAGGATTTAAAACAGAGATAAAATCCTATGCAAAAATTGTACATTTCTTAGACATAACATTCCATTTAAGCAACCACACATACAAATCATACAGAAACGCAAACAACAACCGTATATACATTAACTAAGACTTCATCTATCCACTAATGTATTCAAACACCTCCTATATCTATGAACAAAATAAAATCAAAGAATTCACAGCAACATAAAAACATTTAACGAATAGAAAATTTAAGCAAAAAAGCACTAAGAATATGTTATTCCTACAAAACAATGCATTATCTGTTTCAACCATCCTAAAATAATGCAGTAAAAAAATGAGAAATATTCGTCAAAATGACTGAAGTCCATTTTCCCAAACTCAGCAACCCATAAAAATTATCAATAACACCACAGTCTAAATGAGTTACATCTGCATGTATAACATGGATAAAAAATAACCAAACATCTAAAAAATAGTCAACAATACTGATGAGACCATCAACACACCAATAAAACAACAAAACAACACAAGTAATACAACCGTCAAAACAAAAACAACACTTCATTTGGCAATAATTGTCTAACCAACAATATGATACATAAAGCTACTGTAACAAATTTATCAATCACAAAATGATATTCAAACAGAATTATTCATAAACAAAATAGCTTTATCCAAATATACATGAAAAAAAAAGAAAACAATGTCAAAATAAAACGTGAAATTATAAAATGTGCCCCTGAAATTGCAGAAAATAGAACTTGCAAATTTTTGGCCAAAAAATATTGAATAATCAACTTAAAAAACCAATGCAATCTACCAAACAAGAAAAATAAATAATGTGAAGATGGCGACAAATAAATAGTTAATTTGCTACTTAAATACTAATAAAAAAATCAACAAATGAATAAAATATAAAATAAAATTTCATTGCAAACATAATATACCTCTCTTCTCACATTGACTTTACCAATACAAAAAAAGAAATCAATTTAAAAGAATAAGTACAATATTAATAAAAATCAAAAACCCAAACTCCCCAGCAAAACCAGGCTAGCAAAAACCAAACGGCAACGATCTCCCGGATGTAATCAGATTTCATGTAGGCAACTACACTGACAACACACCATTTACTCCCGCCTCGATAAGAAATCTGCCGAGTCTCACAAAGCTAAACTTGCGGCTGATCTTCAAAATGAACTCCAGTCTGTGTTGGACTGACGTAAGAAAAACTCATAAATTTTAATGATCTCCCGGATGTAATCAGATTTCATGTAGGCAACTACACTGACAACACACCATTTACTCCCGCCTCGATAAGAAATCTGCCGAGTCTCACAAAGCTAAACTTGCGGCTGATCTTCAAAATGAACTCCAGTCTGTGTTGGACTGACGTAAGAAAAACTCATAAATTTTAATGCTTCCACGAGAAGCTGCTCTGCGTTAAGTGTGAGCATCTTCGTTTTAGAAGTTTACCTCCCATCAACATGGATCCGGAACAGTCAGTCAGTGAAGTGCCATACGTGATACACGCTGGGCAGAAGATTATGCCGCAGTAGGTTGCCATTACTTTCTGTAGTAGACTGTTTGACGACTAGTTGCCGATCAAGATAGTCTCATTAAAAGCAAAACACTGCGCCTCCTAGTCTTAAATCTATCAGCCGACATCAAATGTAATGACTACATTGAATCCATTGCTTAATTTGATACTAGAAAGGTCTGTTCACTGTGTAGGATCAGGCGGTACTCTCCTCTTGCACAAGTATAAATATACCACACGCTTCTGCATTGAATAATGCTCTCACATCTTGGTGGGTGACCCTGCTATTCATCTCAGGGTTAATAACAATCCCAGGGGTAATCTGCAATGTCAATGATCTCGATCTTGTAGCTCAACACCAGTCATATTCTCAACAAAGTAGTGTGGCTTCCCCTTGTATCTTCTACAAATAACTTCATGGCTTCTGCTACGATGAACTTAGCCCCTTGGTGTTCTCCTGCATTATTTTACCTTAGCTACTAGACGAGCGAATAGGTCCCAATTACAATGAAACTGATCAAATGTAATCTCAGCTACTACTTCACAGCTTCATTTCTCGCACTTTCCGCCTGTGGAATTCCCTACCATATATATGCTTCCATGTCAGCTAGAATCTCCAAGAATTTTAATACAATTTTAATTGCCATCTCTTATTTTTTGACTCGCATTCTTTATCTGACAATCTTTGCATCATGTTCATCTTTTTTTCCATTCTGCTCTCATACATCACTATTCGCATCAGTGTACTCATCATTCTCTTATCCATTCACTGACTCTCTCTGTAACTTCTTCCTCTTTCTCATCAACCACATCTTTTGTAACCTTCTGAGCACCAGTAGTAGTACTGACATGTTTAGGGTGAAATTATTAAGAAATCTTAAAATATAAAATAACTAACGCATACACCTATCATTACATATAATATATTGATTACAATAACTACAACACAAAAACACACATACGCAAATACACAAAAGCGTCATACACTCACATATATACATATAATATGTACAATAATACCAGTAACAATAAAATAATAGAAAATCACATAAAAATAAACCAATGAAGTAAAGCCTAAAAGAAAGAATTGCAAAAGTTCGATCAAAAAATCTCCAAAATATGCACCAAATTACATTAAAAGCACATTCACAATTAACCAATGAACTATGCTGGTATTTGTACGAAGCACACAATCAGACACTCACTGTTTGACGTGATAATGCAGTCACACACATATACACAAGCGTATGCCCACACACACAGAGACACACACACACATATATATATAACAACCGATAATTTGAAATGATTTGTTTTAACATTATTTATATTATGTTTATATTATAAACAGAGTATCTACTTAAATACGAGTATAGATCAAAAATAATATTTTAAACAAATTATTTCATATATATATATACAAGCTTTACAACCGTCATCCTTAAAACGAAGCGGTCAATACACGAGAATATAATAAATCACCAAAAATCTAGCTATCCATTAGAATTAACAGAACCAAGAAGATAACGGAAGAAAGAAGAAAAGGAAAAAATAAGAAAGAGATTAAAGATAATCAAAAAACCTGATATTATTCAAAAGAAAAAAGATGACACATTCACAGACTTACAAACATAATAATCAAATAAAGCCAGTTATACAGATATTGAAAATTATGTGCAAAACCTCAGCCATGTCCTGATGATTGTACGGATTCTGATATGTCTCCAAAACTCCGAAACCGGATTTCACAGAAGTAACGCCAATCAGTTTAGTGATAATATTTATCAATATTAATATGAAAATATGATCTATCTCCGTCTCTTGCATCGAATAAAGCCTGTTTTCCTTAAATTTCTATCTCCCAGTAAATCACAGAATGTCAGAATTTTTGGTTTGAAACAACTTTCCATTATAGAAAACGATAAAGGAAGGAATTTGAATGATATACGATGGAGCACTTTAGAGAGGATATATGTGGATTTCAAATATATTGTTCTCTCATTACAATTGATCTGTCTAGAAAGAAAATAATTAAATAGAGTTACCACTTTTGCGATTAACGAGTTACCCCTAGGCAATGAATTTAGTTATTCAGTTGATTAGATTGTGTTTACACCGCTTCTATAAAACATGCTAAAATTGCCCCTCTCTCATTCCATGCTTAGAGAGTAGAGACTCCGACTCACATCAAATCTGTCGATTTTCCATCCTCACCAGAAGTAAGTGGATGTTCATCCACACTGATGAGTTGTGATACAGCGAAACAAGCTTGTATGAAGATGACATATATATATATATATATATATATATATATATATATATATAGAAACGGCCATAATTATTAAGCCATCTAATTTTTTAAAAGAATTTAATCCTATTTACTAAAACTTTATAAGAAACATAAAATTATTACATACATACAATTAGTGTATGTACTCTACCGGCAATAATTATTAGGCCACACTAGGTTTTTTAAAAATAAATGAAGTATTTCATAATATTTTTAGTATTTATTGACAAGTGGATAATTCTATATGAAAATAAAATTGTTTATTTTAAATACTGCATAATAACATGTCCATCAAATGAACTGTTCTGGTGTCCACTTTTTGTGATCTCTTCTTCCCCAATTTAGTCTCTTCTTATTGGCTTGCCGAAGCAAAGGTTTCCTGGCTGCCTAGTAAAATTTTACTAAGTAATAATAACAAAAGAACCATTCTATTTTTACGTAGAATTATTGACTTGGCAATAAATACTAAAACTATAAAGAAATACTTCATTTATTTTTTAAAAAAATAGGGTGGCCTAATAATTATTGCCGGTCGTGTACATACATTAATTGTATGCATGTAATAATTTTATATTTCTTATAAAGTTTTAGCAAATAGTACCTTTTATTACGAACTCGCTCACACGCACGTAATCACAAGTGAGCACTCACTCATATTTAAACAGTAAAACGCCGAATAGCATTCCTAAAGATATGCCACTAATGTATTTCCACGAAAAATGCAACAGTTACAGTAATAAAGGTCATATTTTGGACAAAAATTCTTCAGCTTTAAACTATTTTCAATCTTTTTTTATTCTCGAGATGACGCTGTCAGGCAAATGTCCGTGTTTCCCATTTGTCACCAGCCTAAACGTGACACGTGTCATAGACATTTCACTGTCGGAAATACAGAAAGGTAATACTCACGGGTTAACTGTGCTAACATTCTCGGGAATCATCACTGAATGTCAATAGGTCCAAATATTTCCACATGGAAGAATTCAATGACACATGTCTGCTTTTATGCACTTTCATGTCACGACATTTTGACAGATTATTGCATTGTAACGATGAATAATAATGAACAAAACTCAGCATTACTAGCGGTAATGTTCAGTGCCGCCTGACATAACTCTACCATTTCCTCTGACGTAATTTTCCAGTATAATAAAATATTAGAAATCAATTTCATATCAGGGAAGATGTCATATATATATATATATATATATATATATATATATATATAGTGTGTTCACAAGAAGAGATGGTTATCCCTGAAATGCCCATTGATCAACAAAATTAGCGCATTTGGAAATTTATTAAGTTTTTGTACATACTTTTTGCTATTTACTTCTTATTATGTAAATGTTTTAACAATATCTAATTTCTGTTGCAGTTTTAGATAATATTTATTTTCATAAAATCTCAGTGTAGATATATTTTATTTATCTGTTAATCTATCTGTATGTCTATCTAGTATCTATCTACCTCTTTTTGTGGTTGGTGTGGACCAAATCATCTTTCAGTTAAGTCTCTTTCCTCGAAATCAGAGTGCGGCTCTGTAGAAACTCTGTTCGAGGACAGTCGTGCAATTGAGAAAATTAAGAGAGATTCCCTGAGCCGAGGAACAGAGTCACGAGGCCGCGTCACCCCATTGTCACTGGAAGGGTGGACCGGTGTTCGTCTCCGGAGGCATTGCGACCGGCGGTTGCGGGGATTTTGCAAGTTTTTGTGCCTTGCCCGCTCGTACATTAAAACTTGACCTTGTTTCGCATCCACTTCCTAGTGAAGTTAAAAGGTAAATGCTATACTTACGTGGCAGAAGAGTTAACGGTGAAAACCAAGGCCTTTTTTCCATAGCGAAATCCTTCCATTGCGCTCCGGTTGGCTTGGTCTTTGCGATCGTCCCAAATGTTGGCGACTCGGATGAGCTATTACTAAATGTAGTGGTTCCCGTTCGCGCTCACCCTGAAATTTTCTATCTATCTATCTATCTATCTATCTATCTAATAGATAGATATGCAGGTACATGCGCAAGTATTTATATTTTCTGGTGTTAATGAAAGAGTACTGGATGTAATATGCCAGAACTATAGATTATATATTAATAAATGTATATATTATCTTACGTCTAGAGCATGATTTTGATTATCATGCACTATGCCATCATCAGGTGATTATAAGCAACTTTATGAAAACCTGATGATTGCAGACTGTTTGAAAATCGTGCTTTGAAGTGAATATGTATGTTTATTAATATATATATAAATTTATGTGTGTGTGAGGGAATAAATGTTATTTAAAACTAACTAGTCACTTAACAATTTTTTTTCTGATGAAACGAATGAAACGAATTCATACCTAATTATATTTGATAAACTACTACATGCCTAGTTAGAAAACTCACGTTACACTCATTTTACCATAATTCAATTAGGAATAAATTTAGCTGCAAGAATATTGTAGAAAATCCAAGTTTAATAGCCACAAACTCATAGAAAATAACACTAAAATAATGGAAGCACTATTATGAAGAAAATATCATCACTCAATAACATTATTTATGAACACAACCACAATTTGCTGACCGTAACTTTAAAATGATTCTTCATCAAACCGAAGCCAAGTTTATAATGTAACATATACTAAGTTAAATGTTTTTAATAAATTAAAATAAACCTGTTCAATAGCAAAAATAATATGGCAAACATTTCGTTCAATTTTCGCACACATATACAGAAAAGAACCCATGAGAAAAGATTATAGAAGCATATATATATATATATATATATATATATATATGTGTGTGTGTGTGTGTGTGTGTGTGTGTGTGTGTGTGTCTCTCTCTCTCTGTGTGTGTGTGTGTGTGTGTGTGTGTGTGTGTGTGTGTGTGTGTGTGTGTGTGTGTGTGTCCGTCCGTCCACAAGCGTGCATGCGTGTATGTTCATTTTTGTTTATGTGCCTATGTTTATTTAGTACACTCATACATATATATATATATATATATGTGTGTGTGTGTGTGTGTGTGTGTGTGTGTGTGTGTTTATGTATAACTTGAATATATATATATATATATATATATATATATGGATGTATAAACGTATTACGATCAGAATAATATTCCCTTGTCATTTTCGCTGATTCTCAAGCCTCACGAACAAATAAATTAATTTCAATCGAATAAAACCAACATAACCGAGAAAAATCGAGATTAAAATTTAAGCGTCTGAACGCATCATCTGAATTTCACCTGCTTTGCTACAGAAGACTAATTTTAAATGTCATCTCTTTCTGATTTTGCTCTTGTTTCTTTTAGTCTTTAATATTAGCGATTCAAACGGTATCTGTTTGATTAGATCAGTAGAGATAAGAAAATAGCCCTTTCGGATATTAATCTTACGAATATTCATTGAACTTAAATGTATCTGAGAAAATTATATTCAGTTCTGACAATATAGTCGTTTTAAAAGTCAAACTTGTGGCCACGATGTTTTCTTTTACAAATCTGTTTTTCGTTTTATTTTAATACACTCTACTTTTGCTTTTGCTCACTTACGATTTTCAAACAATATGAGAATATTAAATTGAATATATATATATAGAATTTTTTATTATTTAATTTAGTTCTAATGCACGTTTCTTGTAAGGGATTCATTCTCCAATCCTCACAGAGGACGCATATATGTCTAAAAAGATTTCCGAAGATTCAGGCCGGTAGATATAATAAACAGAGAATCAACTCAAAAAGGAATTTCCACTGAAAATAACCTTTAAACAAATGAAAAAAAATGCTGGATTTTTTCCATCCCCTCCCACATATATATATACGTATGCGTGTAAATTTTATTTATTCGATTTTCATCCCATTAAGAACGACCTGTTTATTTATTATGAATAACATTATCAACAAAACATACTATACCTCAATATTAGAAATATTTTAAATACAATATGTGAATAAAACAGTTTTATAGTACAACTATGAATTCTGTTGTTTTATAACATTGAAATAAGTCTACAGTTCATTAACTGTAGTAGATAGGCATAACTGACTCGCGGCTTATGAAAATGTTTGATTTTGCACACAGAAACCCAACAGTAGTTTGTCGGAAAAAATCCAAATTTAAAAGACACAGCTGCTCGTCTTTTAATTTTATCATGTGCGATATTCCTGTGGTAAAATTAACAAAATGGAATTCAGCATATCAGTAAAATTACATAAAGAAAAATAAAACGGCCCAAGTCCCACCTCCATTAGAAAAAGTTAAACTAATTAAAATCCTGAAATGGAAAGGGTAAAGCGAAACATTCCTTAAAAACAGATCGAAAAAATTAAATTCTCATTAGTGGTGAATTTTTGATTGCTCCTCTCGAAGCGCTAATCTCGATTAATCTCGTCGCGCCAAGAAGGTCGTCACAAATCACAGCTGTGTCGGTGCAGAGATTCGCCTATGTCCGATCTTGCATTTCAACTGGAACTTTGATGAGTCATTTGAACGAACCCAATCCGTTGAGCAAAGCCAATATCCGAAATCATTAGATTTCGGATATTAAATTCGGCGCAATCAAATTAAATGTCAGAACTCAGTATACACATAGGACGGTTGGTTGCCCATCTGCATGGATAAATGGCTCGTTACTCCAGGAGGCTGGTTAATTTGGAAAGAGGCAATGCGCTGATATTTTAATGACGTCTGCGCAGTTGGTAGATAGTTCATCAGATGTTCTCGTGTTCAAAACCCAAAGTCGACCCGTAACAGGTTACTTCGTTCTGGTTCGTTCACTACTTCCTTACATATTTTGTTAATGCCATTATAAATGCTACAAAATGAATTTGGTTTTTATTTTTAACTGTCATGTGGTTTACGAGAGAATAAGATTTAGTTTCTCAGTAGATCTTGTTACTTTATTACCTGCTTTCATATATACTGATCATGTAGCGGATTGGATTCGTTCTCCCTTCTCCAAAATTTAGCATTTCTGTACTTTTTTCTTACATCGTGTTCAACATCGAAGAATAGAAACACAGCCTGTTCTGCTTTTTTATTTATCGTTAGTGAAAAAAAGCAAGATGCTTGATATTACGAATTCCTTAAACAGGACGTAAACGCAACTGAATAATTAAGAGTTTGAACCTAGAATACAGTTCAATCATTTACATTTCGGCAAAAGTAATTTTTTCAGGACACGCATTGCTTAGACATTCAGGCAGTTAGGTAAGTCAGTTAAATGCCATAGGTGATACACGCTTGGGCGAACATGTCTCGAAAGAGACATGACTGACTGGGCAGATGATTATCAAGCAGTAGGTTGCCATTTCTTTCTGCGATAGACTGGTTGCTAGCCAAGGCTATAGAACCCAATCTGTCCTATTATTTAACCCATCACTGGAAGGATTAGACGGATTAATACCTTTTCCAAGGGTATTTGTGCGTAAGTGAATAAAACGTATTTAACTGGAATTCGAACTCGACTCCCCTTGTTGTCGTTCCGAGCGGATATCCACCACAACGCACATCCTTTGCTTGGACATTTCTGTCAATACAAATAAAACAACAATAAAAACATTTAAAAAATCAACATAACAATAGTAATAGTCATAATAACCGTACACTGAGAAGTGATTGATTTAAGAACAGAGAATGAAAAGAAATATTATTTTACAATGTTTCAACATATTGCATTACAGTTGAAAAATCATGTTTTGAAAAGTTATTGAAAATTATCAAAAAAATGAATATTTTTACTTTTGCGATCATTTTTAAGTTTAAGAAACCTATTGGAAATCATCCCTCAATCATTTGTTTACTACTACTTACAATAACAACAACAATATTAGTAATAATAATTATAGTTTACGTAATTATAATCTCCTTGAAATGAGATTTGTAATCACTTGTTAAAATCTGAATTACGAATCAAATATAGAGGTCAATTATTTTCGGATCTAATGTTCGTAAATATTCATTATGCAGGATGCACAACTGTTGTTGTTTACCCTTTGTTCATCATATTTACTTATTCCGGATCATCAGCGAATAAAGTACCTCAGAAGCTATGTTTCACATATTATCAAATCTATTCTTTCTCTTATGATAGAAAGAATCCACATTTTTTGCAGAGTATTTAGTCTCTCCGTGATCTCATCATAAGCAGAAGCCGGTATCTGTACCTAGTTTCATCTCTTCTCAAATCATAAAGAAAAAACAAAAAGAATGTACATTTCTTTGTACATGAGTTATATTTGTGGCATCTCAGTCTACATGTCATTTTAAATAAATCAACGAAATATGTCGTAATAATTTCAAATTTCTATAATACTTGTATCAGAAATTAATATTTTTTCATTGTTGTTATAAATCGCTACTATCAAATGTTATATTATATATCGATTGTCTCCGAAGCACTCTAACGAACACTTTATAAATACACACTCGGACATCTTTAACAAAAATCTCTCCACTGAGATGGGAGGGTGACACAAGTTTGGGTTTAACGTAAGGAATCGGAAATCGTACACTAAGGCTAAGGTTCAAAATATATCCGCACCCACAAACGCGAAATCAGGAACAGTGAATTTGCTGATGTTTTAAAGGACACATGGGACAGTGAATATAGACGTTGGTTCATTCCAGTGTCTGAAACAAGGAATTGTCAGTTCAATACCAGGCCAGAGCAGTGGTGACCAAATAACTTAGAGATTAATTTAAAAGCAGATAATTACATGACTACCATAAGTGGCACCACACAAGGAATGATATACCCCAGTGATCGTAATAAGGAGTTCGTCTCAAAATTCCTAGCAAGTGAAGAAGACTGGAGACTACGACGGCGAAAACATCGTAAACGAAGGAATAATGATGAGAACAATACTTCGAGCAATGTAAATAAGGTAATACTACATTCTCAATGAATATCGACAAAACTGAAGTTCAGTTTTTTTAACGTTGGATTACACGTACTCGTCCGATCAGGACACATTTTTCCTGATCGCTGCATAAATGAGTCAGCATCTTGTCTATATGCTATAGTCAAGGCTGCTCATATGGATAGCCACATCTGAATTCCTCTTCGCCTAATATAGAGCCCGACAAGCACGAGTTTCAGCGGATCTCTGATTGACCGAAATTCACACGCTTGTTACACATGGTTCGTCTTTACGTGGAAACCCGAACGCAGTCACTCGGGCATACACGGGACCGGGAACTAAAACAGTCTAATCTACTCAGCCGTGTCTCTTTTATTGAGGGCGTTAAGGCTGATTAGAACTTTGTCCGAAGACAAAGAGCTTGTCTATTCTCTGCAGAGTCCCTTTCCAAAAACCGAGCCCCGACTGAGTCTTTCTCTGATTTACAGAAACCACCGTATATAGCTCGTCGGATGTATTTTGTTGAAATTTGCTCGATGTCATATTTAGCCATGTTCAGAACTTTGAAGAATTCAAGTCGGATACATTTGACAAATGTTTTAATCTTCTCATAACTACAATGGTTTAAATAGTCTTTTTCCGCTCTAACACAGAGAGTCCGACAAGCTCGTTTTGGGACGGAGCTACACGCATTTACAAATAATTTCCCCATAGATGTGGAATTTGACACAAGACCGGTTCTAAAGTGTTTTTTTTTTCGAAAGTATACTGAAGGGCGAAAATTCCCCAGCTATAGCATAAGCGAGAATGCACTCTTGTCTTTTTCCCCAACCAAAACGCTGTCAGTAGACATTGCCACGTCTGAGACCCGCTCTGCCCGAACACAGAGGTTCTAATAAGTTCAACTTCGAGCGAAAATCTATTTAACCAACTCCTTAATATTTTTTCTTATATTAAAATACCTATGACATAGACAATTCGCAATGTATATAACTACTCTCTCATCAGGTTGCTGAGGAAAAATACGTGTTTTGGAAATGGAATTTACATATATTCCTTCGAGAGGGGCAAGAACATACACTTTATTCCTAACTGCTTGAACTTTTTGAATAAATCATGAAATGGTATGGAACGTTCGCCGGACATATTTATTAAATTTACTAAGATGTCAGGAAATATTTCGTAGTTTAGCTGGCCATAAGTTGAGCGCTCTCGAGTCTTTTAAACTATTGATCTAGTTTTTAAGCCCGATTGTTATGTATGCTTAATTCAGATCAGTGTCAGTTTAATATTCAAAATTAATGTGGTAAGGGTTTGCTAAACCCAGTTTAATATTTATAAATTCTTTCCGCCATCATTCTTTCCTCGTTCATAATTTTATTTAACGTTTCAGAATATCGTCGTTAAAGTTAATACATTTTCCTTTGAAGAATTTCAAATCCGTTCTATATCTGTTGATGTAGAAATGCTTCAATATTTCAATTTTTATTTCTTTATGAATTTTTTTTAAATTATAGATTTTTAAAATAGTTATTATCCAAACGAGACTTGCTTCCGCCAGTATATACTGGGTTATTCAAACAGATTCCAAGAATAAAGGAAAATGATAAATGCGTCCAATCTCTAATTTTCGAAAAACACGCTGTGTTATGTTGCATGACACAAATTAATGTAATATTTCAAGATCAGACACAAGAAAATTCGAGATAGATTCTTATATCCAAAGGCTTTTGTCATGAATCCAGTCAAAATGTATTAAATGTTATATGGAAAATTTAAAAATATATCTGATCTTGATCGGATGTTACTTACGAATAATAAATTCAGACACTTTTGCTTTTAGTCAAGATAATTTTAACAATTTAATCATTGTCTACACACACACACACACACACACACACACACACACACACTAACACATACACACCTATAAAAATTGAAAAAAATCAACAGACTCACCTTTAATTTTCAAGCAAATTTATTACATACAGAATAATGTTGCCTTTGGAGGAAATTAAAGCTTGAATACTATATGGAATGAACTCGTACAAACTTTCACTTGTTTCAGATTAATTTTTATCCAATCTTCAGCTAAAATGCTAAAGAATTCTTTGACAAATGATGGGGGATGATGTTGGCTGCTCATTAGTTTTTTTTTTTAAAATAAACCATAAACCTTCAATGTATAAATTTATGTATATATGGATATGTATAAATATACATATAGATATACAATCAAGTACGCGCACGCATATAAATAGTTTTATGGTGTTAATAAATATGTACTTGATGTAATGTAAAAGAGGTATAAAGTATATATTAAAAAATAGAGATATTCTCTTACGTCTGTTGCACGCCTCAAAATTTCAGGCACTATGCAAGCATCAGGTGCTTATTACGAAATTCTCAGAAGTGTTTAATATGCACCTAATGATTGCGTAGAGCATACATTTCTGAGTTTTTATATAGACATAGGATAGTAAATATATATATATATATATATATATATATATATATATATATATATATATATATAAGAAAGATTAAGGCAGTCACGTTATTTCATGGTATATCGGAAGTTTAGGCCTATTTCACGCGAACCATCATCAACTCCCGTCTATATTGTATAAAGGATTTTACACAAATGATATTCACAAAGATCTACTAAAAACGAATAAAAATAAAAATAAGGATCACTCTCTATAAAAACAAATTTTAAAAAAAATACATCATAAAGTCAGTTCAGAGAACACAAACGCACATATTCTCAGATAAGTATATGTATACACAACATATAATCAAAGAACACGTGTAGAAGCAGATTATATATAATTTCTATCAGAAATTCTAACATGAATATGTTATAATATCACTACAAAAGTAGCTATTTTCTTTCGATATTTCTCTTGTCTTGTCATATACATTTATATATATATATATATATAAGCACGCACACCCGCACACACACACGTACATACACATAAACAAACATACACACACACACATGTATCTATATATATATATATATATATATATATATATATATATAAAATGGGAAGTAGGTGCTAATGTCTATGATGGTTAATTGATGGCAACTTCATTTTGGAAGCATTAAAATTTACCAGCCATTTCTTACCCCAGTTCTCTACGCATTGGAGGTCCTTTCCAAGCTCGACAGCGAGGTTCGCTTTGTCGCCCACACCAGATTTCTGATCGAGGCGAGAGTAAACTGTGATGTCATCGGCGTACATGTCTACTTGGGTTCTTATGGCATCGGGGAGATCATTAATGTAGATCAGAAAGAGCGTCTGGCCTAGGATATAGCCTTGAGTGTAACCCGAGTTCGTATGGTAGTTTTGGGAGGCATGTCCTTTTAATACCACCTTCAATATGCGGTTAGAGAGGAATGTTCAGTTATACCATAGTTCTGCAGTTTGCGTAGAAGGCTAGCAAACCAGACTCTGTCGAACGCTTTGGAGGTATCCAAGGCAACGGTTCGGTCTTCGTCATTCTTGTCGAGAGCCTGTTATATATAACTCGGTGACGGTCGTTAGCCTATCAGTAGTAGACCTGATGAAGTGTAAAACATACTGTTTGTTCGACATGAGCCTGTGGGCTGTGAGATGCTGAACAACCTAGGTGTTGATAATGGCTTCCAACACTTTGCCAAAGATCAGAAGAAAGTTGATAGGCCGGTAATTTGCGGGGTCCGAGGGTCCTCCAGTATTCTTAAATATAGGAACTACACAGTCTGGGATGGAAGTGAAGCTGAGGTCTAGTAGTGCGTCTCTTCCGTTAAATTTATTAGAAAAACGCGTGGGGAAGTCCACCACTTGCGCAAGGGATCGGGTGATTGAAAAGTTCATGGTGTGGGAACCAGCAAAGGTCGGTGACAGAGTTTTCCAGCCACTTGGTGTGGTGGGGGTTAAAGTCACCAAACACAAATACATGGGCAGATGGTTGCGAAGAAATGGCCTTGTCGATATTGTCAGAGATGCTGTCAAGTACCGAACAGTCAGCAGAGGAGGAG
The DNA here is from genome assembly GCA_037127315.1 of Ascarosepion bandense. Taxonomy (NCBI): domain Eukaryota; kingdom Metazoa; phylum Mollusca; class Cephalopoda; order Sepiida; family Sepiidae; genus Ascarosepion; species Ascarosepion bandense. Next base: position 2,874,663 of record JBBBDQ010000862.1, on the reverse strand, counting down.
GGGGAGCGAAGAGAAAGAAGAGTTAGCTAACCGAGCTGAGAAGCACATGAAAGAATGGTCCAGGGATTCAAGTGATGTCACCCTAGCTAGGAGGAGGTGTTCGCTGACGTATATACCAAGCCCATGCATATGGACATTGGAGTCCTTCCTGAAGAGTGGAAGGTAACCAGGAATGTAAAACTCAGAAGAGGGGATATAAGGGTCAAGGTTAGTTTCACATAGGGCTAAGATATCAGGTGAGTTAGTTTGAAGGAAGGATTCTACGCTGTAAATGTTAGTGCGGTTACCTCGAATGTTTGTGAAGGAAACGCAGTGTTTGTTGAATAAAATACTGATTGTGGAGCACATACTTATTCAGTATTATGTATATGCTTATGTGTTTTTAATTTTTAAGTTGAAAATAAAGACATATTAAATTTCATATGTATAGATGATGTGTTTCATTCGGTTTTCTTATTTATATATTTTTAAACTGGCAATGAAGAATTTTGTCATTACTTCCTTCGATGCCTATATGCATGCATTTCATATTCTTATAGAACAAAACCGTAATTCAAGAGTGGTTCATCAATTTTCCTCTATGAATCGATATCATATGCATTACGCTACCTGCAACACAATAGCATATTTTACATATATGCATACAACTACAACACAACTCGTTATGATGCCTCCATATATATATATATATGGTGAACTCTTCCCGTCGTTTACGACATATGAGAGTCAAGTACCTCAGTTGTTAGAACCAACAGCTAGACTGTCCGCATATAACATTTGATTGCCGAGTTATACAATATAAAATTATATTAATGTGTAAAATTGGTTAGTATCACGTAGACTGTGTGGGTAAAATATAAAAGTGAACACTGAATCATCATAAAATAATAATAAGCTGTTTCATGCTTGAATGAATATTACAGGCAGTATAAGCTGAAGTGTATCTCGACTATTCATATATCCTCGTTAATGAGAAATTATGTTGAAATAGGTCAGGTATTTAAATGTTAGTGTGTTTTTCTAAGTTTTTGAGTAAGCGAGAAAAGTTATAATATAAATTATTCTAAAGGATATTAGTAGAACATTTATTGACTTAAATGATGTTTTTGCATGTCTATTGCGTAGATTCATTTGTTACTTATTAATCCATTATAGAAAAAAAAAACGTAATTAATTCTTTGAGGTAGCAGTATCTCCGGAAAAGAGAATAACTGAAACGAAGCAACATCGAAAACCAGTTCATATATACAGAAATGTTTTGAAACAACACATTGAATCATATTTCTATGCTGACTATAATAAAATAAAGATAGCGCAGAAATAGATCATATACCAATATTTATCCAATTATTACAAAACCTACTTCCAAACATAGACAAATATAAACGTAATTTGGAAGAAATTAAGAAACATATCCAAATAATCTGTCAGTTAGTCACCCGACGTCCGCTGTGGTGCAATGGTTATCGATACGGAACGACAAAGGGAGGTGCCGAGATCGAATTTCAGTTGAATTCCTTGCATTCACTTCCGCAGAAATACCGTTGGGAAAGTTATTAATCCGTCTCTCCCCTCAAGTTTTGGGTTAAATAATAGGGCAGATTGGGTTCTATAGCCTTAGATGGCAACCACTCTACTGCAGAAATCAATGGCATTCTACTGCAAGATAATCTTCGGCCCAGTTAGCCATGTCTTCTTCGAGACATGATTGCCCAAAATATGTATCACGTATGGCATTTAACTGACTGACCTATCAGAAAAATATAGAATAATATAACATCACAGAGATAACATTTGAACATTTGAAAAACCATTCTTACTCTCCAAATTCAGTAACACTTTTGTCTATTTTATGAAAGAAGTCTGGAATCAGAAATACATCCCCATAATTTTGTATTTAACGTGCATTATTTTTTGAGCCAGTAAAGTGCCACACGTGATACACACTTTGGCGACCACATCTCGAAAGAAGCACAACTAACTGGGCAGAATATTTTGTCGCTGTTGTTTGCCATTCATTTCTGCAGCAGACCAGTTGCCAGTGAGCGAAAACTGTTTTGCTATTTAACCCATAACTCAAAGTAGAATTGACCGATTCATAACTTTCCACTGGTATTGTTCCTAAGCGAATTCAACCTGAATTCGATCTCTGATTTCTCGTTCCACGACGATATCCATTGCACTACAACGCACATTCTATATATTATGGAACCAGATATGTAGACTTCAAAATACACGCACGTATAAGTGTACTTCGATTGGATTCATCATGGTAAATGTGTTAAGAAACTATATATTAACTTGGCTCCCATCGTCTTATTAAGAAACAACTCTTCATGATCCAAACTAATTTTCTCTCTGGAGAAGGATGAATAATTGCATATTTTTGTATATTCGCTGGGTCGTTGAGAAATAACAATGAAATTCATTTATGATTGATAATGTATATCACAGGATTTTAAGAGTTGTTGTATAATAACTGAGTCGGTGTGGAATTGTGGAAAAAGTGCACTTTTAACTGGGCACAACAGAGAGAACTAATGGAATAATAAAAGAATGATTTCGAGCGACAAATTTGTTTTGATGATCAGGGTCAAAAGGTCAGCGCCTGAGACGGGAAAGTGTGCACTAAAAGTGTAATGTGACAGGTGTCAAATTGAGGATAAATATTTAAGTGACGTCAGCTGTCAGAGATTAGTGTTGAGTTTAGAAATGTGCAGACAGCAGTAGGAGAGGAAGAAGCCTTGCTGCCCTGGTATGTGCGTGTGCTTAATCCTAACATATCCGACCCACCCATTTTACAAATATGCAAAGTTACTTCCGGTCCCGTTTATTTTGTGAAAAGATAATCAAAATTCGATTCGAGCATTTTCTCGTAGAAATGACAGGAATTATATTCCGGTCATTTCAGAAGTATTTTTCTTTCCGCAGAATTGGTTGCATTTTTATTACCACCAAATGGGTAGAAATTTATGTTTCACAATTATAACGTCGAGTAATTTAAGAAGCGGTTTATTGCTCGACATTTGGATATAGCTTTATTTTCTTCTAAATAGAAGCAGTTATTTCACGTCAAATATGATTCAAATATTTACAAAGAATCATTATAGAAAATACATCTCAAACTGGTGAGCAGTGATCCGCTGCTTTTTTGATAAAAAAAACTGGTTAATCGAATCTTAGTTACAACGACATAGAAAAATAAAAAATAAAAAATTGTGATAGAAGGTTAGATGGATATATCAAAGACGGTGAAATTTTTTGCCTATGTTGGGTCTGCTCGTTTTTTGCTTAAGAAAAATTCAGGCAAAATCCACAATTGAACAGCATACTTCTGCAATTTTGTGCATAGTCTGACAAAGAAGTTAGTGAGTGAGGTATTTTCAAGAAATTTAAGGGGGTTTGGAAACACACACGGTACTGTTGTCAAAATAATAAGAATTGAAATAAAAAACAACAGAGTTGAAAAATGTTGAGAGAAAGTGGAGGTTTCGGAAGAGATAAAACGTGAAAAATTTACGTATTCTTCAAGCCGTTAAGTTCAGTTTCGACCTCGACAAATGTTAGGCAGTTGAGAGCCTTACTATCGCCGCCTTTTCAGAAAAAAAATGAGAAAAGCACTATAGTCAAGTTTTGTGAAGTTAAAATGGGAGTTTTATAAGAAAAAAAATTAAACAAGCGTGGAAAGATTTGTTGTAGATTAAGATGCTGGAAAAAGAACAGCGCTCAAAAAAGGGATTGGATGAACTTATTTAAGAAGTTCTGAACAGAAGTCGCAGTCTGTTTGGAAAAAATTTAGATATGGTTTTCAGAGTAAAGCCTGTCTATTTTTTATTACGTTAGTTTAGCGGTTCGAACATTAAGTGTTGCCAACTAATCTTCAGATCAAAACGCATGCCACCATCGGCACATAAAATCTAACCTGTATTTAGTTCTCTTTGTTTTATTTACTCCCGTTTGGTTCCTGTTATTGTTACTCAGGCAGACTAATATGGTATGGACTGCAATTATTAGCAGATTCTTTGTTCAATCAGAGTATAATTGAAATTTAAGAATTCCGTGTATAAAGGAAAGTTGAGCGAATTTTCCACTGGACACGCGAGTTTGTTTACAGATGTCAACATGCAAATTGAAGATGCAGTTACTGTCTGCGACTTACGATCGTCGCCAAGGTGTCTGTGGGTGTGTTGAAATTCCAAGGGAGATAGAAAGACCAAAAAAGTCGACATTGGGAACAGTATAACATTTTATTGGTGTGTGTGTCCTTCGAAATGAAAAGAAAACAAAAAGAACTTTATATTACTTGTTGCTGTGTGTTCATCGAAAAGGTAAGAAAAGTCGAACTTTCTTGCCTTATAGAACTTTCTGATGTGTTCTTCGAAAAGAAAAGAGGGAATAAACAAACTTTTCAGACGTTCCAGAACTTTCTCTGATTTTGTGTTTTAAAAAGAATAAAGAATATAAAGAAAAAGAGAAAAAGAACATAATAATAATAATAATAATAATAATAATAATAATAATAATAATAATAATAAATACAAACAAAATTTACAGTTAGTAGATTCTGTAGAAAAGCAAAACAGAAGCCAAGAACCAACTATTGCGGCAAAAAAATATGAAAATGAAAGCCAAAGATAAAGCTCTTGAACAGATAAAACAGCGCTGGTAAGACAAACCTCTGCATGGCCAATATCCAGAACGTGCCAATAAATCCAATGTTGACAAAGTTAATACTCATCGATGGTTACGTGCATCTGGATTAAAGTCTGAAACTGAAGGCTTTATTCTTGCAGCACAAGACCAAAGTCTTTTCACTAGAAACTTTCAGGCAAATATTATGCATAATAATATGGATCCAAAAGGCAGTTTTGTGATAAACACCAAGAAACAATAGACCACCTAATCTCAGGCTGTTCTGTGCTTGCTCCAAATGAATATAAAAATCGCCACGATAGAGTTGGGCAATATTTACATTGGGCAATGTGCAAACATTATGGAAAATCTGTAAACAAACACTGGTATGAACATCACCCAGCACCGGTTACAGAAATAGAAGATGTAACCATTCTATGGGATTACACCATCTACACAGACAGAAAAATTGAAGCAAACAGGCCAGACATTATTGTTAAAAACCAGAAGGAGAAAACTTGTCTATTAATTGATATGGCTTGTCCAGCGGATTGTAACATAGCAATCAAGGAATTTGAAAAACTGTCAAAATATAAAGACCTGGAAATTGAAATAGAAAAAATGTGGAAATTGAAAACAAGAGTTGTGCCAGTGATAGTAGGTGCACTTCGAATGATAAAAAATGGAACAAAACAACACATTGAAAGAATCCCTGGAAACCCCAGCTTAAGAGATATACAAAAAATTGTCTTATTAAGTACAGCCCACACACTAAGGAAAACTTTATCTATGTAATGCTAGGGATGATAGGAAAGATAGAAAAACATGAAATGGAGTCATAACAACACGCCACTACCTGCCTTAGGTCTCCCCGCAGACTTGGTTGGTAGTGAGACCAAAGCAGATATCGAAATAGGATGAAAAATGACATAATAATAATAATAATAATAATAATAATAGGAACACGAGAGATGGATTCAATTAATCTTCCAGTTTATTGTGGGCTATTTATTTCTTAATTCGTTTCTTTTTTTTAAATTTTTTTTTCAGATATCAGAAAATAGTTGTTCGATGTCACAAAGTTAATAACAGCTTACTAAAAAAGAAAAAAAACATTAAAAAGAGCAAAGTATCGCTGAAGTGGCCAGTATGTGCTTTGTACTGCACTTGAATGAACGATTATATAAATGACAGAAAGAGTAAAGAAACGTAAATATACGATAAAAAGAGTTAATATCGAACTAATAAGACAAAGGATTATCCCTGTGGTAAAAGAATCCTAGAAGTCAGCTGTGAAATGATGGATCTAAGACGTTCAGTAAAATTTGGAAGCTGACACACGTACGACGAATATAAATTCTATTGTGGTTTTCAGCTATTTAATCACACATCTCGGAATGATGATTTCTAAGTGTAGCTTAGATATGGAATAAATCCAAAGTGATGGAAGTCCAAGGTTACTCCTCGGCTGTAATTGTTCTGATGCTTAATCATTACTCCACTTCGGGGTACCAATAAGCCTCCTTATGTATAGAGGTAGTGCCTACTCAGTTTTAGTTTATTTTTATTCAGATCGGTTTCTGGCCTAACACATTAATATATCTAAGTTAGAAACCTGATTTGGAGTTTACATCAAGAGAATTAACAAGGTAGACACATGCGCACAATGGGAGAAAAAAGGATGTCCTTTTTAATATTGATATTATTTTTTTAATGTGTTATTGTTTGTTTGTTTTTTTGTCATATTATGTAAAGGTTTGTCCAGTGACGTGGGTATTGTGGAAGAGATTTGGTCTCGGAAAAAGTATTTAAAATGTTCATAGGGGAAAAGTTGGAAAAATGGGAGGGAAGGAGTGTTCTATATTCTTTGGGTCGGTGTTGACTATGACTAAAAGTCAATTATGATTCCTAGTAAAGTCAAAGAATTTTCTGAATTGTTACATTAGTATACGAGGTGGCCTTGGGTGAATAGTCGAACTGATTGAATGCTACACAACGACACACGAAATAACCATTTAATACTCCTCTGTTTTATTTACTGTTAAATATACAATATTTCTATTACACATGATTAGTTATTTCTCAAACCATTCTTTTATTTACAACATCTTGGCGGGGAAACATTAAGAAAACGACCATCACCTGATGTCATTTTTCTGGCCATAAATAATTACGTCGTAGGTTACTCAACAAGGTTGAAAACGAGTCCGATGTTAAGTCACATTAAGTTGCCATGGGTTCTCAACGTTTCGTGAGCGTCAGAGAGGATTCAAAACCATCGAACATAGTGGTGTGGCTCAGTTTAAAAAATACGTTAAAGAAATATTAAAAGGTTCAACCAAAAAATAATAAAGTTAGTTTGCCGTCAAGGACATGTTTATATTACAATTGTATGGAGATTGTCCGTTTAAAGCTAAGAAATATTTCAATTGCAATAAATTGGGACATAAAACTTCCCACTGCAGGTTTAAGAACACGACTAAAAAGGTTTTGTAAAAATTGCCAAGTCAGATGAACTGGAAAGCCGACTGAAATATACTGAAGTACAAACTATTACACAAAATATAAGTCTAAAGCTTGATTCAGGTTTAGATTTATCCATTATTAATTAATAAATATGGATAAAACTGGGCAAACCTACTGTGTTAAGAAAGAATCGAATAGTTAAAAATGTAACTTGTGACCCTATGAAACTTATGGGTGGATTTATAACTAACGAGATATTCAAAGGCAAAACATTGAAACTAAAGGCATATATTATAAGAAATACGGGTAAATCTTTCGGGACAGATTGCTTAGAACATCTTCCACTTTGAGATATGCCTATTAGCTCTGTTAATTATGACAAAAACTTGAAATTTCGACTGACGCTTTCATTAAAGGACAAGTAAAATTCACAAAAATGACATCTATGTTTGAATTAAAACCAGACGTACAACCAGGTTTTAAGAAAAAACATAACGTTCTATTTGCCTCGTTAAATCACATTGTCTATGAGTTTAATCGACTTAAGTAAATAAGAGTTCTGCTAGAGATTGAAATAAAATGCACTTTGTGTCATACTCTCAGTAAACTTCATTTAACAAATGACGAGATTATAAACAATACGTCAGATGATGTATTCATGAAGGAAGTAAAGAAAAAAATAATTAATAAAGACCAGAATATCTAAGAAGTTTATTTACTCTGTACCCACATTCCAATTTAGGGAGACAAAATTGTAATCCTATCTACATTACAGAAAAATCATTAAAGGAATTTCATTTTGACCATCCGGGAATTTCAAAATGAAGAATCTGATGAGAAGTTACATTTCCCGGACGAACATGGACAAAGATATTGAAAGCACTGTAAGATCATGCAAAGGGTGTAATTTGGCTTCCAAAGCACTCCTGATAAAATACAATGCCTGGCATAAAACCGACCGTACGTATTCGCAGATACACATTGGTTTTTCTGATTCATTTGATGGTTTTTCTACCTTGTAGTAGTCGAGAGTTATTCCAAGTGGCCAGATATAGTGAAAAATAAAAAGCCGACCGCGGTTTTGCACGAGTTACTTTTCCATTTCGGAGTTGTTGACTGTATCATAACCGACAATGCTACACAATTCACATCCAGTGAATTCAAAGATCTTTTGTCAGTTATTTCTGATCGAACATATTAAATCGATGTCATATCACCCCGGAAGTAAAGGTAGATCCATTTGTGAACACTTTCAAGAGAGCACTGAAGAAGGACAGGTGTACTCCCACCGATACGGCTATACAGCAACTTTTGTAGGTTTATCTTGTAACCGCTAATAGCAGTCCTCCATTTTCCAAGTCGCCAGCGGAGGTCATGTTAGCTAGGAAAATAAAATCAGCATTTGACAAATTCATTCCGAGTGAATCGAATGTGGTTTAAGATCGGTGAAAGGGGATTTTTCGTGTATCTTGGAATAATAAAGCTCACTGCGAGATAAAACAATATACAGACAAATTGCTAACATGATTTACATGGTTCAAGGACCGAAGTTTATACACAAAATTCATGTAAACCAAATTACAAAATGTTAGGAAAAATTAGTTGATAGGGATTCCATAGAACATTACATTATGCCCGTCTTATTTGACACGTTTGAGGTTCTAATACAGTAGTGCTAGAGCTCAGAGGCCCAAAAAATGTAAATTCAAGGAACATTTAGAAATTAAACCAAGAAAGAAAAATATTGAATATTTTTCATTTCATACCAGCTCTACAGAAAAAAGAAAAAAGTAACTATCCTCACTTACGAACTTTAATTTACCAGAAAAGCACAATACGCATTGGATTATTGAAAATTAATAACATTTGTCATTAAACTTATCCAGTTTTTCATTATTTTTTATTAAGGATTAGAGACTTTAATAAAGAAGATTCGTGATAAAACGTAAAATGTTTGCCTTAAACTAAAATACGGTTGTGAACATAATTCCTGTACATAGCTTTTTGAAAGTGTTTTTTTTTTCTAACTTTCTTTTTTGGTTGAATACAAAGTATTGTGCGGTAATTATTAAAAAACAAAAGAGTCAATACGGAGTCAGACTGAAAAGTGGGGTCTTGTGTTTTCCTCACTCTAAAGAGTCTATACTGGACTCTTCCGCTTATTACAAAATTAGTAGGAGAGGAAGCCTTGGAGGAAGTGTCGAATTGATTGAACACCGGACAACAGACACACGTACTAGCTGTTTTTACTACCGTTAAATATACAATATTTCCCTAGAACATTATTTGTTATTTCTTAAACCATTCACTTAGTCACAAGTGTTCGAAAAATATGACTGAAGGTAAATATTTCCCCCCCCCCAAAAAAAATCTATGATTATGGAATACGAATGTAAGCATTGATGAGAGATAAACTGAACCATTTAGTAACGTTCAAGATAATCTGATAACTCGGCGTATCGATAAGTTATTACAAATTTATTATAAGGGAAAATAAATTAAACATAGAATAGGCTAAGCCAGATTTTGTCCCGGTTAACACCGCAAAGTGCTACAAACAAAAACAACAATCTGAAACGAGTTTCATATTTTTTAAAAACTTTGTCAGATACAGACTTTCACATGGATCACATATCTTGCACTAAATCTTTCAGTAATATCTAAACATTCAGCTATATACAAGTGATTTTTAAGAAAAATGATTAGAAAAATCTTTGTGCAAAGCCTGAGGGTTTTGGCAACAAGCATCTTTCTTAGAACATGTACTGGCGAGATAGAATTACAAAATAACAGTGAAAAATATCACAACTACTCCAAAGAACAGAAACCACATCAATACCAACAGCGTCATTAACAAAAATGGAGAGAACATGTAAATCGAAGTGAAACAAATGATATGATCATGATGTTAAATTTTCGAACTCTTAAAAAAATGGTTAGAAAGGACGTCAATATGAATATATAAACAACTAACAAACTTGAAAAATATCCGAAAAGTAAGATTTTATAATTTTTAATCGAAAGCTCTATTCACTTCTCTGCTAAATATTTACTTCTAGGGAAACAGCTACTCTGCTATGGTTATCATTAATCATTGATTACTTAGGATATTTTGTATGTATTCTTTACAATTGATTTTAATTAGATTAAGACTTGTGATTGTGCGCGAATGCGTAGACTGATGTAATTTATTTATTATTGATTTATTTACTCTCTTTATTTATTATCTTATTTATTAATGTATTTTGCTTTTGGGGCATAGTTATCTCATTTGCTTGTTCAGTTTAATATATTCGCTTCGTTTATCGGGTGTTGCATTATTTGCCTTGTATATACTGCATATATCAGCATTTTCCTTGGTGATGTTTTAGAAGGCATTCTTTTAGAAGTTGTCAATTATTAAGTAACGTTGTACACATTTTTTTTAAAGATCTGCATTTTTAGAAATACTCTGTTTTGATCGTTTATTTGCTAATGTTTTCTCGTCCAGGAAGTTGATTATAGCTATTTTCTCTTCCAGGTTAAATTTGCAGTTTGTGGGTTCATTTTATTAGGATGATATTAAAAAACAGAAACAATAAATGCACAAAAAATATTAAAGAAAATAAGGATATACGGGTCATAAATGCGTAATATTTTATGACATCAATGAATTATGCTGCGTGCAAACTGTGATATAACTTTTTAAAGGAACACGGAGGCAATTATGGAAGTCAATGTTTACCGAAAGAAGGAAGAGGAGTCCCTATCTCGCCCTTTTCGCTGCATTCCAACGTGTTCTCTCGCTCTCTCTAGTGGTTTGGTGTTGGTCAGTGATGGCGAGAGCTCATCGGTCTGTTTCAAGACGTCTCTGGTGTGTTGCTGATTGACATAGCGAACCCGAACACATGGACAGCATCTTCGAGAAACGGTGAACTACATCGCAGGCAGAGCCCACTCCTTTTGCGGATGCGAAGTAGACGAAGTAACGAGTAGACGTATTGCGCCTAGATTAGGTAACCAATTTTAGGTTATCAAACATCATTACATGCAAACAAGTATTTGTTATATAGTCTAGTCTACATTGAAAGACACACTGATACTTTTGAGATAAAATTATTCATCAAATGTAAAATTTAACTTTGTCGAAATTAGGAATACTCTGTTATTCTTAAGCGAACCGAAATTGAATTTGAGACATATTCCCAAAACTCTATGTGGATGTTATTTTCTAACCATCCGAATTTCATGCTTATATCGTTATTGATGCAGTTCAAAAATGGGTGATTCGGGAGTGAATTCCGTATTCTTTTTAATTAATTAAGTAGGTAGAGGATGTGCATTGTGGTGCAGTGGATATCGGCTCGGAACGAGAACCAGACAGCCGAGTTCAAATTCCAGTTGTTTTCCTCGCATTTACTTACGCGCAAATACACTTGGGAAATGTAATAATTCAGTTATGAGTTAAACTTCTGGACAGTTAGGTTCCATAGCTTTCGCTGGCAACTAGTCTACCACAGAAACTAATGGCAAGCTACTGCTGCATAATCTTCTTCTCAGTTAGTTATGTCTCTTTCTAGACAAGATCGCCCTAGCGTGTACCAAGTATGGCACTTATCTGACTGACTGAGGTACATTAATATACTTTACAGTTTTAGCTTCAGTCTTTCGTCCCTAGAATTTGGGCATCGTTTTTCATAATTTTTTATTGAATGAATTATTTCTGGCATATGTAGTCGGCGATAAATAAATGAAAGCTAAACTATAAATAATAGACGCAAAAAAACAAAATAAAACAAAGAAAAATAGAAAATATACAGATAAAATAAGTAAATTTCCATTTGGTTATCCATTCGTTATAATTACGCGTGCATATACATACGCGCTCTCCGTTCTCTATAGTAAAGAATCTACCCACAAAATGTAGTGGCTACTTGTAGATTTGTCTACGGTTATATCATGTTGAATACACCGGTTTCCGTCCGATCACCGAAGTTAAGCAACATTGAGCCTGGTCAGTACTAATGGGTTAACCATTTGGGAATACCAGGTGTTATAAACGTAAGGACCAAGAATGGTCCACCGGTTTGGAGGTTTGGAGGTTGAGCGCAGGTCTAACAATCCTGTCCCGTAAAAAACAGTTTGTTAGAGAAACAGCAACAAAAAGTAGCTGCCCTATGCACCACCTGGGTGTGATGGATGAATGATGACTTGCAGATTTGTGTAAAAAAGAAAGCAGAAGGTATAAAGATAAATAAGCAAATGACAGACATTGTTGAACAAACCATTCTTGTTTCAGAATATTTTACAAAATAATTATTTGTAAATGTTATAAAATAGATATACGTGGAATATTTCCATTGGGTTATTCTTTTGTTATAATGACGCCTGCATATACATACGCGTTCTCCATTATCTATATTATCTCCATTATCTATAGCTAAAGAATCTATCCAAAAAATGTAGTTGCTACTTGAAGATTTGTGTAAAAACTGGGAATTTCTTTACTCTAGTCTATACAGAATCCACATCTGCTGTTTTGATTTTATTTGAAATTTCACTCTTATTCTACATATCGATTAATTAATATTGATATTTATATAGGGTATTCTACAAAACCACAGGAAATATAGTACAGTTAATTTAATTGTTGGAATCTTTGTTGCATTCATTATAAACAAAATCAAATTATATAAATTTATTAGCTTAATTTGAATTATAGTATTTTTTAATCTACTAAATTTCTATCACTTTTTTAATAACCGCAAAACATTCTTACAATTACATAAAATATAATGAATTTCCAGCCTTTTTCTGTATAACAAAAATTATTTTCAACAATAAATGCACCAACATATATCAATTATAGATAAATTACCCACGAGGTTGTAAATTTGGTTACATTTTTAGAACGTATGTATATTGAAATTAATAAATACATAAGAGTTTTAACAAAAGCAAATTGAAAGTAGACAAAAGAGATAGAGAAAAAGAATTGATGAAAGAATAATGCACAAAAATTAATGCAGTACCGCACTAAATAAAATAAGGCGTCTAATGATATTTAAGTCTCAGCCTGCTGAGTATAAATAAGCAATATGGAGATGTTTACGATCGGAAAAGAGAGAATATATCCTGAGGAGAAAATATGTAAGGTGCAGTAGCACGGTTAATTGCAAGACCTCAATTTGATAATCTTGGCACCAGAAATTGTGCTGATTCGTATACTTTTATATTTCTAATCCATGCAATTACAGATAAACTTACCATAGAGAAAAATATACTGAGCGATAAAAGATATGAAAGTACACTAGTAGAAAATCAAAAATATATATTTCATTTGAATAGAATAAGGAATTGACAAAAGTATACTTTAAAGTTTTATATAAAATGTTAAAAACGCCTGAACATTATGAACTGATTGCATGGGTTATAAAATGTTACAGACATCTGAATGTTAAAGCTGATAGCTGTTTATAATTGACTCGGCGGATATAAAGAGATATCCGCCGAATGAAAGAAAGAAATAAAGCGTATGGAAGAAAAGGTGAATTTGAATAACATATTGCATCAGCAACTTGAGCAAAGGAAATATTTAACAAACACAGACACACAGGCTAAGAAATAAGAAAGCATATATCTGAGTTACCATTCAGAAGGAATATATGAGATGAATAATTAAATGTAATAACATGGTAAGAATTGGTAAGGATAAAAACACGATTTATTATTTAGAAAAATATAGAAAAAAGTTAAAATTATGATATGAAATGTAACTAGAAAAATATGAACTGAATGATAAACTTCAAATAGATGGAAACCCTTATGGACAGGATAGTGAAGATTTAATAACGATAGACATATATAAATAGATATAAGTAAAAATAAAAGGTGAATACGTGTAAAATTGATCAAATATATTGTAAAATGGTATAACGGAAAATTCATTCAGGTAGAAAAATAAAAATGAAAGAACATATGCAATACAAGAAAGAGAAGAAAAACTAAGCCAAAAATGATATGACGAAAAAGAGAAGTAAAAACATCGAGAAGTAATAAGTTATTTAATCATAAAGCTAGTAAAATATATATATATATTTCGCTAAAGAATAAAAACGTAAATAACAAAACAAGGAAGAGAATTAGAAAGACATTGAAAAATATAATGGAATAAAAATAAGAAAGCTAAATCATAGGTTAAAAAAATACTTTCACAAAATAATGATGAATTGAAATTAGAATACATAAAAATTAGGAAATATGAGTGAATGTTAGAAAATGACGGAATTGAAACGATAGGAACAGTAAGAATAAATAAACAGAAAGGAAAGAGAAATGGAATAATGTAAGAAAACGAATTTAGAAACACAGAATCCACGAACAATTACGAAAGCTATTTAATTAACGAAAATCGTAAACTAATAAAAAATAAATATTCAGCAAGAAAAAAAATACACAAAATGCTTTGTTAGGTTTTTAATGCTGTATAGTAAATCTGGATGGTCTGAGCATATGCGTTTGATTCTTAGAAATGAGCTCTATACGATAGATTTTTTTAATTTAAGGGGATGACAACTGTTAAAGTGTAGGAATTCATGTTGGTTTGTGGGTTTGTTGTATAGACTGGTGGAAAATGTATGTTTGTTTAAAACTTATCATGACATCTAAGAAAGTGGTGGATGTGTATGAGTACACCATGATAAATTTAATTGTATTGTGGAAGTTGTTGCAGAAGGTAAAAAAGTTTTATATTTTTCTAGGCCATGAGTCCATAATAAGAAAATATCATCAATGTATCTAAAATAATGTGATGGTTTATATTCTGAATTGTCTAGTATTTTTGTTTCTAGAATGTGCATAAAGATATTGGCATAACTAGGTGCCATTTTCGTGCCCATTGCTGTGCCACTAATTTGTAAATAGTGTTTGTTGTTGAATTTAAAATTGTTGTGTTAAAATGAAATTTATTAATTGGCATATATCTGTAATTTGGTTGTAAGGTAATTTGCTTTTCTAAGGAACACATGGCAAGATAATACTCCTTAAACATGTGGAATGTTCGTGTAAGTTAATATTTTTTAATCTGTTGAGGAAGTCAGTAGTGTCTCTAATATAACTAGGTATGTCAAGCAATAAAGGTTTCAGGATATTATCTATGTACCCAGATATAAGTTCTGTGAGGGTACCAATTCCTGATATTATGTGTCTGCCATGTGGTGTGATTTTAAGGGCTTTTGAAATTGTATAGATCTTTTCATTATTTCATTGTTTAGTATGATGTGGGTTAAATGAAGAGGTATTAGGGTATTTTTCTGAAATGATTTTGGGGAGTTTATGTAGTTTTGGGATAGTGTAGAATGTTGCTGTTTGGGCTTCTCAGGAATAAGAGATTTTATTTTATTTTTGATGTTGTGGTTCAGGTTCTGAATGAGAAGTTATAATTTTGTTTTGTAAGAGCTAATCGGATCTAGAGGTAAGGGTACATAGAATCTGTTATTTTGAAGTTGTGATTCTGCTTCTTTAATATAGTTATTAGTGTATAAGATGGTTATAGCTTCGCCATTATCGGCTGGTGCGATAATTATGTGTCGGTTGTTTTTAAGTGTATAGATGGCGTGGTGTTCTATTTTGGATTAGTTGTTTTTTATTTGGTGTCCTTTGTCTTTTAAGACGTTATCCATGTGTTGTCTGGCTTTGTTAGCATATTGATCCAAGTGTTGGCTACGTCCGCTTGGTGGTGTTCATAGGTTATTATATTTTGTAAGAGGAAGTTTGGAGCATGATTGGTTAGCGCTGTTGTCTGTAGAAGTTGATTTGTTGTCGGAGAAATATTCTTTTAGTCTCAGTCTACGAAGGTATTTTTCCATATCGTAGTAAAGGTTTAGAGGGTTTAGTGATTGTGAGGGGCAGAATGATAATCCTTTCTTTAATAAAGAGGATTTTCCTTGGGTGAGAGTATATTTAGATAGGTTTGCGATGTGATTATCAGCAGAGTTGCTATGGGTGGAGCGTACATAATGAGATCTTCGTGGAATCTCTTGTATTAAGTAGTTATTCAGGTGAGTTATGTGTTGTAAAATGGGGTCCTCAGAAATAAGTTTATTTAATTTTCGGTGCTTCAAAAATACACATTGTGTCAGCTTTTTTTGGTACAGTAAATTGAGTGTTTTTTTTTTACTTGAAATTATTGGAAAGGAGAAAGTATTAGAGAGAATAACTGATTTTTTTCATGTAAAAGGATTTCTTAATGTAAGCAGAGTTGTGCGCATGGTTTCTTAATTGCGTGGAGGTTCTGTTGTATATATGTTGGGCTTTTTGTTTATGCAATGTAATACGGCTGTGTTAGAAGTTGTATTTAAATCTGAATCCTTTTGGTATTAAATTCCATTTTTTTGTAAAGTCCGAGAAATATAATGTTCGGGTGTATTTGTGCCAATTTGTAGAGAGTTTTTCTAGTTTTCTTTTATCGTGGAGGAGTTTGCCGTTTAAGTAGGGTCCAAATGACATAGTGGTGATCCACGTATACTGTCTTAATAATATCTATAGGAAAAACTACTAAAAAGTTGTAAGTTTAAAAATGTATCTTTTGACAGTATTTATTCATTTATATTATTATATTTGATATTCTTATATTTGATATATATATATATATATATATATATATATATATATATATATATATAAACATATGTACATTTCAGTGCCCCCAAACATAAATTATTTTCAGTTAGATTAGGTTAATTTGAAGTAATATTTTTTTTAATTGCTACTCTACGGGATGCATACTGCGTTATTCTTTCTTTAAAAATGGAATTCTATTAGTGGGGCCAATGTTTACTGGAAAGTTATCTATGATGGAAAATACGTTAGATTTTTCTCACATATATGTCAGCAGTTAGTAATAACTCTAGCCGATCACACATACCATATGCAACTGGCAGCTATCAAAATGACAAATGACGTTATTCACGTAGAGGAATAAGACATGGGAACCAATCCTAATCTAAACTTATTTATAAATGGAACTTTGTCTCTGTGTGTGTGTGTGTATCCGTTAACTATCGACTCCGAAACGGCTGAACCAATGTTCTTGAAAATTTACACAGATGTACTATAAGCGTCTGCGAGTGTTCTTAGCTTGGTTTTGTGTCGAGGTACCCCCGATAAATATCTAAAATCGATAATCGAAAAAATCGTGTTATAGAAGGAGTGGCCCGATTTTAATCAAATTTGATACACTCATAGACAAAGACATAAGAAACGATATTCAAAAGTTTCAAGGTTACAGTTCTTACAATAGTGCAGAAATTTTGATAACGATACCGGGAAACCAACATTTGACTTACATCCATTCATTTTTCTTTCATTCTACGGTTTCGCTTTAACTGGAAGCAACTATTGCTTTTTAGTCTTTCGTGCCAACGTCCAAAGATTCTGAGCTCCAGGACCAGGGATGAGTTTTAAAGCTTTCATTACACCGAGCAACGCCGGGCTATACTGCTAGTCCTCAATATGGAAACATGTTGCGGATCTTGGTGTATTTTTGTTGAGTTAACACATCATTTCATATATCTCGAGTCTAACTAATACAACGTTTGGGCAAAATTTGACTTTATTCATCTAAATAGTCTGGCACTAAGGTTATACACTGATTTCAAAGCTTCTCTAAGAATTTGATGCCTTTTTTAGAACAATTTCTCTTTGGCCTCAAAATGCTCCTCATTTTCCGATATCACTTCTTCATTTCCTTAGAACATTCTTCTGAGGTCTGCAAACAGCCAGTCGTTGCTGGGGGCTAGATCTAGAGAAGAGGTTGGTTTCGGAAGCAATTCGAAGTGGAATTTGTGTAGTTTTGCAATTGTTGCTATCGACTAGTTTTACAGTGCTTTGTCTTGGTGAAGAAACTTTTTTCTTCATTAATTGTGGTCATTTGTTGCGATTTTTCCTTCAAATGCACCAATAATGCTATATAATATTCGTTATTGATGGTTATTCCTTTCTCAAAGTAATAGATTAACAAAATAATTTGCGAATCTCAACATACAGAAGCCAAAAGCTTGCATGCTGATGTTTGCAACTTTGGTCTATTTGAACGGCATTCATCTGCTGCTGTCCACTCACTTGATTGCAGATTTGACACTGGACTGACGTGGTGGATCCATGTTTCATCTGTTGTCACATATTTACGCAAACCTCCTTCAAAACAACGCACTTACTCGACGACGCATTGTTGTCTTTGATCGATTATGAGCAAACACGACACTGACTGTGAACACAGCTTTCTCCTTGAGAAAGTTCATGCAAAATGTTGAATGCACCGCCTTCTGATATGATCAACTCCTCTGTTATCTCACGCAACTCCAATTTCCGATCGACTAAAAATTGATTGTTGATTTGTTTAGTGATTTCCGGGACAACTGCTGATTTTGGGCGACCTGAGATTCAGTATCATTTGTGTCTGTTTAAAGCGAGCATACCATCTCATAGCCATTGATTCCGATAGAGCAGAGTCAGAATAACATTTACCACGCCATTGCTTTAATTGAACAAGATTTTTCCATCAGAAAGCAATGCTTTATCAACTCAATAAATTCACATTTTACAATTGTTTTGAAAAATTGCAATAATAATTTCACTTAAATCACTGTAATATGTAAACTAATAGCCCGATTAGGATCAAATTTTGTCACGTGTCATTTGAAGGTTAGTACTTTACAAAAACCATATGGACTTTTTATTAGTAGCAAAATGTATATATCAGACCCAGGACATATTGAGTGATGTGTTAAATTGAAGTTGTGTTATGTTAACATACATAAAATCATTTTAGGTATGTTTGTAGTAAAGAATAAAATTGAAAATGCATATCAATGTACGTATGAAAAATCAAAAATAAGAATTTTTTCATGAGAAAAAATCGTTGGACTTACAGTTCCTTGAGTGTTTAGAAATATGGAAGATTCTTCTCATGCAGACATTAGTCGAAAGTTTTATGTAAAATTTGACCAAAGAAAAGTTGATTTATATGATGACGGTTAGCTGACTTACAAACTTTTTTGTCGAGGTTTGTTGAATGAGCAAAAAGGAGTTGTAAAGTAAGGGGCACTTTTATGTTTCGAATTATAAGGAGGAAACTTTCGATGTACCTGCATGTTACAAGTTTGCATTTCTCACTGAGGGTTCTATCTTGCACGTGTTTCTGTTTTTCATTCGATTTTGAAGATTTGCTTCGCGTTATGTTATGAATGACGTGTCTGTTCTGCTTTAATGCGTCTAAGTGAAGATTCACTTTGCCTTACATGTTGAATGGCGTAGGCCGTCTTCACTTCTGAAACTTAATGTTATGGTGACATGTAGACGTGCTTATATCGCCGGCTTATTTCATGCGTTAGGATCAGAGAATTTGGCGCAATTTTAAATGTAAAATATTTGTACATGCGCATAAAATTTATTAGAGAAATTTAAACAGTCAGCGATGATTATCTCATAATTTAAATTTTGATCTACTTTAAAATTTATTTTTCACGTTTCTCCAAAATAAATAAATACCTGCTATTGATAAATTTTCACACAAACTACGATGTAAATATTGTCATTTATTTTTTATCTTTAAGTGGGTCTCAACGGGCATTGATTACTGCATCTTATCTACTGCTTAACATCGCATCTTGATCTTAGAATGTTAATGGTAATCACAAATATAACATTTCTTTCTTAAAGAAGTATTTGGCATTCATTGACCGAGCAACCTGTACTCGTGTCGGTTGAAATTTATATCATCTTTCTCACGAAAGAGTTTTCAGAAAATATGTTTCCCATGTCTAGTAGCTGTTATTGCTCTTTCCGTCATTAATAAAATATTCATTATTTACCTCTTATTTTATGTAAGGTGGAATAAAAGCATCAGGATTATATCATTAATTCATATTCGATTCACATGTGATAAATATTGAAGTTGATTACTGCATCTTATCTACTGCGTAACCTCGCATCTGGATCTTAGAAAGTTAACATTTTTTTCTTAAAAAAGAATTTGGCATTTAAGGGTCCTCGAATGATATCCTATCTCTTATGTTGTACAATACTTTGTTTGTGAGTGTGAAGCACCAATCTTTAATGTCCTAAGAAGCGTTTATTTTCCCAAGAATCACTGGATTTAATAGCTCAAACCCTCTATAATAATTTGGCGTCATGCATAAAATTCATATGAAAGTTGTGATTTGAGAAGGCTATTCAAAATATGACTCGAGTTTTCATGTTAATTTTTTTCGGTTTTCTCTATTTCCGATGAGTGTCTCATTCAGATCAATTGGTAAGATAAGCAAAATTTGAAAGATTTTCATTGTCCGGATTGTATGTGAAGAAATCCGAAAATCTCAATGAGTGATTATGAAAGGTAATGTTAAATTTTCGGCTGCAGCATATGAATACTGTTTAAATATTTTGCACTGCACCTGCGTAAAATATTCAAGTAGAAATATGTTTTATATTCTATGTGTGACTTAAATTGATACCGTTCAAATCAAATCAAACTTTTCTCTTTCAAATAGTGCAAAAGCGAGAAGGTTGAGTTCATTGCTCGAAAATCACCTTTCAGTTCCACACTTGAAACATTAGGAATAACCACAACCAAACTTCTACCTAGAACTGAAGATCAACTGATTGCTGTATATAAATCATGGTCTCTAACATAATTTCTAAGCTTCACTACCATAAATCAAGTCGCGGTGATAGAATTCTAGTCATCGTTCTAAAGAAATGTACCGCATAACTTTCTCCTGTCTTTTCTAAATTCTATAGCAATTGTTTCTTTGTTTCCTTTTTTTTTCTTGCGGAAGTCTTCCTCTGTAGTTCCCAGTTTTCTAAAGCTTTAGTCAGCAGTTTGACCCCATCCCTAATTGTCGCCCTATCAGCCTCTTACCGCTTTTTGACAAAGTGTTCGATACTATTATAAAGGTTGAATCCATTCATTGTCTTATATCCCACAACCTATTCTCTGGCATTATGTCTTCCGCTTTGTCAGCTGTCTACCGCTGAGGTGGTAACGGCCATATTCCCATATATATAACGGGCGCTTGACAAGAACAGTGAAGCCAGGGCTGTTACCCTGGATATCTCAAAAGCGTTCGACAGGGGCTGTCATTCTGGCCTTCTGTGCAAGCTACGGTGTTACTGAACGATTTTTAAAAATCATCAAATCGTTTATATGAAATTGTGAAATTAAGAGTTTTTTGATGGAATGTTCCAGATTATATCATACGAAAGCAGTCTTTGCTCAAATCTAAGTTTTCTTGATCTTCATCAATGAACTTCATTATGAAATCAGTTCATAAGTAGGCATTTATGCAGATGACATCATCATTTACTACTGTCTCAATAGGAAATCTGTAAAGGCTGACAAATTAAAACTGGCTGATGCTCATGAAAATGATCTCCACTCTATGATGGAATGGAGTAAGAGCTGACTTGGAAATTTTAATGTTTGCAAATCGAAGATGCTCTCCTACAACCACCAGAGATAAACTTTCTTACCTTCATCAGAATGGATGATAAAAGTCTCCCCGAAAGAAATATACTGTATCTTCTTGGCCTCACTATCACAATCAACCGCAAGTGGAACTACGACATCAAATCGATAACTATATCTACGGTATGAATGTTGGGTCATTTTGTTGCGCCAGGATAACAATTCTCGTCAGAAACCACCTCGCATATTTATTAATCTATCATTTTTCTGTTCATTGAATACTCTGGCCATATCTGGTCGGGGATCCTGATATTGATTTCTGAGTTCACGACAAAATCTATAGACGGATAAATCCTATTTTAGCAGCTTGACATCAGTCACTTTCTCCCTGACATGATGAAATTTCTTTCTGTCTTTTCTACAAATATTTTCTCGGCTTCTGCTCCCACGAGATTCTTTTCCATAATTTTCCGACACGTGTTACTAGAGTGGCATCTAGGTCTCAGATTTTACAGTCAAAATAGTCAAATTCAAATGCAACGTCTGCTTCAAAATTTTATTACACGCACTTCTTTCATGTGAAATTTACATCCGTATAATTGTTTCCATGATATCTACAATCTACATAAGTTTAAATGAAACGTCAATTTGCAACAATTATCTCAGTACATGTCATCTATTTCCCGAAATCCTATCAACCTCTTATCCGTTTTTGCGCTTCCGCTGTCTCCATTTCTTCTACCTGTAAGCCCCGCGCACCAGTGGCGATCCTACTTTGCTTAGAGTGAAATTATTACATGAAATAGAAAAAATATAAAATAGGGATGTAAATCCCGTTGTATATGGATTTTATATAATATAAAAAATTCTGTACAAAAGCGACTTAAATAGGTTATAGAGCATCGGGTATACTCCAGGAATATATATATATATATATATATATATATATATATATATATATATATACTAAACTGCGAAGAAATAATAAATATAAGATTTAATACAAACCTATGAGTTGTGATACAGCGAAACAGGCTTGTATGTGGATCACAAATATAATAGCTCTCATTATGATTGAGCTTTCTAGAGAGGAACATTTTAAAACCAATAACAATTTCCGCGATTTACGCGCTACTTTTAACTAATGAATTGATTTCTTCCGGTTACTGTCGTGTGTAAATACTGATTATATATAACACGTTACAATTTCCCTTCTGTCATTATATGCTCTTATGATTTAGGGAGTAGAAACTCCTAATGACATTGGTCGAGTTTTGATCCCGGTTAGAAGCAAGTATATGTCTAGCCACATTGATGAAACAGGCTTGTATGTGGATGACAAATATATAGATAAATAATATAAAAATAAACATGATATCAAAATAATTTTACAAATATTTGAGATGAGTGCCTATTAATAAAACAAGGTAAAATTGTTTTGTATTCATATATATAAATACCATAGCTGTACCTCGGCAGAGGAACGCATTACAAATGTACAAATACGTCATTGCTCGAGTCTATACGCACAAGCATTCGTCGAACCACTGAGTGGTTGATAATTTTAAGTGTTTATTGTTTTAGCACGTCCATATGACACGTTAATAAAGTATATTTGACAAAAATGTGCTGGATCTGTACACTGCATGAACCAAATGTGTCAACGCATTAGCAAGAATACATCCTCTATCAAGTCTGGAAATGTGTTCGAAGTAAAATTCCTGTAGACAGCTTATGTAAAAAGTGCAGGTAGAACACATGAAACAACCAAAGAGAAACATACAATTCTAGCCTACTCGTTAACCGTAAACTGATACTGTGATCATTCCACAAATATTTGTTAGGTAAAATTGTAATTTCATCTTTTCTAAATATTGCTCTAACTTTAAGCAAGACTGAAGGGACAAACAAGAAAATATGTTGCAATGAATAATCGGCAAAATTCTCTCGTGGTGAGTGATTAGAATGCGAAGACATTGCACACTTTACATATGAGACAGATAGAAAACTGCACTTGAATTACTCTCCATACAATAAAATGATATGTATCTCAATACTAGTCCTACTTGAGGTTTGCTGATACCTGAATCTTTTCCGACAGCATGTTGATGTACTTGGGTGTTTCGAACTAGACAGCAGTACATTACCAATCACTTGGCCTTATGTACAAATCACATCTGCCTTGCCACAATATGAATATCCATTCATGTTAAACAAAAGCCTTCTCAATTATTTAAGTATGACATGCCTTAAAGTTTGAAGACATACTATCCAAGAATTTACACAAATGACAAATGTAATGTTGTCTTCGAAGCAAGACGGGGCCATCTACCGAAATTTTGCTTTAAAATTAGCAACTCAAATCGCAAAATATTTTGGGTTATACTTATATGGACATTAGTTCTAGATTTTCGTTGTGGATCCCGCTCCTAATCTTAGTAAAATATTTTGATAAATCATATATATATATATATATTACGCTACATCATTGGTATGACTCGGAGTTTCATTCGTTATGCAATCATCAGGTGTATATTTCAAACTGACAGTTTAATAGATTTGAATTTAAGTTCACTCGATGTTCATGGGAATTAAATCTTATAAAGTTAAGTTACTGATTTTTAATGATAAGATTAAAAATTTAAATATACTACGTTCACATATGGATAATTAAAAATATAAATTTAAAATTTAAAACTTAATTTAACAAGAATAAAAATTAAAAATCAGGAAGAAGAAATAATATGTGTATTAATCATGAGTCATAAAAATTTAAATATTCAATTATTACGGGTACATAAAAATATGGTGGAATTTAAAATATTAAAATTTAAAGTTTAAATAAAAATAAATATAAGATAAAATATAATAAAAAATAGAGAAAAGAAAGATGAAAACAAAATGGTGAGTTATAACTTAGAATTTTAGAATTAAAAATGTAAGGAGCAAAAATAAAAGGGGATTAAATAATAATTAGCAAAAGTAATATAGCGGGACCAAGAAATAAATAAATAAAGAAAGAAAGAAAGAAAGAAAGAAAGAAAGAAAGAAAGAAAGAAAGAAAGAAACAGACAAACGTAATTAGGGATCTATAGCAATCTGGGTCTAAGAATTAAAGTAAGTATTTTCTAAATGCCCTGTAACTACATAGATATTGAAGAAATTTGATGATGCAGAACCATCTTGAATCATGGAAATTTCAAAACAGAAAACAAAGTCGGAAGCCTATTTTGTTTGTCTTTGGTATTAGATAACTGTTTATATTATATTGACTATATTATTTGTTTGTTTTTGTGACGCACTTAAAAAAATACAATGGGTGCAGTCTATGGAGTAAGGGAACTAGATATAAGGGGTAAGGTAATGGAAAAATTAGTTGACTGCTATGATTGAGTTGTGTAACATAGTGCAGATTCTTGTTGCCAGACATAAGGTCTTCAAGCAGTCACCCTCTTGAACCAGCTTAAACAATTGATTTACTTTTCTATGTTGAACCTATCATCATGAGAGAAAATGAATAGAGACATAAGGTCAACATAAAAAGTGATCACTCAAAGGACCTATGTAATCACAACTAGTCTTATCCAACTATATTCAAATGCTCTGCTTTGTTATCTGACTGACACTAAAAACACTGAAATGTTCGTATTGAAGCAGCCAATGTGAATGTTTCTGACATAGGAAATTATGAATTAAAATCAATCTTCTTCACATTTACAAAACGTTTTACAAAAAGATTCACAGTCCTGGTTTTTCCTGAATAGAAAAAGGATTGACCATGAGCTTATAGAAAAATTCGAAATCCGATTTCACGAATAGATGTCAATCTGATTTTCTAACCAACGGCAGCGAATTGCAAGACTATATGAACTTTGCGATCCTGTGCGAAAAAGTTTGTATATTATAAATATTTTAGTCAGCGTCAGTCAGTCACTAAGATGGGATCAGCAGAAAGTGACACAACTAAATGTAACTTCATATTCAAATCGACCAGGGCATAAGGGTATGTTGCACCTTGTTCTCTTTCTCCTTCTTTCTCGTGTGCTGATTCATTTTACTTCTTTTCCATCCAAAGTCATTCTTATCGAACAAACGCTCTTATGTACATACGTACGTAGGCATAAACTCTTACCCGAAAATTACTACTACGGACACTTTCTACAATCTTCATACCTTTAACTCATTACTTGTTTCTCATAAAACCTTTAACTACTACTTATTCTTGTTATTCTTTCGTTTTAATAAATTTCTATTTTAACATGAATGTATATATATTATTCATTCACTTTTCCACACTATTCGACACATTCCAACCTGTCGAAAAACAACATTCTAATGAAAACAAGAATAACTTTCTGATAATTCTAATGATTATTCTGTATAAAACTTGTAAGCTATAAAGGATTCCGGTTTTGTATGACAAAAGAGCGAAACAAACAATTATTAACCATCACCCTACGGCTTCTGGTCAGCTAGTACAGAATACCACGTCCAAATATCTGGCAGAGTCAATTAAATCATGGTGGACAGAGGAAGTCCAATTAACTCTAATACAATTTGCAGTTGATATATTCAAAAACTAACAATGCACATGCACAAAAGTAACATTTTAAATTGTAACAGTTTACTAATCGCATCCCATATTATATGACATAAGACATATGAGACTTATATTGTACAATATATCTATCTATCTATTTATCTATCTATCTATCTATCTAATAGATAGATATGATCTATCTATCACTTATATCAATATTTGCGATAGATTTTCTAAAGTTACTATGTCAAAACGATTAGGTAATAGTTTTTTATTTTGCTTCGCATAAGCATCCTTTAGAAAAAAAATTATATATATATATATATATATATATATATATATATATATATATATATATTTCAGAATTTAAAATCATCTGAGACACTAGAGTTAAATCTATGGATAGAAAACATCAATTATTCAAGCCGGAAATGTAATAAAAATTATTTCAATATATTTTCTTATCAATTTTTTAACGTTGTGATCAGTTATCAATATTACTATCGCCTGTTTAAGAGTAACTTTTGGAATTAGAAAGAGAGGTGGAAAAAAACAAGAAATATATCAAATAAAAATAAAGGAAAAAAAATGAACAAAATGTTAGAAAGGAAGATATACCAGAGAGAAGGAAAGCAAGACAAGAAATAAACAATATAAAAGAGATAAGAAAGAAAAAATAAAGAAATGAATGAAATTAAAATTAACGGAAATAAAAACGACAAAAAAGAAAGAAAAACAAGGAGAACGAAAAATGGAAAGAAATTCAAAGAATAAAGAAAAAAAAGAAGGAAATAAGTACAAGAACGATATGAATACAAAGGGCAAGTAATAAAGAGGAAGAAATGCCAATGTGAGAAGATTACAGAAATTTATGATGAACAAGCAAGAAAAAGTAATACTAAAACCAAAAAAACTAAAATAAATACGTTTGATTAATGAGAATCATGCACGTTTCTGAAATTCTCGACGAATATTCGTTTTGGAAAGCATATTAAATATACATTTCTAAATATTTGTATAGACTAATAGATATTATTGACATGAAATATTTAAATATCTTCGTCATAGCAATTATTTAAATTTTTATATTTTATTTTAAAATATTTTAATATTTCATCACTATCTTCTTTATTTTTTTATAAATAATAAACAAAAATTATCTTCCAATGAAATAAAACATTCAATTTGATAAAATTTTCGCAGGTTCTCATTATTCATAATTACGAAATACTATATTTATATTATATCCCTGTCATCTTCGGTTGGAACGCTCTGGTAGTTGCTAACGATCGACGGTTTGTATTATAAATATATCTTGTTTAATATGAAAATCATGATTTTCATAATTAAATATAGTTTGAATTTTTTGTTCCCTGGAAAATACATATTAAGGACTGTCATTTAGTACATTTTTTTATTAAATTTTTGCTTCCGATTTGTTACTTATATTTCCCACTCATTTGATTTATTTCATTCTTATGTATTCTTTCTTCTATTCTTAGTGATTTAATCTTTCTTAGAATGATAATATAATCTTTCATTTACCCTTTACTTATTTAAACATTTTTCTTGTTTTTTTTTCCTTTCAATAATAGAATTTCACATTTTTAAACTTTTTTACTTTCTTCTCATTTTCTAAATCCACATCTTGATTGATGCAACTATTTTTTACACATAAATAACATTTTGATCGAATGGAGAGCACAAATATTCTCTAATGCTTAAATTGCTATTCCAAAAGTAACGAATCCAAACTACGACAAAAATATATATGAGTGCGTTTGGCCTGTTAACATATTTAGAATGTTTTTTTCTCTCTCTCTCTTTCTCTCTCTCTTTCCCCCCTCTCTCTCTCTCTCTCTGTATATATATATATATATATATATATATATATATATATATATATATATATATGATTTACATTCTTGATGAGGCATAATTTTCTCTTATTTTTAATCGACAGTTGAGTTTGATAAATTTCCACTATTTGTAAATTGCATCTCATGCAAAAACATAAAAAAAAACAAAATTCAAAATTATTAAAGGAAAAAACAACAAAGAAAAGCATATATCAAAAGGTTGAAGTAATTTTTAATCCAAGATAATATATTTGAAAAAAAAAAAGCCCGGCATATTTCAGGTTCATTTAAAATCTTCAGTAAAGTATATAAAATATCACAATTTATATATCTTGAATACAATGAAAATGTTTATATATATATATATATATATATATATATATATATATATATATATATATATATATATACATATATATATAGTGTAAATATTTAGTCATAATAAAATGAGACCATTGTTTTTTTGCTTTAAAAATGTTCAATATAGTTATACTGCAGAACATTTGTAAACGAATTGTTACGCGACCTAGGTTTATACCATGAATGGTGTCTTCAGCAATAATTTCCAAATCGCCTGAAGACGCCACTCAGGATAGAAACATAGGTTGCATAATAACTCGTTTACAATTATATATATATATATATATATATATATATATATATATATATATATATATGTTTGCTGTTTTTGTCCCGAAGAATATATTTTGGGGCACGAACTTTATTTCAATATAAATAGAGTGATAATGCTAATATAATAAAATCTCTTATCTAATATTAGAATATTTCATTATCAAAATTGTCCTAAAAACAAAACATAAACATAAAATTATAAATGATTTCATTTTTTACGCTCATTGCTATGCTTGAGGAGAAACTTCGACGATATAATATTAACAAATATGCATATCGGAAACATTTCAAATTAAAATACTCATTGATTTGAAAAAATGTTTTTGAGAAAGAAGGAAATCTTATACGCGAGAATTAACACTGCTTTAGAGAAAATTTTAAGAAGTAATTAAAAAAAGATCGCATATAATAAATGATATATCACTAATAAAATATCTAGCGACTTGATGCCATTTCTATGATACCATTTCAAGTTAATAATGCTGGCGTATATATATATATATATATATATATATATATATATATATATATATATATGTTAGTGAGTGTGTTTATGTGTGCATGTGTGTTTATGTGTGCATGTGTGTGTGTTTGTGTGTGATTTAATTTCAGTGAAGACGACAGACAGTGATCTGCGTTTATGTTTTATTTAACTTTACTAGTTTTCCTATTACTGTTTCATTTTTTGGAGCATAGGAGATTGTGAAAAAATTGTACAAATCTTCTATATTCTGAGAGCTTTCGGTTATTCTATTCGCCATTGTCAGGGATATTTTGTTTTCATTTTTCATTTTACCTGATTGAGTAGACTATATATATATGTATATATATATATATATAGTCTACTCAATCAGGTAAAATATGTATCGAATATGTCACAAAATATACATATATATATATATATATATATATATATATATATATATATATATATAACTATATGTGTATGTGCGCGTGTGTGTGTGTGTGAAGAGAGAGGGCATGAGAGTCTTGTTTAAATAGGGATGGGAATTTTCTTTCCTTTTTTTCCCAGAGCGATTTTTGTCTGAACTGCTTATTCTCTCAAACCTCTCAGAATCTGTTCCAAACAATTGTTATATCCTTTGGACTTCTCTCAGGAAAGCTTTTCTCAATTATCGTGTCTTTGCTACCAGGCACGTTCCTGAATGTTGTTATCAACGACTAGTCAACAGAATCTGGCGAGATCAACGGCTGGGTCCACCAATTTATCTTCTCTTTTCTACTCTCTTTCTGCTTCATAATAATGATTTGCCTAAAAACTTACTCAGAACTTTACATAACATTTATGCAGAAGACAAAATCCATTATATGAGTACTTTTTGAGAAAATTGAAACAAAAAGTAAACTAATACTTTATGCCAGGAAGAGACAGTTGACGTTACTATGTCATATAATGAAGAAGAAGCTTGGCAAATATGATATTCACGAGATAGAGATAGGGTATAAGGTTCAGATAAAAACAATGTATGGCGTGCTTAAAGATTCTCACTAAAATGGATTGTGGGACTGAACTTAGTAAAAATAACAGAAACACAAAGTTTATTAAGATAAACAAGGGGCAATAATTTGCGGAAATTCATCCTGGCTTACGCCCTAAAAGGAATGCCTCGCATAAAGTAGATGTCACAAATTCTAGATGATTGTTTCTGGCATCTAATTCTTCTTTTAGACCTTGGGACGAAATTGGAGTAAGACTGTCTCATAACTTTCAATACTTCCATAAACAAAGTTTCCAAGTTCAATCCACAATTAAATATAAAAATATACGCTAAAAATGAAGGCATTATGTATGTTTACTGGCACCACAATGTCACCTTATGTTATGCACTATCTAAACGCGATCTACAACTTATTACAATTAATGTATTGATGCCATATCTGAGCTACATGTGCACAATCCTCACTTGCCTGTCATTAAAATGATAGTTTAAACGCTTCTACACAATCATATCGGTCATATATTTTACTATTTTGTAAGTACCTTTTGCATAGGAAATATTTTAGACCACTTGCTATTTTACCGTAGATACCACGTAAATGATCATTCGAGTTCTGCCAGTCCTGACACTCGCAGATAAGAGTCACCTTGTTCTGTATATGAGGTCGAATCAGTCATATTTACATCGCATTCCATTACTAAAGAGATATTTTCACACAGACAGATTTTTCACAATAATTTTTGCTTTATGGAACAGGACGTCTTATCGATGATAAAATCTTAAACTTTTTCGGTCAAGAATTATCTTCCCATTAAAACGTAATAAACTGCATTTTTAACTCATACGTCATTCAGTATTCCGGCTGCTTCAAACCGCACTTGAGTCTTACAATTGGGTGAACAGTAGTAAAAATACTTGATGTAAATTATCTTTATATGCATTCAATGACGCGATGTTTAAAGCTATACTTTTATTAATGAATAGTTCTTTTGTGCCATATAAGTAGATTCAATAATCTTTTGTTAATTTTTGAAAATAGATTCATGTATCATATGTGTTGTGCGAAATAAGATCAGTCTAGTGTTGTTAGAACTCTTAATGATGTAAGGCTTACGCACATTAAAATATAAATGCTATAACACAAAGATTCGTTGAACATCTTAGTTTTATAAGACATTCGTCACGTTCAATCACTTGTTTTTCTCCGATCATTGATGATAAGCAAAGTCAAGCGTAGTTAGTATCTAGATATTAAACGTTTCAATACACAACGTGATGTAAGTTTGGATGGATATTTGGTGTAAATATATTTTGGCTTTTACATATCGATCGGAGAGTCGAGTCAAGCTAAAATAACTTTGGGAAAGATATAAATTCACATTTTCATTTCCATTCATCTTCCAAAGATTATTAAAAATTAAAAATATTTCTGGTTTAAACTAATCCGCAAGACGTAAAAGGAAAAGAATCAATATATATGTTTTATATATAAGGAGAGAAAAAGGAGTACCTGTGTGACTGTAATCTATGCACGCCTACTTTTTTAAACTACGCCATTCAAACTTTCTAGGAACACATATCCACAGAAAAGCCAGGTCGGCACATACTTTTGAGTTTAAGTTAAGCAATGTTTCCTTTCGCACTTTTTTGACAATGCAGCCGTTTTTTTACATGTGCTACATACAACATTTAAGATTGAAGATGGTTGCTAGATTACGTCACAGGAATCAAATCACACGTGTCAAACGCGACTAATAAAAAGCCTTTTCCGACGTTTTAAAAATTCATTTGGTCCAAAAAAATGTGCATATTTTTCCCCGTAATTTTGTAACAAAAGAAATATTTAAAAAAATAAGTCTTTTTTCAAACAAAAACCAAATATGTAAAAAAGAATGTGCCAATGGTTAATTTAATTATTTAAGTCTTTTTTTTTTGAGATTTGATATTTCATACTTCAGAAAATAAAATTAAAAAAACAAAACTTTTTTCCCTACATATTTCATGCAGGAAAGCACATGTTTGTAATTCGTGTGGCATTAATGTAAGTTTTCCTCTAAATTTAATATCTACATTTATCAATATTTCTGAAATTCATTTAGTCAACAAAAAATATAAATATTTTCCTTCGTAATTTTGAAACAAATACAAATGCAATGTTGTATACAATGTCACACAAAACATCAACTCACGCTTACGCAAAACAAATGAAAAAGACTAAACTATCGCCCGGTTCACACTCCACCCACGTCTGTTGTACAGGTGTAGAAGCTCATCCGTTGTTCCTTGTTTAGGACGTGGTTTCCTTCTCTTTTCTAATCTTTTCACTTTTCTTTTTCTTATTTATTTTTTTTTTCATTTGGAGTAGATAGACTAAACTATCGCCTGGTTCACACTTAACCCACGTCTATTGTACAGGTGTAGAGACTCATCCCTTGTTCCCTGTTTAGGATGTGGTTTCCGGCTTTCTCTTTTCCAATCTTTTCAATTTTCTTTTTCTTATATTTTCTTTTTTCTTTTTTCTTTCAATTGGAGTAGATAGACTAAACTATCACCCGGTTCACACTACACCCACATCTATTGTACAGGTGTAGAGGCTCATCACTTGTTCCCTGTTTAGGATATGGTTTACGGCTTTCTCTTTTCCTATCTTTCACTTTTCTTTTTCTTATTTTTTATTTTTTATTGTTATTTTTTTTCAATTTGAGTAGATAGACTATATCGCCCGGTTCACACTCCAGCAACGTCTATTGTACAGGTGTAGAGACTCATCCCTTGTTCCCTGTTTAGGATGTGGTTTCCGGCTTTCTCTTTTCCAATCTTTTCAATTTTCTTTTTCTTATATTTTCTTTTTTCTTTTTTCTTTCAATTGGAGTAGATAGACTAAACTATCACCCGGTTCACACTACACCCACATCTATTGTACAGGTGTAGAGGCTCATCACTTGTTCCCTGTTTAGGATATGGTTTACGGCTTTCTCTTTTCCTATCTTTCACTTTTCTTTTTCTTATTTTTTATTTTTTATTGTTATTTTTTTTCAATTTGAGTAGATAGACTATATCGCCCGGTTCACACTCCAGCAACGTCTATTGTACAGGTGTAGAGGCTCATCCCTTGTTCCCTGTTTAGGATGTGGTTTCCGGCTTTCTCTTTTCTAAATCTTTTCACTCTTGCGTAGCCCCCTGCACATCAGTGGCGTTACCGCCTTGCTTGGGGTGATATGATCAAAAAAATTTTTTTCATATAATTATTTTTATATAACTGATTTTTAAAATGATGCAGCGACGACAGACGCTCAGAACTCGCAACACGCTGCATTAATCCTCTAATTAAAAAATGTTCTTAGTTGCACGGCCAATTACGGGCTATGTTGCTAGTACTCTATAAATGTAATTGTCAAAACTGATTATAGGTTATTAAATGCACTTGCATTTAATACATTAATCAAAATCTCTTTCTGATTAAGAATACAATTCCCTAGATATGTTTATAAAATAAAAAATGTATTGATATCGTTCGATTAATTTTGCAAAAAGCCCAAATAATAAAGGGCCACATTTCACACAACGTATAAAACAGATTGATTGAATTTCCTTTTATGTGATTTTATAGCTAACCTTAAGTCTTGGTGTAGTTAAACAGGTAATCTATTAAATGAATTGTTACTGTAATTTCAAAGAACATAAATGAACCGAGATATAAAACGCACTGCATACTCTCTTCTGACGAAAGAAACCAGTCGAAACGTCATGAACTTCAGTTTCTAAAGTAGTTTAGGGGTGAGCTAGAATTAACAAACTTTTCAGATCTTGCTTTAGCCTGAGTCGGATATGAACGACGCCGATCACGAAAAAGGTTGGCTCAAGAACAACCAACCACTCATTAGCAAGTCGCCTGTTCAGCGTAAAGCTGTATGTGCCTCTGTGTGTTGAAGGGACGAATTTCATTAACTTTGATAAGAGAGATAATCAGGTTAGTGGCTGGTCGACGCTTCCAGTTTGGCCGGTTGTGATTTATGTGGACACGTCTGACGGTGCCGGTGACCGATTGATTGGCTGGTCAGCGCCGGCAAGTCGCTGGTCTCATTACTCTGGCCACACGAAAATCCAGAGAAAGAGTTGAATTAGGCGCGCACACAAACGCAATATATCCGTCCTAGGTATTAATCAATGCACACTTCTTACAAATCAATGACTCAATGAATCAAAGTTAGTTAGTTGCTTATTATTTTCATGTTTAGAATTGTTGACAGTGCAGTTTTTCTTGAGTTTGTTATGAAGTTAATTATTATCAATAATATACTCTTATGGAATAACCGGCTAATTTTGTTTGTTTTTGATGATCATTGACAAAAATGAAATTAATTTTCTATAGGCTCCTATGGGGAGGACTAATATATATATATATATATATATATATATATATATATATATATATATGATAACTTTTTGTAGGTATGTTAGATTTACGAGTTAAAGTACTCAATATGAGAAAGAGAGCTTATGCAAATGTATTATATCTATCTATCTACTATATATATATATATATATATATATATACATAATTTACAGCAATGGTTCTATCTCTCTCTCTCTCTATATATATATATATATATATATATATATATATCATTTAGCAGCAAGGGTTCATTCAAATGAGCTTCATTGAACAAAGCGAATAAGTAACATTTTATGTTTAATATATTTTGTTTTGTTAAAAGTCTTTCTTTATAGACATAGTTTATGCACTTTCTACATGTCAGTTATACACACTTAAGCGATCCTATCTCAAACGAGACGGCCACCTGTACATTGTGTAATAGTTAGCAAAATTGTCTTGGTAGAAACTTTTATAACTGAATGACGAGTTCAATCTTCACTGGTTACTCCATGTTTTTAGTCTAGTGCCACATCTATGCAGTGCTTAAAATTTTAATATCGCAAACGAGACATGACTGACTAGTCAGAAGTTTTTCCTGCAGTAGGTTGATATTAATTTCTGCGGTAAACTGTTTAACAATCAAACCTATTTAAACAGCTAGAAGTAGAAGAGATGGATTAAAACCTTTCTCAAGGACATTAGAGCTTATATGAACGCAACGAATATAACTTGTATTCGATCTCGTTTTGAGTCTATATACACTTTTCACCACAATACATTTTCTACATATCATATCAGGAAAGAATCTGCTAGAAATTTAGAAAAACGAAAAACTGAAATAAAACCTGATGATTTGTTCCTCGTCCATTCTCATCAGTGCAAAAAAATTAAAAAAACACACACAGGATTATATGAAAATGAATATAGTACGTAGTAAATAATCGTAATATTCAAAACATAAATTCAAAATAGTCCCCACTATAAAAATATAGAAATTAATATTTATTATTAATTATTACTTGAGAACATGTACAAGCTACAAAATTGTAGAATTTGTTTCGAAAATGAAAGAACAATATCTCATGAGGTAGTTAAAAATGATGGTAATCATCGAACACTCTATCATAAACTGTGTTGAGTTTTTATTAAAGTCGCCTTTCATAATTAATTCGTGCTAGGTTAGTGTCTTATTTACCTCAAAATATCCCGCTTTTAAGTTTTATTTTAAAAATATATATTGTATTTCTTGGTATTCACCCTACTCTTTCTTGCAAATTCGCCACATACTGACCCTTGTATTTATTTTGTTTGAGTCAGACATTAGATTTTCCATACATTTTCTTTTTCTGGAATTCATACTTGAATTTTAAGCAAATTTTGGAAATGTTGATAGATAAAAGATTTCGTACATATATTTCAGAAATTTTGCCTTTTTCATTAAATATATTCTTTAACTGATTCCAAAGCCTTTTGTGTTTCCATATTTTGTCCTTTCACGACCACATTTAGCTGTCTTCGTACATTTCTTTTCCATTTATAAATATCCCCAAAAACATTTTTTTACCATTTTTGATTTTCTTTTGTTAATCCTTCTTCTTATTTTTTACTTGATAAAAAGCGGTCGAAAAACAATTTATTTTTTCTTCCGGACAGCAATTCTGCCGGTGATAAGCTTGATGGTGTATTAACATTCGCTATTATCTGCTATACCCTAACGCATATTTATAGTGCTTCTTCACTCATACTTTCATTGCTTGCTTTTTTTCAAAACTCTTTTAAAACTTCCCACAAACCCTTTCAGGTTGTCATTTTTACCTTTAGCTAAACAATTGTGTAGTAATATGTTCAATCGAATATATTTTTAAAAATTCTTTAAACTTGTAAGAAGGGAATTATGTATCCTTATTTGAGAATATGATTACCGGAATGTGATATTTTGAAAACAGATTATGTAAATATCACTGTCCCCATAGAAGTTACTTCTTTACACATACGAATTTAAGGCCACTTATAATACTATCCACTTCCACCATATAATGTGATCCTTTTGATCTTAAAAAAATCTGTGTATTGTTTTTATCATTTACGAACAGATTAGTGGCTGATGAGGTAAAATGTATACGCTACAAGTCTATAAATCGACGTAAAAAATAACTATTTAAAGCAGAAATCCAAGACAAAATATTTTGTCGTATCACTTTTATCTCTACAAACCTATACGTCTGTAAACAAAATTTATGCGGCATTAGAATGTTATAAAAACCAATAGGTTTGCGACAACTATATGCACGGCTTATAAAGCAAAGACGACATCCGAAATGACTGAAGATTTTGAGGCAAATCCTTTCTTTTAGAAAATAATATACTTAAATATATTTGATAAAAATTCCTTCAGATGAAAATCCTTAAATTCCTCGACATTAAAATGTTAGAGAAGCTGGATCCTCGCAAATAAGGGGTTTTCGATCAATAAACTTTATGGAATTTGTTCTTTTCTTATTAAGTAAATAACTTATATTATTTTTGAAAGATCTTTTAAAACCCGAATATAAGCTTATGAAAAAAATAAACTAGGGTATTTCATTACCCTATAAACATGCAGTACGCATAGAATTGACTGATATGTAAATTTATTTATTAAGAGTTTTAGTACGAAGTAAATTTTATCTAGAACACGGAAACGATTTATGAATCGTTTTCTTGCTGATAGAATGACTTTATCTCCATATATAAATAAAACAACTCCTACATGTCATCTTCTATACCTGATATTGAATCAACAGTTGGTTTACTCTATCTTGACAGACAATTCTCGTTAAAATATTTCATACACATTTATAAAACTACACATTCATCTGGACATTGAATATTGCTACTATTTCTGCGCAAGTGCTCTTACTGAATATTTAGAGACACTTGACAAATTTTTTTAGAAAATCTGTCTTTAATGTTATCGATCCTGTAGTTGACATTTCAACACCAGTCCCTTTCTCGCAACGTGACGTAGCTTTCCTCTGTAGCAATTGTTCTGATCAGCTGAACTAGTTTGATGCAACCATCTCTTCTATTCTGTTATTTCTTTCTCACACTTTTTTTTCGTGGAACGGCTTTCCGATTCTTGCGTCACTACCGCTTAAACTTTCGAAAATATAAATGAATTATGAATCAGAAATTCCTTTATCTTTATTTTCTTTCTCACTTCTCCTCACGAAAAGTTTCTCATTTTTTGAGTCCCTGTAATTCCATAAGTCCAAGCGGCATTATCGCCTTTATTTTCGAAGAAACGAATAAAAAATATATAGACAAACTTCTCGTTAATTACGGAATTAAAAAATCAGCTATCGTAAACACTTTCATAAGTAAGATTGTGTGATTGAAAAGAATATTGAACGCATCAGTTGATTAAAGTGACTTTCACCTTCTCATAAATAGCAAAGTAAGAGTCAATTGTATTAATGTTTATGCAAGATTATTCAAAAACCGATATTCTTGAACGTTTGTCGTGAATGAAACCACTATTGAACCAAATTTCTTTCTAACAATGATGACAAAAAAAAAATTTCAAAAAAAACCCCGGGTAGAAAAATTGGAATTTTGTCAGAATTAATCAAATGGTATCTTGACAAAAATCTACGATAACACTCGTTTTAAGCAGGAAAGCAACTGGCTTCTCCATTGTAACAGCCAACCGCCTTTCATAAGAACGGCAGAGGCATTGAAGCTAATTCAAAGACCACAAGTAGAGCCACTATTTGGCGATTAAATGTATCAAAGAAACCGTATTTTCACATGCACTTGAAGTACACCCATTAATTAATGTGCTCAAAACACTTTTATTTGAAGGAATGTACATGTAGAACACTCAGTATTATCAAATAAATATGTTTCCTAGGTAATATGTAAAAGAAGTTTAGTGTCTTTTTAGTTATGAAAAACTATTCTCACAGATACATGCTAAGTCTCGAGTTTGAATTTATTCTAATGCAAGGCTTGTGTCTGATTTAATTGTAGTTATGTCTTTATATTATCTGTGTAGATAAGTTCACTTTACTTGAAATTTTATTATTTTATTAATAGAGAAAAATGCTTTCATACGAATGTTCCATTGTGGTTGATTTGGAAAAAGGCCCTGTGCTGTGAACTAAAGCCGATATTATTGTTGATTCTTATTTTATAACGAAAATCTTCATTCAAAATTGTTTAAACGTTTCGAATGATACGAATATATTATCATACTAACAAAATGGCAACAACAGTTCTGTTAACTGATAGTGTAAAATTTTAGCATATAATAATAATAGCATATGATAAGATTTTATATTTTATTATATAATGGGCAACTTCTTAAATAATAATAATAATCTACAAATCTATCAGTGCGTCATTATAATATATGTATACATATATATATATATATATATATATATATATATATATATATATATATATGTATATAATTAATTTTTAATTTAAAATTCTTATACTTTACATTGCGACAAGGAAATTTCTATACTTACAGATTTACCACGTCATCAGGCCATTTTAGAAATTTTTTTTTTAAAATGAATTTCATTTGAACTTAAGAAACAATTCGTTTTTTACTCTTAGATATGGGAAGTAATATTAATGCATGTGTTCATTTTAATTATTCAGAATATAGATTTACTTTAAATTTGAAAATAAATTTTTTTGATTGATTCTTCATGCAATCTTTACACAAAACTGTCAGTCTATCAAAACCCCTGTCTAGACTCAATTTCCTTTGATGTATCCATTACTGTAAAAATATTTTTTCTTTTAGTTTACTTTGTATCACAACATAAAAAAAAACAGAAAAGGAAGAAAGAAAATATTCTTTTATTTTTGATCTAGGTTAAAGTGACCTTTGTGTGTTTCTAGTTTTCTTTCGATTCATAATGCATTTTATTCTAATCTTTCTAAAACTATTAATTTGGAAATAATATTTTAGATATCTATTTAGTTATTAAAAATTTAAAAATCACTTTATAATTTTTTATGAAATCTATTATATTATTATTATTATGTCATTTTTCATCATATTTCGATTTCTGCTTTGGTCTCACTAACAACCAAGTCTGCGGGGAGACCTAAGGCAGGTAGTGGCGTGTTGTTATGGCTTCATTTCATGTTTTTCTATCTTCCCTATCATCCCCAGCATTACATAGATAAAGTTTTCCTTAGTGTGTGGGCTGTACTTAATAAGACAATTTTTTGTATATCTCTTAAGCTGGGGTTTCCAGGGATTCTTTCAATGTGTTGTTTTGTTCCATTTTTTATCATTCCAAGTGCACCTACTATCACTGGCACAACTCTTGTTTTCAATTTCCACATTTTTTCTTTTTCAATTTCCAGGTCTTTATATTTTGACAGTTTTTCAAATTCCTTGATTGCTATGTTACAATCCGCTGGACAAGCCATATCAATTAATAGACAAGTTTTCTCCTTCTGGTTTCTAACAATAATGTCTGGTCTGTTTGCTTCAATTTTTCTGTCTGTGTAGATGGTGTAATCCCATAGAATGGTTACATCTTCTATTTCTGTAACCGGTGCTGGATGATGTTCATACCAGTGTTTGTTTACAGCTTTTCCATAATGTTTGCACATTGCCCAATGTAAATATTGCCCAACTCTATCGTGGCGATTTTTATATTCGTTTGGGGCAAGCACAGAACAGCCTGAGATTAGGTGGTCTATTGTTTCTTGGTGTTTATCACAAAACCTGCATTTTGGATCCATATTATTATGCATAATATTTGCCTGAAAGTTTCTCGTGAAAAGACTTTGGTCTTGTGCTGCAAGTATAAATCCTTCAGTTTCAGACTTTAATCCAGATGCACGTAAACATCGATGAGTATTAACTTTATCAACATTGGATTTATTGGCACGTTCTGGATATTGGCCATGCAGAGGTTTGTCTTGCCAGCGTTGTTTCATCTTTTCAAGAGCTTTATCTTTGGCTTTCATTTTCATATTTTTTGCCGCAATAGTTGGTTCTTGGCTACTGTTTTGCTTTTCTACAGAATCTACTAACTGTAAATCTTGTTTGAATTTACTGCCTTCTTTTATTATTGAATATTTTTTCTTTCTTTCTTCATGTTGCCTTACTAATTGTAACATCCAATCCTTTGTTGTTTCTATGTATGTTAGTAAGACAATAGTTGTTGTCTTGTATGACAATTCCAGCTGAATAAGACCTCTTCCACCTTCTTTACGGGGTATGTATAGACGATCTACATCAGCCTTTGGATGATGCATCTTATGCTTAGAAAGAAGCTTTCTTGTTTTAGCATCCTTTCGCCTGATGTCGTTTAGAGTCCAGTTTTATTATTATTATTATTATTATTATTATTATTATTATTATTATTATTATTATAATATTCTAATACAATTTTTAATAACATATTACAAATTTTTAAAAATATACTTTTAGTATTAAAAATTTAAATATAAATTTAATTATTTTAATATGTATTTAATCATTATTTTTTCATAATATAAACAAAATTATATGATATATGAGTGTTAATAAACATTTTTATTTTTATCGTTTGAAGATACATCTTTTTAACCATATTCTAAAATGAACATTTTGGGGTGTTTATATTTGGGATTTATTTTAGTACGTTTATTTAATAGATTTTTATTCTTAAGAAATGTAAGAATATATATATATATATATATATATATATATATATATATATATATATATATGAATGAGAAAATGAGTAAAGGAGTGCTAGGAAAAATTTATTTATTCTAACATGTTTCACATTATTAATTTTTTCCGAGATTTCTTTACGACACAAATTTAAATTGCTTTTAAAACCAACAAAATTTTTTTGATGCATGATTACTTTGGTCTGATACATGTCACGTGTAATAAACCAATAGACTTTTCTTTTAAATATAAGTAGCACAGAACGATTACCAGTTTATATGTTACTGTGTCACGTATAATAAAACAATACACGTTCGTTTCAAATATAAGTGGTAGGAACGCCTGTATGTGTGCCATGTGTAAAAAACAATAGTAGTTTATTTTAAATGTTAGTGTGTATAGCAACTTTTCTGTTTATATACATCTGTACAAAATAATGCACGTGTCAATTTTATTAATATCGGAAAAATATGTATCTAGAAAGCTTAATTCGAAATTATTATAACTTCTATGATTGAGTGTTAAGAGACCAGATCTAATAGTGCTATCTCCTCTGTATATGAGAGTTTACATGATCGGTGTCTGCTGGAAGATGGATATTTTCCAAAATAGATTTCTCGAATAGATAAGACGCTGGATAATTACAGTATACTGTTGTATCATATGAAAACAGATTATCCACTCAAATATGCGTATCCATTAAAAATAATGTCCAAACAAATATATTTAAATAAATATATCGGTTCATACTAATTTTGAAAATTTCCGTATCTATATATATATATATATATATATATATATATATATATATATATATATGTTTACATTTATTTATCAATTTCTTTTTCTAAATCATACATAATAGTTTGACGTTTCTTTCGCACTATTATTTCCACTATTATTTACTCTAACTACATGAACTTCCTCGGGCTACTAAATTGGCCTCTAGGTCTCACTCTTTTACCCTCAAAAGAGTCAAATGCAACCACAAATTCTAAAAGAACAGCTTCTTTTCTTGCACATCCCGTCTATGAGTGACCCAAATAAAATATAATAAAATTCAGTACGCATGGTAGCTGTATTTGTAAAAATTAGAATTAAAGTCTCGGTATAAATTCTTGTCAGAATTGTCTATTCGCTTGCGCCATATGTCCTTATGAAATGTTTGAATCTCTAATTCTCCTGCTCCTGATACATAAATATATATAAATAGAAGATTAGCTTTTAATTTGGAACTGTATCTTTGAAGTTAAAAAGGTGTGAGAGAGAAAATTAGAAAATGCTCCACGATCGTTCATCAGATTACCTAAAAATTCCTAAGTAATAATTTAAGAAAGCTGTGGATTGCCGTAAACACTTATTCACTAAAATGATATTGCATAATTATTTCCAAATGTCACATGCTCCTGGTTATTATTGTATTTTCTATTTCCTTTAAAATGTCCTTTCTCGTTCATCTTTCAATGGGGCAAATCTTTATAATTCACCTCTCTATGTAAGTCCTCATCGTTTCCCGGTTAGAATAAAAGAATCTGTGATTATAATCTACCTTTTTCTTCCCGCCTTATCTTCGTTCTCACCTTCTTACTATTCTCCTCTTTCTATCTCTTCTTTTTCAGACTGTTTTTTCACTCGTTAAGACCTAATGTCTTCTTTTCAGCTCCGAGCACAAAGCCTGCAAGGGGAGTGCAGGAATGCCTAAGTGATACACAGATGTATTCTAATGACGTCGCATAGAGCGCCTTGATGTCCGGAATCAAAGAGAAGCAACCATTGTGCGAACCATTCTTTTGTGCATTGAAAATTCTTTTGGTG
This sequence comes from Ascarosepion bandense, assembly GCA_037127315.1. Lineage (NCBI taxonomy): Eukaryota > Metazoa > Mollusca > Cephalopoda > Sepiida > Sepiidae > Ascarosepion > Ascarosepion bandense. Next base: position 2,831,755 of record JBBBDQ010000862.1, on the reverse strand, counting down.
TTGTCAGACGCCAAGGGATATGATGGCTAATCTAAACACCAATAGCTGAGATACGATGCCAAGCACCAAACCTTTATTCCGCGGGTGTGACTTTGTTTGAGTGGAAATTTGAGAAAATAAATCATTATTCCATATTGTTTATTATTTATAGAATATATGTATATAATGTAATATTTATTTATATAAAGGTAAATATATTTAAGTGTGTGGGTGTGATATTTAGATGCTGCTCTTTATCTCTACATGCATGCGTATGTGTGCGCATGTGGGTGTTATTTTTTAAGGTTTGACGTTATGTTGTAACGCGTAACTAATATCGGTGTGTAACTTTGGGCGCGTGGCCAAGTAGTTACAACATTCGTTTTCTAACTATTGGAAACCACGGTTGAAATTTCACTATTGTCGACTTCTCAGGAATTTGACTTCTTGATGTTATCAGTCTGAAGAAAGCGATCCCAGCGTGCGGTAAATACGCAAAATCATACCATGGGTTCACACAAACCTTGTGCTCTTAATAAAATTGCGATTGGATGTGATAGCACGAAGTCGCAAGTCATTGTGACCGTGAGTTAGATTTTATTGGTGGGCGGTTAGTATATTTACCTCATGTCGTGTTGATTCTTCGAATTATATACACTTTAAAATTCTTAATTCAAAACACTAAGTGTTTTTGTTGGTGGTTGATTGTTTTTGTTATTGTTGTGTTAATAAAAATTAGTAAACCTTTCAAGTTTACTATTTTAAAAGTTTTATGATCTTAGTCATAAATTAGCTTCCTATATCTACTGTTATCCTTCTTGACGTAGTCAATCTTAGCTATCTTCTTGTCCAATTTAATCTTTTTGTTATTTCTCCCCAATCCTGTTCTACCATCACTTTATTCAAATTCATCAATTATAGTACGTGCTGCATTCCTCTCTCTCTCTCTCTCTCTCTCTCTCTCTCTCTCTCTCTCTCTCTTAATTTGCCCTGAGTATCAGGTTTTCGAAGCCATTTTCCTCATGTGTCTCAAAAATTTTAACTGTTTCTTCCTGAGGTTAAATAGAGGTTTTCTTTGTGCGTCCATTTTTCCCAAACTTCGTCGTTTTCGGACCATAGTATACTCAGCATCTTTCTATATAATCACATTCCGTTACTTCAACACTCCTCTTTATCTTTGACTCATAACTAGCTGTATTGAATTGCAATCATTTTTTTAAAATATTCGTGGAGAAATAAAGTAAAACCCAATAGATTATGTATAAACTTAATTCCTACACGTAAACTATATCAAGGAATTTTTAAACGATGATGCATGCATAAAAAAATGATGGTCCTGAGAATATAAATATTATTTTTAAAAAGTTAAATGTAGATGCTCAAACGACATTTAATATTATTTCCCATAAAGCAAGGCAGACCGCCATTAGTACACAGAAAGCTACAGTAAGAAAAAGTAATGGGTGTATGAGCTATCGAAAACGGAAAAGATAAATGGAATACAAGAATATAGAAAATGGTAACTGACGTTGAATTTCAAATTTTGGAGATTGTAGCTCTCAGGAATGCAAATATGCGGAAGAAATTTCCATAGGCGAAAATTTCGAAAAAGGAAGAGCTGAAGAAGTTCCAATAGCTATTTCAACGGTAAATAACAATAGTAAACTCTCAATCTATCAATAAATTTGATGTCTTCGCATTCACAAACAACAAGGATTAGTTATTTTTTCAAAATCCTTTCCCAAATCCACACATGACTTGCCTACAGTAGCTAGATCGGTGTTCCTACTTAGAAATAAGTCTCAACAGAGTGATGCATATTTAATCTGGATTTTGGTCTCTAAAATAGTTTCTATGACGGAGTCCCATATGGCAAGCATAGCTGATTGTGTTCCAGTCTTCGTTCTAAAGGAATAAGCCACTGAACGTTATCCTGTTCTCACCAAATTCTACAACTATTATTTCCTTGTATCATTTTTTGCTGCTTGTTGGACGTTCTTCTCTGTATTTCATGTTTTAAAAAACACTGACCTAAGTTATTTCCATCAGTTTCTAACCGCTTTTTGGAAAAGCGTTTGAGGCTGTTATTAATGCTGAAATGGTTCACCATCTCACAAACTACTCTCTGACAAGCAGCAAGACTTCCGCTTTGTCAGGTCTGCCGCTGATTTGCTAACAGTCATCACGGAATATATATATATAGACTGCTCTTGATATGAATGACAAAGTTCAAGCTGCTGTCCTGAATATCTTGAAAGCACTTGACAGAGTTTAGCATTCTGCCTTACTGTGCAAGCTACATTCCTTTCTAAATTTCTCCTAAATGGCGGCTGTTTTGATTCGGCATGCTCCCAGATTTAGTCATACGAGCGTGGACATTAGCCAAAGCTCTATCCTAGGTCCTACGCTTTCCATATTCTTCATCAATTGTTCCTGATATAATCAGTTTTAAAGTAGACGTCTATGCAGATGAAAACACCATCTAATCCTGACTCAATAAACATCGCTGTTGCTCTTCAAAAGGACATTTAATCTATGATAGATTGGGGTAAGAAATCCCTCGTAAATTTAATGTTTACAAATCGAAGCTGCTCTAATAACCCACCGTAGAGAAATGTTCATACCCTCCATTATTATGGATGGTGCTAGTCTACTAGAAATCATCCTTGCCCCAAAGCGCCTCAGTGGTCTCACTCCCTCAATTGACCTCAAATGAAAATACTAAATCGAATTTATAGTTGCATCTTTCGCTAAGAACGTTAGCTCGCTGTGCCGAGCCCGGAAGTTTTTCTCTTCATGATCCACCCTGCACATTTATGACTCAACCATTCTTCTCTGCATTGAATATTCTTGTAATATCTATTCGGATTCTCATGCTAAACATCTCGAGGTTCCCGATAAAATAAAAAGGAGGATCTGAAATGTAATCAATCCTCATTTTCAGTCATTTTACAACGACGGTTTGAGCCTTGCCTCTCATTTCTATAGATATTTTCACGTTCATATTAATGTGGTCAATCCACCAAGAGAATGTTTATCAGAGCAGGTGCCATGAAAATATTTGTAGAAAAGATTGAAAGTAACTGATATCCAGATGCAAAACTAGTTCAATTACATTGCAGAACTTTCTTGGATTTTGACGAGATAAATTACAATACCACCAGACGAGGTAAGGTAGCCTTATTCAATTCACGGACGGATGTTTTTTCCTAGTTTGATGATCAAGACAATGAGTATCATGATCTTAGCTGGAGGAAGTGGGTAATGTCTACGGAATTGAATCAGCTTCATTACTTACGTACGACATTGGTAAGCAATCTCTTCCACGCAGAATGAAGACACTCCAGTTCTTTTTGATAATGTTTAACACATTTTTAAATATTTCCCCATGAGTGTTTACAGCCTTTCAACTTTCGAAAACATCAATTTGCAAATATCATTATCTCCCACGAAATATCTCATGCTAACCTTTTCATTATTACCGATTTCTTCTCTGATTTATATTGTTCTTTCCTGAGTCGATTTGTTTTAACGAAAGTTAATCTTGAGATACTAGATTAATGAAAACACTTTATTTTTTGCATACCATCAATTTAATTTCATAATGTTCATAGACATACTTAATAGAAATGGCTTTTATGAAAATATTCCCTCTCCAGCATTTTGTTCAGCTGCAAGATCAGCACAGGAATCGTTTCAGAAACAGGATATTTAAAATATATAATTGATGACCAAAGGCCGCCGTATTGGAATCCCATTATGTACATATTGGATGTTTTAGACCTATGGAGGCAGTTTTGCTAATCCCCACTACAATAGTTGCAGTCGTTAAAACGCTATTTTTACATTGTGGTAGCACATCCCAGTGTTATCTTAAAATGCAACATTTGTAGGGTGGCTGACATCCGTGTAGATATCTCAATGTCGAAATAGTCTCTTTAAATAAAGAATAGTAGCATTCGAAGCGTAATATTAGAGTTTTATTCTAGTAATATTCAGACTACTTTGATGATCATTGCGATCTAACGTCTCCTATCAGTTTTATATGTTCTGTCTTGTGTGTTATTGTACATATTGTACAGTTCTGTGTATATCCGTTTAGCACCGAATATTGTGCTGAATAATGCCGCAGCACACTTTCTCTTGAATATTGTATCCACCTTATCATATAATACAAAAACAATTAAATCGATTCCCCTGAATATATGCATAGAAATTTATCCGTATAACTACAAGAATTATTTTTTATAAACAAGTAGATGTGCATATTCACATGTTTATTTTGGGGATAAAATCTATGTATGCCTATGACCCAGAGACTGGTGGCAAATTGTATTTAAACGTTGAGCAAGTACATCTGACTTCCAGGGAGTTGTAGGCTCAATGTTTTCTTGATTAGTGCGGTAAAAACATAAACACTGATTCAATGTAAGAAACCGATACAAAGAGAAAAAAGATTGAAGATTAATAAGTTGTTGATATATTATTTAAAGCATTTTTCTACCGCAGATTGAATAAAGGTTAAAAATCCCCAGGTGTTTAATGGGCAGTCTGACCCATGAAGCTGGATAGAGAGTGTAATGTCTACGGAATTGAATCAACTTCATGATTTACGTACCACATTGGTAAGCAATCTGTTCCACGCAAAAATATTTTTCCAAGAAAGGCTACTTTTTGAACTCCCTCCCGTCTGGATGCTTCAACGAATTCTACAATCTTTAACTTTCGAATCAATCATGATCAATCGTTCATATCTACATAAAAAATATTTCCTTTTACCTTTTTTACGTTTTGCTTGTGACTTGGATTTAGTAAAATAAAAAATGACAAATAAGATTAGCATGCGATTTTAAATAAAACTAAATTAAAAGATATTTTTTTTATTTTTAATCGCGTTTTCTTTTGAAAGTTGACACCAATAATTTCAACGAAAGTTTCCCGAGGAAAGACCGTTTCTTCAAAGTGAACAATATAATCACATTTCTATAACTAATTTGATTATTGCAACTGGCACGTCTTTCCACTACTTTCAATTCGAATTAATTGAAGATTCACGTTATTTGTTTTCAGAAAACCATCGTGTGACTAGTTTCTGACGGTTTGTGCGCCTATATACAAGAAGCACTTGCACGATTGGTTTTGGTGAGACATCATAATGTTTAAATTGCATGATCGGGGCCTAACTTATATGATTTATCGTCGAAATACGTCAAATCTAGCTGTAGGAAGAAGTCACTTTTGTATATAGTCATTGCTACATTTTCAACTATTCTTTATCTCTTACACTCTTTCCTCGCTTTTTAATGTCAATATATGTAAGTTTATATGTATATGTTAGGCAGTTAGATGCCATACGCGATATGTCGCCAAAGGGACATGATTCTCTGGACACAAGATTTTTCCGCAGTAGGTTGACATTACTTTCAGAGACAAAATGGTATTTTTTATTTTTTAATAAATACAAAATATTCCAACGAAAGAAACATATTTAATAATAACAACTTCCACACAACTAAAAAACATTCTTATATTTTGAATGCTAACATAGATCTTTATATGTGTAAACCTCAATATTCTTTTACATATTATTGTAGCTATTTTATTGCCTTCCCTCGAGATGTTTGTTTAAATATTGTTTACATTTCATCTTTTATATTTTCAAAAAAATCTCTTTTACAGGTGAGTTAACTCTTCAGTATTGGATTCACATATGAGGAGATTAAAAATGAATTCCTCGGTTTAGCATCGGAACAATTGATACACACACACACACCCACACACACACACACACACACACACACACACACACACACAAACACATACACACACACACACACAAACACATACACACACACACACACACAAAGAGATAAAGATAGAGAGAAAGAGAGATTACCATCATGACAAGTTAGCTGCATCGATTCCCCAATTGATATTGGGTTTACGGCTACATCATATTAAGTAACCAGTTCCGTACGATTACTGCTGTCTTCCAACATGGAGCATGGTCAGTAGCTAGATGGATGGCGGCTTGGGAATACCGTATGATGTAATCTCGGAAGTGAGTGTGCTGTAATGGAATTCTTAATCGGTGATCCTCTTCCAATTCTCGTTTTGCACACAAGTATCTGCCCTTCAACTATGGGTTAATTAGTAAGACCAAACAAACCTTTATGATGTAAAACAAACTATTCTTACAATTTAAACATTTTAGTTCTTAAATAACCTGCAAAGCGTTGACCAGACATTAAACCAAACATAATCCGTTTCATCATCCAAGTTTTGTCGTCTTGGATGCCCATACCAGCGTTAATTTTTAACCACCTGCTAAATTCCGTTTGAGATTTTCTTGTATTATAATTTGGATATATTAGTGTCATATATTCTATCATAGCCTATTTGCTATTCAAAGTTATAACGTAGAAACTAAAATTTGTAGACAGCAAAAAATTAAATCTTTTGGTCATTTAACTCAATATCATCCAGAGATCCTCATCAATAACATGGTGATATATGATGTTCAACTTATAATGAAAAAGGAAAGTATATACTGGCCTCGTGGATGTAATCTCGTCTAATTCATTTTATACACGTAGTGATAAACTGCCCGAGCCTATCCTCTACACTATGGAGAATAGAAACTAACCTACTATAATATCGGTTATACCAATGACTGGGTTTATATTTTCAGTTGCTAAAAAGAAAAATAAACAACGTTTATGATGGGTTTAAGGGCCCAAAAATGCAATGTCTTCTGAATAATGCCAAAGACAAGTATTGAAGAACATTCAAGTAAAATGTATTACAGATTTACCATCATACACAGTCTCCAGAAGGCACTGCACATTCGTATTACAGATTAGTCTTATATTTTCATATTTCCTTTCATCAACGAATTTACGAAAAGGGTAGTAGATATATGGTAATACCAGTTGCTGAATACATAAATGTTCGTTTAGCGTAATGTTTAAATGGCAATCGGAGAGCTGATGTTTAATTTTAGTCGGGTTCTCTTATATTCTTTTCGGCTCCTATACAGTTGAGAAAAGCATGAATCACACATTTTTTCCACTAGCTATAGGCTAATTGATAATATTTGTATTACTAAATTATTATACTACACCCCCACAAAAAAACTTACAACATTAACTAATTTTCAGAAACTACAAGCGAATGATAAACTATAGAAAGTGAGATAATTAAACACTTCCCTTTTATCAAAATGTTAAACAGCATTGAAAGTAGTCGATACATAATTAGAAGTTCACATTGAAAATCCTTTGACTTCTTAGCATTTCAATTTAAACACCCGGCATTACATACACGCACGGTGATTTACCACAAACAAAGAAAAGAACAAAAAGAAGCAAATTTTGATTATTTTTACTGAATATCGTCATTAAATCAAGGATGCCGAAAATTGAAAATTTATATAAAGATAGCATTAGTACCTTCTGATTTCCGGAGGAGATTAAAGGGAAAATATTCTTATCTGCTGAGCTACTGATACTACAGGATGCGGAATTAATAACACACACACACACACACACACACACACACACACACACACACACACACACACACACACACATATATATATATATATATATATATATATATATATATATATATTTAAATACAACATATAAGCAATGTTTATTATGTTTAATCATGAGCCGTTATAAACATCGCATTTTTACTTTAATTTCAGTTGAAATTAAAGTAAAAAATTGACCAACATTTGGATATTTTTTTATTATGCCGGTACTAAGCCTTCGGCTCACATGGGCTATCTTCAGAGGGGTTACAGTGACATAAAGACATCCAACATCAAAAATAAAAAATATCCAAATGATGGACAATTTTTTTTAATTTTCACCTGAAATTAAAGCCAAAATACGATGTTTACAACCGCTCATGATTAAACCTAAAAGACATTCATCTTATGTTATATTTAACTGTATATATTTAGAAAATAACCTGCTGCCTCGATACACTGAATTATATATGAGTTGTGATAGATGTTGGCACAATGATTGTTTTTATAATTTTAATAGTTTTACGTAGAAAGTTTATTTTGGAAAGTTTCAGGATTGAGATAGAACTTTCATAGCTTTAGTGCATAGAGTTTGTCAATTTAACTAAGCATTATCATGACGATTTTTAAATTTCGTAAAAACAACTTTATGAAGTCTTCACTCAACTGGGCTGGGTTTTTATTTTTTGTAAGCAAATAAAAAATAACCATCTCCGATGAGTAAAAATATTTTAAGGGTAACGGTATTTTCAAGAAACGTCGAAGTCGCCATGAACAGGCACACTTAAATTATTGGCACTAAAACTATATATATATATATATATATATATATATATATATATATATATATATGTATATATTGAAAAATATAAATATTCGTCCCTTATCACTGGTAGTAAAATGAAGTATGCACATTGCAATCAACGGGCGCAAATTAAAATTTTATTCCTAAGGCGGTCTTATTCTAGACCTATTGCAAATATAATGCAATAAGAAAAATACAAAAATTAATATTTAAACTATAGATATTTTGTATTGAATAATTTTATTCATCGACTTTTGCAAATTACGAAAAGAAAATTTGATCAAATATTCTAAATAATTCATTTCTAATGAAAAAAAAGAGATATGGTCAATTTTCTTCAATCATCATCAGATAAGGTAGTGAGAGTTGGGCAGTTCTTTTCGTAATCTGAAAAAGTCCATCATTAAATTTGATACACGCAATCTACCTGTTTTGTAAAACAACATTTTGCTCACGAAACGCACAATATATATATATATATATATATATATATATATATACTTGAACACACACAGATGCGCATAAACATATAAACAAGATAGACAAGATCACATAGCATAGTCGTAATATTTTTGTATATATTCGAAAATATTTATTTATATGGATGAGTGTGTATGTATCTGGATTACTCTCGTATGCAGAAATAAGAAATAAATTTAATGATTCAGTCTTGACGCCTACATGCATTTGCAAACTCCTGAATCAGTTTCTTTTTTACTATTCTTCTCTATATATTTAGAATACTTACAACAATGTCTACTTGGATAACATTTTTCTATTTATACCAGATACATTCTAGCATTTCTATTACCAGAATTAAGAGTTTTAATGTACATAACAATTTGTTCTTATTTGAGGACATTTGAATGTAAAAATAAACAAAACTTCTGCGTGAAAGAAATGTATTATATCTTTATCATGATGTAAAAACTATTAAAAGAAATTAGAAATGACATAACCATGTGACATATGCATAGCACATTAACCAATAGAGCTCCACCAAACACAGATCCTCGATCGCTAATTTTGGATGGGCAATTAGATTAAGAAGGAATGGAAGCTTAATGCGGGCTAATATTCTGCCTAGTCAGTCATGTCTCTTTCGAGACATGATTAACTAAAGCGTGTATCGCTTATGGCTCTTAACTGAAGTAAATAAAACTTCATGTGAAAAAGTTTTCTTTACGAATTTTATACGAATATATATATATATATATATATATATATATATATATATATATATATGAATGGATGGGAGATGTTAAACATGTATTTAACTGTTATTCACACTAGGTACGTCATGATATTTTAGTACCTAAAAGTGACAGGATCATTTTCGAATTCCATTATTACTAACATTATGTAATTTAATTCTAGTCAATAACATTTATGTTTGCTTTGGATAATATAACTGAGAGAATGCACACGTACACAAATGCCCAAACAAAATCACATGCACACACACACACATATATTTAAATAAGTTGTTAGTGGTACAAAACGTATAATGGCATAGAATACAGTAAATTTTATACTTACACGCATTTTCAAGATAGAAATTATGAAATAAATCAACGATAAATGACAGACCGGTTTCACTCACATGCCACATTAAGATTAACAGGAATACCAATCATTGTCCTAAAGAAATGTGCTCGTGAACTCTCCTCTGTTTACTCTATAACTATTTCTAACTTTCCTGAAAGCTGGGAGTGCCCCTTCCTTGTTTCGCTATATAAAAATACTGGTGAACTCTCTGCCCCGCTAATTTTTGCCCTGTCAGGTTCCTACCGATTTTTGGCAAAGTCTTTGAAGCCATCATAAATGCCGAGCTGAATCAATATCTCACAGCCCACAGTCTCTTCTCTGACAAACAGTATGATTTCCGCTTCACGAAGTCTACTGCTGGTATGCTCATGACCAACACTATATATAACAGGCTCTAAACAAGAACGGCGAAGCTCAAACTATTGTCCTAGACCTCTTCAAAGCGTTTGACAGATTCTGGCATGCTGGCCTTCTACGAAAGCGCGAGGCTATGGTATAACTGGACAGTTGTTAGACTTAATCCAGTCATTCTTTAAAATTGTAAAATGAAGGTAATATTGAAATGACATGCCTCCCAATATTATCATACAAATGCGGATGTCCCTCAAGGCTCTATTCTAGGTTTTACGCTATTCCTGATCTTCATTAACGATGTAAAAAAAAATCCCAAGTATGTATACACGGTGATGACCCTACCGTTTACTCAGGACTTCGATCAAAAATCAGCCAAGACTGACAAAGCAAACCTTTCTGATGAGCTTGAAAAGGACCTCTGATCTATGGTGAATTGGGGTAAAAAATGAGTCGTGAATTTTAATGCTTCCAAAACGAGGTCGTTATCTATTAACCATTAGAGGCAATCGCTCCTACCTTCCATCTGCTTGGATCAGGCTACTCTCACTGAGAGCAAAACACTGCACCTCCTCACCTTAAATCTCTCTCTGTTTCTCGCCCACTCCCCTCTTAGTATCTTAATCCTTCTCTTATGCGTTAATGCATTAAGCAATATGATTATAAATGAAATAAAGTTCAATTTCTTTCCTGAAACTCCACGAGTACCATGTTTTAGAAGTTAATATTTTCTTTATGTCTCTTCCTTTATTTTAATGATACCACATCCTCTATGCATTTTTATTTTTATTTTTATATTCTTAGATTTCGAAAACAATATTTCTTCCGTTTAGATGTTTTTAACATAGTTAAATACACATTCAAAATCTTGTTAATAATTTCATTAAGCTTTTTTGTCTTCACACCATGTACTTACCAGGTTTGCATACGTTTTAATTCTCCTCCAATTTCTTTTTATTTGCAAGAAGTACATTTTTATCCTACACAACTACTTTGCTAGCATTTCAAGTTCTTAGAAACAATTAATTTTGAAATGCTGATCCTCACAACCAGGAAAAGTATTATGTATTGATATGGATTGATCGTATTATTTAATGTTGTGCATGTAGTTGTAAAACGTCTATAGTCTTTCTTCTCTGATGGTCAGACGATATGTACTTCTGAAATACCTTGCTCAGTGCTTGCGGTATCGCGTTTTAGATTTAAAAGAATTCGAATCTCGTACGCTTTTCTCTGGAGAGTTTATTTGGGATCCATTTCTATTATAGAAATCCGTTTCTTATAAAATGTTAATCCCTTGACGAATATTTAGTATTTAAATAAATCTGCAGTTAATAAATTACACTTTTTCTTTTCGCGATTTCGATTCATGACTCCTGCATAAGTGACAAATTTACAAAGTCACAATTTACAAAGTTAAGACATTGCCAACGTGTATTAAATTATGAGTGCATTTCACCGAAAATTTTCGATAGGATTATTATAGTTTCATCAAAATTTATCACTGATTTTGGTTTTTGGCAAAACAAAATGTGCATACATTTATATTCAACAAGGGAAATAATAAACACACATTCTTTTCATCATTCCAATGCAAACAAATTTTTAAAGATTCCGTCTTAACTTCTATAATAAAATGAAAAAGATATTCTTTTTTTCTGGATTGCATGAACATTCGCTAATTGAATTAGCAACAGCAACTGGGCGCTTTTGTTTACGTAGCTTTATGTAATATAATTTTAAAAAAAACTTCTGTTGTTTTTGTAGTTTAAATTGCTGTTCATGTTGTTTTGTTGATGCAGTTGTTGTTCTTTTTGTTACAGTTTTATTGACCACGTTTGAATAATTATAGATTTTACTTCTCTTATTTTCATATACTCTTCAGAAAAAGAACTTGCTTGGGTATGTGTTCGCCACTGTTGTAGCCTGGTATTGAATACAAAACTCACTGAATTCTCTGTAACTAACCAACGGCTATATCTACTGGGCCATGAGTCTTCAAGGACTGAAATGGTGAAAAGTAATTTAGAAAAGATGAGTTACAAGGAGATTAATCTTTTTTCTAGGCTAACAGATGTGATAGAGTTTTTGCTCAATCCTTGTTGTAGACATTTCTCCGGAGAATTTGTATATTTGTTCATCACTCACTGAACCTAAACACTCTATTTTCAACCCGATATCAAGCAAGTTACGATTAAAACCTTTTGCTGAGCTGAGATAATTTTTTTTCATTAAAACTACTGAAAAACAAGAATCTTGGTGCCAAAAATATCACATATCTATCTATCTATCTATCTATCTATCTATCTATCTATCTCTATCTCTCTCTCTCTCTCTCTCTCTCTATATATATATATATATATATATATATATGATAATATTTACATAGGGAGAAAAAGAGAAAAAAGAGGGGGAGGGAGACAGTGAGGAGAAAGAAAACATTATAGTTTGACATATACGGCTGAAAACTTTATACACTGTTTTGGTCTTATATGTATCTTTAAATGTATATGTCTTTTCATTTTTTGCTAATATTACATAAATGTAAATATGTATAGTTGTACATCTTGTTAAATTTGTGTAGCGAAATTCTCCTGTAACATAATGCGCGGGGGGTGTATTCATGAATGAAACCAATTTATCCGCTAACATATACTTAAAGCCAGGTAACTGTATCACGCCTACCTCAACACCCGAAAATTCCCTAAAGGCACACAGGGACATTATTACAAATAACAGGCTGGCCATTTCATCATGTGCTGCACCTTTTCATTCGCTTCCGCTTGTTGTTTATGTGTTCCCTGATTGCCGACATTTACAGACATCGACAGCCTTGCAAAAGAAATGCAGCTTTGTAGCCGCGCCATTACAGCTTTGGGAAACCCAACTTCACAGGTTTTAAGAGACGAAAGCCGTTTTTTTTCAATGGACGATGAAAGTGCTGATCGCAATCAGGCAGGATTTAATAATCAGCCTATGGGACCCTCAAATCTGTTAATCGATACTAAAGACCCTTTGGAGTTGATCTTTTAAAATATTGCTTTAATTTCCCACTGATGGTTGCTGCATGGAATGTAGGTTAGTTTATTCGTTTTTTCATGAAAATTTGATCTGTTGATAGGTTGATCGTCCATTTGCACAGCGAAAGAGTGCAATTTATTAATGAAAGACTAAAATAAAAAACTGAAAACAACATAGGGTAATATTATTCAGAGGTGAATACGTTCAATATAATAAATTTTCAGTGAAGATATTCATCCCGATTTGTATAGTCATTATATAGTCACATCGCAGGAAAATCGCATATGAAACATTACTGAGGACAGAGGAGAAAAAGAAAGCCGGATAACACTTTTTCTACACCTGTTCAATGGACGTGGGTAAAGTGTGAACCGGGCGATAGAAGGGTCTATCTACTCCAATTAAAAAGAAAAGTTTCAACTTAGTTAAAGTTGAAACTACCTGCAATATTAAATTAGATTACACATTATATGGACTGGACTTCTGTTTTCATTTAGATAATTCCTGATTCGTCTATGCTTTAGAAAGACACCGGTCAGAGAATAAAGGGTAACACATGGTTTCACATGAAGCGGAGGGATAGAATTACAGGTGAGATATTACATTTCAAGACTCAAATTAAATTTCATATATTATAAACTGTGACAAATAATAATAATAATAATAATAATAATAATAATAACAACAACAACAACAACAACAATTCACTTAATCTGAAAGGAAAATATTAAATCAAGGCAAAGAATATGGCGAAGTAACAGATATCTTTTTTTTCCTTCATATTTCAGAATTAGACTAACAGGGAGACTAATGTCCAAAGCTATAGATTACATTACCCGTAAACAGAAGATTGACATTTCTTTGAATTTTTCGAGCTTCTCAAAGACTGGAGTTCTGTTTTCATTTGGATAATCCCTGATTCGTCTATGCTTTATTTAATTGTTTTTTTACATTGAAATGTTCAGCATTTTAACATTTTAGTTTCTTCTTTCTTTTATTATTGCCTTTATTTGACAATAGTTCTGCATTCTATTCGCATAGATATACTCTATGATCCCGAACGTTTATTTGCTACAGTGGGTTCCAACATTAGTTATTCTAAATGAAGTTTTACGTTATTCGACTCAACAATTCTAAATAATTTTATTCTAAGTTATGGCAATATCTATTATGAGGAATGTTTATATATTGCGTTGTAAAAATCACTTTTAAAATCTAAAATGTTGCATCTATTTTTAAGGAGACGTATTTTTCATGGCTAATTTATAACTTTTTACTCACTTTTGATTTTGCTACGATTTAGATTTTTCTTTTAATTACTTATATATTTCAAGAAGTGTCAAAACCTGTTTAAATAATCTACTTGGTAAATATAGAAAACTTTGCGAGTTCCTATGTTGTCTTTTGTGCCTAATTTACAAATGTTATTTTTTGTTATATTTTTTGTTTGTTAAACTCTCTTATTTGTGTCCAATACTAAATAATCAGTTACTTTTTTGGGATTTGGATGAATATTTATTGTATTTTTATTCATCTTAAAAATATTGATATTCGATGTTCGATCGTTATTAAAATTACATCATATCGAAATGCATTATAAACACATACTAGTGGAAATAAACATGAAAAAAGACGGGGAAATGTTTCTTGTGATTCCTTTCGTCATTTCGAAATTCGTCAAAATAAGTTTCTTCTTGCATTGATGAGACTACAGATTACATTGAAATTTTTAATTTAATATATTTTCAACTGAAATAAATTGATTAGCTTATATATATCTTTCTTAAATTACTCGGTCTTTCTTTCGTTTTAGCGCATTTATAATTGCATCAACCTAACCTGATAGAATGAAAAATGTCGAAACGCCTCACACGAAATATTTTTTCGCTTTTGCCAAACTTTATTTTTCTTGATATAAAAGCATATTACATCCCTTTACTTCATATTCTAATAAAATTGTAGTGTAATTGCTTCAGAAACTCGAGAGGCTGTTTTAAACCTTAATTAATTCCATAGCACTTTAATACAACAAAGATCGTAAAACAGTTTATTCTTAAATACCCCAAAAAACGGATATTTGGCACCATGTTTTCGAATAATTATGTCTAAGCGCAAACACGGAAACTCAACCACACAATGTTCACTGTAGGTTTTTATCCAGAATCATGTAAATGTAACAGAAAATCGAATTCTTTCACATATCAAAACACAAAATTTATCTAAGATACAGTTCCCTAAAACGTACAAGCAACAATTATTTTGATAATGTCAATTGCTTTGAATTCTGAAATTTTAAAAGAAAATCTGTGATTGATAGTGCATGTCATCTTCAGATGTTAACTTCTTTTGAGGCCGTTATATATCTTCCCGGATTATATTAAAAATAGTGTTTATATCACATACTTGAAAAATATATGGAAGCAAATACTTTTCTTACTTGCACCGGTTGACTTATACATTAATGTAATCGGAATACACGTTTCGTTATATTTTGTAAAGTTTTCTATTTTTCTCCATCAGTTTTTTTCGTCTCTTTGCAAATATGATTCTCTTGGTAATCTTTTTATACTTGTTGTATTTTCTGGCCTGGAAGACGTATGAAATATGCGAGCTTATATATGTAACGGTAAAATATTATCGCTACTTTTAAGTAATTTTTCAAAAACGTGCAAAAGACAGCTGGAAACACCATTGTCTTGGTTACTCGCATTTTCTAAATTAAATAAATCTTCGTACTGACATAATCGTTTGCGTTGTTATTCGATATGACATTTTTACAAATACACACATATGCGATTGCGTCTGTGTGCGTTATTGTGTTGTGCATTTCACTCCAAGCAAAACAAAATAAGCCATTAACACTCAATAGGTTGCCTATTGCGGAAGATATGAGAAAAGTAGTTTTAATCAGAGAGAACGCTGAATGAAGAGGAAGTATGGGGAGAGAAACTAACAACGATTGACACTGCATTAAAACTTTATTTTTCTTATTTTTGTGCTTTGTTCTTTCAAGACGTAGGCGATCTTGACATTTCACGTCTCCCTATCCCTGGTGGCTTTTAGTGGGCTCTCTCCTGTTACAACACACAAACCACGCTCTGTCTTCTACCTGCTCACCTGTTTATGTTATCAGCTGCTTTCCACTTTGTCTTTTTTTTCTCAATCTGGCCTGTTAGTATCAGGTTCTCTAAGCCCTCCTTACATATTGCATGTCCCAGGAACTTTAGCTGTTTCTTCCTGATGCTCAGTATTACTTTCCATTTCGTTTCCAACCTATCCAAAACCTCATAATTACTTACATGCTCAATCCATGATATCCGCAGCATCTTTCTGTAGAAAGATATTTTAGTTGCTTCAATTTTTAACTTCATCTTTGTTGATAATGTCTAGCATTCACTGACATATTGAAGAAATGACATTACGTAGCAATCCAGTACTCTTTTCTTTGTATCTAGCGAAAATCTTCTGTCGCTTAATACTCTACTCAGCGTCCTTTGCCATGACAATTCGCCTTCGGATCTTTGTATCACACTTTCCAACTTCAGTTATAACACTTTGCAGATACTTAAATTTTTGTACCTGCTTGAGTTTAGTATCCCCCACGTATATTTGGCATTTTGGGCTGCTCTTTAATGCTGATGACCATGCATTCAGTTTTCTTACAGTTTTCTTTTTGTAGTTCTTTCTTGTTACTCTCTTCAGCTATCTTCTGTAGGAGGTTTTGTAGTTTCCTTTCCCTGTGTGCTATCAACACTGTATCCTCTGCGTATCTTATGTTGTTCAAATTGTGGCCTCACAGACGATTCCTGATATAACATCTAGAGTCGTCAGAATAGTCTCTGTATACAAGATGAATAGATCCGTAACATCCTTCTGTAGAACCACGTTTCTGTTGTTTCAATATTTTCCTTAATCTTTGATGATATTTTCCGAACAATTAAAAGTAATAATTAGATTATAATGCTAAATAATCTGCAGTAAATTTTCAGCACTTTCACTGTTGAAGAGATCAAATTTAAACAACATTTACAGGTAAACAACATTTACAGGTAATTATTAAATAAAAAAAGACTTCATATCAGATATTTTGTTAGCGTTTTCAATTCATACTATTTCATCTTCAATGAAACTATTTTGAAAAAAATCCGACATTATTATTTGCTGAAACATCGGCTAAATATTAATTTCTGTTTTACGGTACTAATTATAATGACGAATGTATCACTATAAGTAAGTGACCGTTAATAAATTTGGTTAACTGCAAACATATTTTAATTTTAACAAAACAGTAGTATCGTACACAAGGATATTATTCTTCTCCACCTCACTGACAAAGCAACACTGCATCCAGTATGAATAATGTAGAAAAACATTTGGAATGCGGTTGGTCAGTTTTAGCCAACCTGTTATAAACATATATACTTGCTCTAACCGTTTACTAGCTTTTTCTTTCGCTGTAAATCGTTTTGACAAAAAAAAAAAAACAAAGAAAAAGAATTTTTTTGAAAAGACCCAATTCGGAAATCGTCAAAAATATTTCATATCAAAACTTGCGAAATTTTTCTCAACCGTATCGAGAAGATGCCTGATAAATTACAACACGCCATTGCAAATAAAAGGGAAATTAACATTAAATGAAATATCATTTTGTTTTATGTTTTGAAGAATAATATATATATAAATCTAAAAATTATTTATGATTCGATCTAATATTACTATGGAAATCTACAGTAAAACATTGGACAGTTTTAAAGATGCACTGGAACTGATTGATGCCTTCCATGGGTAAAAAATTTGACCCGTAACTTTAGCGTATAATACAACATTACTCAAGTGACGAACGATAAAACTGAAGTCTTATAAAGTTTGAATCGAAAATAACACAGAGATTTTATAAGATTTTCTCATTTGTCACTATAAAGTGTTTAACTAAATACAAACGTACATTTCTCGGTGTGAAAATATTCAGAAAAAAGAAAAAAGAATATTACCTCAACGAAAAATCACAAGTGACATCAAATGATTTATAATGGCCAGTAAAATTTGACTGGAAAGTGGCTTAAATCATTGAAAGATAAGATAGATATTTTGATGACTAAATAATGATACTCGGAACGTATACAATAAAAATATTTGTTAAAAATTTACGAAGTGTTTGACAAAAACGCAAAAAATATATTCTTCATCAATTTTGGTGTCATGTCTTAGTAAATACGTGACCAAATTTATGCGTGGATCATTTAAAACTATGAAACTCTTTTTGCTTAGTTTCAGGTATTAAAGATTTTCTTATATGAACGAATAAAAACCTAAAATACTTGTTTTTAATCCTGCTATTATTCTAAATCTAACACTTTCATACGTTGCTGTCAAGTAAATGTTCCTAATAATTTGCTTTTAAAATGTTTATGGATGTTCTTGTCAATGAAAATTCAGTGTAAATATTGTTTTAAGTCTTACATTTCATGTAATTAATCTCCGTTTTCTAGAAACTTTAATGCTATTTCCAACATTTAATAATTAATAGAGTTTTCGTTGTCTTGAAGCTATATGCAATGTTAAAGCGATTAAATTTGCCAAATAAGAGAGTACTCGATTGTTACTTGATGTCCGTTCTTCAATATGGCAGTAATACTGGACACTTTTATCAGATATTAACGATAGACTTGAAGCAAAGGAAATGTGGTTCTATTGAGGAATGTGGTGGATACGGTGGGCAGAATATGTGAGCAACGGCAAGGTTTTGGTGAGGATGGACATGAAATGAAAACTGATACTTCACACCATAAAACTATGGCTGAAATTTCTAGTACATAAGGGAGGAGGGCTTGGAGAATCTGATGCTCAGGAGAAGGGCAGAGGAAAGGAGAGACAATGGAAAGCAACGCGTCACATACTCAATGGACTTGAGCAGGTGTCCTCGCAGAGCGGGGGTTGCGTGGGACATCAGGAGATAAACTGTTAAGAGCTACATAATATATATATATATATATATATATATATATATATATATATATATATATATATAGCCGACAGGAAGATTAATGTCGAAAGAGTAATATTTATTAAGAAAAGATTATCAAGAATTAGGTTGGTATTGTTTTCTGCGGTAGACTCATTGCCAGCCAAGCCTATAGAACTCAATCTGTGATATTATTTAATTCATAACTGAAGGTAAAAGACATTAATAATTTTCCCAGTGCTATTTGTGCGTAAGTGAATGCAAGGAATTCAAGTAGAATTAGAAGTATGCTCCCTGATTTATCGTTTTGAGCCAATATCCATGGCACCACAACAAAGTGGGTTTGAGATAAACACTAGTAAGAAAGCATAACACTGGTCTGTTTACGAGAACCTCCAGGAAGGGTAACAGGTAGTTGTTTTTTTTTTAGCTTCAGGTATGTAGACGTGAGCCGGTGACATCCAGGTTTTCTCAGAGACTTGCCTCCGCAATTGCTGAGCATTTATTAAATTCTGCTCTATCCATGGAATGTTATTCTCCTGAATTTTTGTCTCTGTTGCACAGGATTCGGAACTGACTCCACTTGAATATAATGAAGTCTGTCATTATTAACATGCAGAGAAATGTCGTGTGAATGTAACGAGAAATAAAACATAAATAAAACCTTTGTCCCTTTAA
This sequence comes from Ascarosepion bandense, assembly GCA_037127315.1. Lineage (NCBI taxonomy): Eukaryota > Metazoa > Mollusca > Cephalopoda > Sepiida > Sepiidae > Ascarosepion > Ascarosepion bandense. The sequence goes on along the minus strand of JBBBDQ010000862.1, from coordinate 2,811,874 downwards.
CTGACCAGGATCATGCCAATTTTGAATTACATTAGAACAACGTTATAATATTATTTTTGCCAAAAATGTCAGCCTCGATGAGTAAAGGCGTGATAAGATTTTCATCGGAAAACTTCGAAGACGACATGAACCTGATCAGTTATATAAACAAAATCTTGCATTAAACCAATCAAAGCTCTATCTCTTTACGAAAAAAACATGCTTGTCAAAATGCATTTTATCAATAAAAGCTGAAAAAATAAAAATCTAGCCGTTAAACATTCTTGCAACTCAATATATATATATATATATATATATATATATAATCATTTTTGAATACACACACACATATAGACAGACAGAGAGAAAGACACACACACACACGCATGCACACACACATACATACACACACACACACACACACACACATATATATATATATATATATATATATATATATATATATATATATGAATCTAACTTGAAATTAAGAATGCTAACGAATTCTCTCATCAAGATTTAATTTGCATATATATAAAACAATGTGAAAATTAAATATATTTAAATATGAGTCAATATTCACAATCTGAAAATTTTAGGGACTTCACATTGTCAGCTAATATTATCAGAAAACAAAAAATCAAAATCCGGAATACTGACTTTCATGTTAAGCAAAGAATCGAAAGAAGAAGAATTGTTCTTAGATTCGCAGGTGAAAAAAGCAAATGTCCCTGGAAACAGGAATTTTCTGGAAAAAATTCGGTAGCGTACATATTGTTTTGTACATTACGAAAAAGATATCAGTAACAACATATCATGTGTAATATGTATGTAATAATTTTTCCGCTAATTATCTTTCGTGCATATATATATATATATATATATATATACTTAGTGGTACAAAATTTTGTTATTCTGTTTCGTCCCCCTCAGAACTGGAAAACTGGGAAAAAATTATGAAAAGAGAATCTGTTATGGGTGAAATGAATGAATGGAAGAGAATTTTTTAATTATTAATTTTACTAAATGGTATTATATCTAAAGATGCTAGAGACTCTGCAGGGCAAGCCCAAGCAAACACTCCCTTGGTATACAGAAAGAGGGCTGCCTAGACCTGGTATACAGAGTCTCCAACATCTTCAGACGGATCAACGTGTGTGATAAGGCCAAAAGAAGAAACCAGTCCACACTAAAATCCGCAACGCAACTCCAGTTATTTATGAAATGATTCGCTATGGAAGAACTGTATATATTTCAAATATATACGGGTCGATGAGAGACCAGGGTTTAACAAGACAAATATATTAAGAGCAACAATGAACAGGGAGAGTTTGAGGGCAGTAATCGCCTGTGTTCTGAAGGGACATAGCACATAAAATAAAAGTAGATCTTCTTACCTGCTAACAGGAAACAATAACTTCAACGTAAATGGCTCACAAAGAGCACGTGAAACTTATTTGCTACGAAAACAACACTATTACCAACGAGTGGAGAGTCCATGCGTTTTTCAGAAATTGCAGCAAGCGTCGCAGATTTTAGGCACATTTTTCCCTTTCATAATTTATATTTTTGAACTATCGTCCTCATTGTTACTGCAATATTTATGATGTTTCGGCCGTTGTACGCTCCGACCTTCTTTAGGTGTTAGAGATTTTGAATCGAACACTTTATTACAATCACTTGGGTGATTTTCATTCCGAAGCTATTCTGGTAGCCATCTCCATATAACTTAATTCTCTAAATTATTTGTTCACCAATGCTGTAGTCTAGTATTGAACTCACAACTCTTTGGGTCAGGTCTCTAGAACTAGCCAACATTAATATCCACTGAGCTATGTGTCTCCGAGGATAATAATCCGAACAATGTAAATAGTGTAAATACTACATAATCTCAGAAGTATCGATAAAATATTGTCACTTTCAGTTTATTATTATTGTTCGAGATTTATAAATAAAATAATTCTGTTTGTCTATCCCCTCATTATTTATCAAAATCGATAGACATTGCCAATAACCTATAAAAAATGGAATATTCTGGTTTTATCTCAGGGAAATGGAGAAAGACTACTTTCAGTGAGGAAATGTTAACGAAAGAAAGAATGTAAAAAAGTACAGTTTAGCTGCTGTGTCAATGTAAAATCTGGTCAGTTTCAATATTTTATTTTCTGCCCACTTTATAAATAATGACAAGCTGATTATCATTGATATATTTTATTAATGGTCTCAAGCTCTAATATTTAACCGTACAATTGAAGAATATTTATGACATTTAAATGAATTTGACATTGGCTTTCCCAAACATTGTCTTAAGAATTAAGATTCATCCGAATATTAAAACTGAAAATCGTGAAATTTAAAAAATTAAAACAAGTATTATTTATTTTAACAGGTTTATAATTTCGTAGCTCTTTATGTAAAACTACATAAATCTAATGGTCATCGAGTGGATTTTAATTTTGAAATATTAGTGCATAATTATCTAACACTCAGAATTATATTAGACTGGGTGATTGTAAATAAATTTCAGAAACGATATGCAGAGAATATAGAGGAGGGTAAGTAGGGTTGATAGTTACTCATGATTCATCGTCATCTGGCTGATAATTCTCAGCAGTAACACTCCAGTAATTTTCAGGACATCAACATCTAACGACATCCAAGTTTGCAGCTGCAATATCTTATTTTTATATTCTTCGTTTATTTCCTTCTTTTTCTACTTTTCTTAATGTGTTACTCTCTTTATCATTTCTTTATTTTATATAAATTTATAAATTTACCTTTATTTAAAGTTCTGCTCCAGTTCAATAACCTTGCATGAACGTAGTTAGTATGTAGTGAATATCTTACAAACCTAATTTAACATGTCTGAACACATTTACCTTATTAAAACGTCATATAACTTCGTGCTTGTTGCAGCAGTACCTTATTAACATATAGCTTACTCTGTTTAACTGAATACGTTTAATTTAACGTAGATGCATTTCTTTTAAAAATAATACGCTATAACATGAAGCAATTATGCCTTTCTAATTTGTTCTCTTATCCAGAGAGTGTCAAACAATATTGTTGTCATTGAAATTAACGTACTTCCATTATCAGTCACAAAGATGATATTTTTCGAGTTATCATTCATTCTCGCTTTTGATCACTGTTCCATTCTGCTATCTTGAGCTTATTCAGCGAATTTGATGTGTTATAGTATATTCATTAAGTTATGTTTGATTATTTTGCTAAAGGTTTCCGATACATAAAATAGCTAAGTTATTTTTGGTTACAAACGGAAATCATTGAATGTAAAATGGTATAGTTATATTTGTTTTCCTCCCTTCTATATCAGAGTTTAATTAAAATAGTCATAATTAGGGTCTTTCATTTTTACGGCATCAATATATATATATATATATATATATATATATATATATATATATATATATATATATATATATATATACGTAATCCTTCCAGTGAATGAAATTTTGCATGTAATTTAATGATATTTAGAATACAAGCAGAAAGTACACATACAAAAACACCCTCACACCAACACATACAATTAAATAATGTTTAAACAGTATTATATCCAGATAAGAAAATGTATTCATTTATAGAAATATGTTCATTTCTAGAAATGTGAATTACTTATAGAAGTTCAGGGTCATATATAAAATAGCCTCTCTCTCTCTCTCTCTATATATATATATATATATATATATATATATATATATATATATATATATATATATGTGTGTGTGTGTGTGTGTGTGTGTGTGTGTGTGTGTGTGTGTGTGTGTGTGTGTGTTTCTGCCTGTCTGTTTGTCTGCTGTCTGCGCACGCGTTCACAGACAAGTACTCACATGATGCGCTGAAGAAAATGTCATGTATATCACGTAGCAAAAATTACACAACGCTTTCTTGAAATACTAAGGAGAAATCTATTCAGTAAAATCGCCCAATCGCCTTAACAATGGTTTCCAGAATACTTTGCAATCTCCTGCATCTTTTCTGAGAGATAGCCTTTTTGCCATAATTTTTGCCTCCAGTTTTGCTGGTTTTTCTTTCAAATGAATTTCACACACAATAATCAATGGGGTTGAAGTGCATGTAGTCAAATGGACAGAAGTAAGATTTGATGTGGTCGCAAATTCTCTCGGGCGGCTATGAATGGGTTCTGCTGATTTTGTGGCATGATACGTAGTCTTGTTGCTAGAATTATGGTCTTCCCACTGCCACACCATAAAAACACTTCCTTCCAAAGTGATTTGTTCTAGGCCTCCATGCTATGCATGAAACCGTTTTTATTATTCTAGAAAAAAGTTCCCCGCGCTACTAGACGTTTGTTATGAGTTGACACTTTAATCAAATTGACACAAAACATTCATTTCCTCAAGGACATTGCCCAACTCATCCTGCTAAATAGTTCAGTCAGCAAAATTAAAAACAGACAACACGCATCCGCATAATTTAAAAATATAATAAAGTGATAATTTACGTATCCCACCAATATATATATATTCTATGATTTTGCCATTTAAACCAATATTCATTTTTATTTGTTATCAACCTGCAGAAAGCGGGCATTCATTACCTGCCACTATCCCTTGTCAGTTGTATTCATTATTTTTTCTTCTTATTTTTAATGCACTAAAGTGAATTCCCTCTGTTTTGCCACGTACTCTACGGCGATAGTATTCTGAATAGAGAACGATATATCTGAATTCAAACCTAACTCTAATCTAATCCACAACAGCAACATTAATTGTTTAAATGGGGTGGCTTTATATTTTAAAGGAGAACATACAAGAGTAATTAAAACGTTAGGAATGAGACAACCATCAATTCTTGAAAGAGCGATAAGATCTACTGGATTAAGAAACATACTATCCTGGAAATTGTTTAAAGAGAAGTATTTTATAAATTCCTAATGACAACTATTTTACTTGATAGGTTAATGAATGCCTTATGGTTCCTTATTGGGAAACGTTTGATATTACCATTATTTCTTCAGCTCAGTCTTAGTCACTCATACATCTCTACTTACATTTATCCTTTATAGCATGTAGAAATAAGTTTTTTTCACCATCATTAATATCAACTGTTCTGCATTTAATTTAAATAAGTTCTTTAGTTAGGATACTTGCTGTTTCTTTTGTTGCTCTTGACATCAATATATTCTGCGTGTAGAAAATTCTCCAGTTACTCTTTTCTTAGATTGCTTCTTGATTAAATTAACTCTTTCTTTCTGACTTGTAAAACAAGCAACCTTTATATATATATTTCCTTGAGGATACCTTGTTACTTTCCTGTTCAGTCAATAAGATTCTCTGAATATTTCAGTAGAACCTCATTAATGTTGCCCCCACGACGCTTCTCCATCGAGGAAGTGAGATATTATATATCAGTTTAGCAATCTTAGTTTCTACGAAATTTTCCTGTTTTTTAACACGTTTGCCTTTCAATGTACTTTGGTATTTTGTTGTTATTGTCGTCAGCCGTTAAAACAGTTTTTCTATTGTTATATCTTGACATCTATTATAATAATTCGTATGTTTTGCAGTTATATCTGTAAACAACGATATATTCCGTCTTCGTACAGTTGTCTTAGTCATTTCTAACTATTTACACTTATCTATTGTTTCCTTTGTGTCTGCACATATTATGTGGGCTTCAATAATAAATCCTGGTAAGATTTCTAGTTTTTTCAGGATTACCTCACTTCATGAAATCTAATGATTTTACACCCTGTAAGGTTGTATTTTCTTTTTTTCAAATTCACAGAATTACAATTCTAATTATTTTGATCTGTAAAATGTTCACGGTTTTCTTATTTTGATATTTTGATGAATCTTAATTCTTCAGTTAATGCTCGAATAAGCGCATGGCACATTTTATAAAAATAACTTTCCGTAGAAATTTCCTGCTAAATCATTAATTATTTGAAGTTAAAACTTCTACAATTTATTGCAATTACAATCATAAATATAAAGCTGTCTCTCTTCTTCGTTTATATCATTGTTTGCATTCGATCTTTATTATGTTTATGGATTGCTTATTGTTCTCCTCTTTGTCACAGCCGTTCCCTTGCAGCCTCTTATTGTTGTGTCATTCTTTCTTATACTTCAAATATTTCCTCCGGAAATAAAATGCATTTACAAAATAGAATAAATTTCCTTCATTACTGCAAACGTGTGACACACGTAGGTACATAGATAGGTATTACTACTGTAGATAGGTATTACTACTGTGTATTTTAATATAAAGACTACAACTTGCTCTGTAGTTCACAGCGAGAATTGAAGGATAAAATATATAGAAATAAACGTATGAAAAGTATTTTCTTAGTTGAAAGGGAATCAAGATGATAACAATACAGAAAGATTTGAAATTAGTATTTAAAGCAAAAAAACACTATGAGTACAATACACACACACACACACACACACACACACACTCTCTCTCTCTCTCTCTGTCTTTTATAATAGATGATATATAATTCTTAATAATCCTTTTTCATTTTATATTTTTTGTTCACCTTTTTTTTCATTTATCATGCGCATTTTTGTGTACGTCATTCTGTGTTCTATGTTTACGCTTTTGTGTCTTTGTGTACGTTCATATCTCTTACTAGAGCGTGACACACGTACGTGCTAAGGTATTATCATATACAATCCTGTGCTGGCCAGGTGGCTCTATGAAAACTTAATGCGAGCGATTTTCTTCGATATCGCAGCATTCATCAGCATTTTATGTTGAATTAATAAACTTGTGGAGTGTCTGGATTTATTCGTAGGAATTTTCTATATCTACTGAAATCTTTTCGACTGTGTCTTATGCGTTGTGACGTATAGGCATGACTAGCTTTAGTAGTTTAATATTGCCTTTCAAGTATTATTAAATTTGAAGATTTAGCTACATTTATGAATATGATAATCCTCTGCTTTTTACTTTTCATAGCATATGGGAAAAAAAGCAATGTTCCGTAGGGAGACTTAATCCAAATGTATAATTTCTTTAGGGTTTTTAAAATAATATCTTTCCCGAGATGAGTTCTATTTTTTACCTATGAATTGCAGTGCTTTCTTGGTAAGGATAATTTTTCGTTAGCGTCTTTCTTGTACGTTCAGCAAAATTAAGAATGACCTAGTTTGCTCAGTGACAAAATTGGAAGCCGTTTGTATATACTATATATAATCGTGGATGCGCGGATGGTGCAATAGTTTATGGCTTGGAATTAGAAATCGGAGATCATATTTTCACTTACAATCTGGTTTGTTATATTTACCTAAATACAAATACTGAAGAAAGGTATGAATGGACTAATCAAATTTCCGTTAGTTTAGCGGTGCAATGAGCCAATTTCTAGTAGGATTAATTAATCATATACACAATTTTTGTGTTAATCATATAATTGACAATTACACTATGCTTATAATCAAACAGATACTAAAATGATGTTACCCACATTTTTCTGATTAGCTTTTTTCTTTCAATTATGAATACAGCTATATAAAGTCGAAAAGATGTGCCTTCTGGTGCAGTGGATATCGGCTCGAAATGATAAATCGGGTATCCGAGTTCGAATTCCAGTCGAATTCCTTGCATTAGGGCGCAAATACCCTTGGGAAAGGGATTAACCCGTATCTTCCCTCCAGTTATGGATTAAATAACAGGAGAGGTTGGATTTTTTAGCCTTGGCTTGTAACCAATGTACCGTTAAAAGTAATGGCAAACTACTGAGTGATAATCTTCTGCCCAGTCAGTCATGTCTCTTTCGAGACATGATCGCCCAATTGTGTATCACGTATTGTACTTAACTGAAGAAAATTCGAAAAATCCAGAAAGTATCTAACCTCACCTCCTGGGTTTTATCATTGCAAAAGTAAGATTAGACTAAAAGTAAAATACTGATGATATATGAAGCTTGGAACTGCCCGATCCTCACTTATAAACATTGATTTTGTCAATGTTGTTTAGGCGGATGTTATATTTTCCAGCCTGTAGAATTCGGGCTATAGGCACAAAGCTGCGATTAATGCGCTATTCTATCACTATTTCTATAGAAAATGTCCTGAGGAGATACACCTATACATTCTCACCGTTCACAGAGTCAAAATATTCTCCTTTATTCCACTGGTAAGAAAGATTTTTTACTCAAATAAATTCTTTCTACTTAACTTGACTCTGTTGTTCATATACATGATTGTGCTTCCTGAATATCACAACTGAGCCTCTTCATGTCTAGTGCTAATCGTTATCTATCCTACATATCCTGATAATATACCATTAATAGTTCCTTCTATACGGCTCATATAAAATACCATATTAATTGACGCTTCATTGTCTTGAGTGGCTATTGAGAGTTTTATAGAATAATGTCCAACTATATTGAAATTCAAGATCTTTATATTATTTTTCATAGATTTATATTTCCATTATTTTCTTCTAATTATTTTTATTATTATCATAATTATAATTGTTATTGTTGTTGTTGTAGTGATTGCTCTTTCTCTGTTAGTTCGCACGACCGTTAGGTCCTGCCAATATGCAATAAATAATCAACGATTCCGTTTTCATTGCATGGAAATAGGGGAAAATACAAAACTTGAATTCAGTAAATGAATGAAAGAAAGGAAAAAGAAAGAAACGTGGTAATAAAAAACATTTAACGTCTCTTGCCAATGCCTCGTAAGTAACAGACCGTTCCAGTTTAATATACAAGAAACGTATCAGAAACTCCGTTTCCATTCAATAAGAAAATGAATATAACAAAGAAATGGAATAAAGTCTTTTAGTGAAATGAAAAATAAAACATTGTTGTCAATTTCAGATTTTTTCATTTCCACCCATTTCTTTAAATAACGACCGGCATGCATATCTACAATTGTTATTGTACTATTTAGTTAATGTTGTTAATCTCAAATATTTACTGATTTGATAGAGGAATTATTATGGACAGTGTATTGCCATAGAACTCGCCAAGAGCTTATTCATTATCAAATATTTTGCTTGATCACTTTATTATAATAGGAAAATTGTGAAATTGTCAATCTTTAAAATTAGTTATTATTATTAACAATAATAATGATCCTAAGTGGTTGAAATAGAATTATACGCAAAGAGAAGGATACGGAGAGGAGATATATGTGCGGACAGGATTGCAAAATGTCGCTCTAAATTCTTTTACATTATAAGCCGTTGGGCTGCCCTTGCAATTATCAGTCTATTGATTTATTGACAAATCTCAGAGGCCAAAAAGTGCACAGATAACAGAAAATATAATCCCAATCGCAGCTAACAATGAGCTATTGATAAATGAAGATATTAAGAAAGTAAAAGAAAAAGAAAAAGCCATATGCGATCTCATTACCGAGTCTTTCATTTCGAATATGAAATACACAAATCTAAAAGGGGGTCAAGCACTTTTTTCATAGGCAGATGAAAGGGAAATTAGAATAAAAAATGTTCAGCTTCATTCAAGCTACCAGAACGCAGAGGTATCCTTTGTGATTTCCGTCATTTCGTTCATTGGAAAATTCTAATGATATGCTTGTCTTAAGCACATGCTTTTGTTCATTTGCGCAGATGTGGAGCTGAGATAAGGTTAACTGATAGACGTATGAACTTTTCCTCATGACAACTGGGAATTTATACCAAGGGAGATATTGAGATCGGAGCAGTTAATTTTACATGAGATGATCTGCTTTACTATGTATAATATTATCTTTCTTTAAAAAGTTGACAATCATGGCTTCGCATACATTCCCTTTTATATTCATGAAAACTGCCGTGATTGTTGGAGAATTATGGCAGTTTCCATTGCTCTTCTACAGAATGGGATGCGAAGCAATTATTTACGTAGATTTGTTACCACTCAAAGATATATAGTTCTGTCTACTCTGCTATTTAAGTTATAGGTGGTCATAATAAGTTTTTTTTAAACAGTCCCAATGGCAATATGCAGGAATCTGAATTCAGTTCAAAACATTCATATTGCGTGTCTGATAATTTCTTGTAATTAACCATTCACAATTTTACGTTGACTAATATATAATTATATGATCAATACGACTAAAAATATGCTTATTAAATAATAGCTGATGTTCAAATTTCTGGATATAACTTTTATTTGAATAACAAATATATAATGCAACAAATATATAATGTAACTCATTAATATTTTCTGCTGTAAGATTCTAAAATGCAATCCGTTAATTGTCCACATATTGTCATTAATATATATATTTCACTACTATTATTTTACATTATATGTATAAAGATATTGCCATAGATTTCATGAATGTATAAAATAAACATAGAAGAAATACATATATTAGTTATTGTTTTATATTAAAATAACCGTGTGCATTTCGAAGAACTTTTATTAGAAATGATAGAAAAATCAAAAAATAAATTGAAAAAATCGGTACGTTATGAATCAAAATTGACATTAAAAATGACACAGAAATAAATTTGTGGAAAGATTGATTGCTTATATGCGAGGAATATTGATTGATCAGTAAGACATAAAGAAGTTTATAAATATTGGTTAACAATACTAAAACAAAAAGCATATTTGTATGATTAGAAGCATGTAAATTGGCTAACATTAAATTTACAGATAAATACACATATATCTATCAGAGTCTCAGCTATTTTACAGTTCGAGTGGGTATTTATATATCAGTCTCTATAATACGCATCTTTCTGAAGTTTGTAAACATCACAATGAAGGTATCATGGGAATCTACACGGTTGGCAGTATACACGAGTTTATTTTGTACCTGGCTTCTTTAATGGTCATGTGAGTTATTGTTTGCGAAGTTTTTCTGGCATGTTCCGGAGTGAAATACATCTATCTATCTATCTATCTATCTATCTATCTATCTATCTATCTATCTATCTATCTATCTATCTATCGTTCTATCGTTCTATCTATCGTTCTATCTATCGTTCTATCTATCTATCGTTCTATCTATCTATCGTTCTATCTATCTATCTATCTATCTATCTATCTATCTATCTATCTATCTATCTATCGTTCTATCGTTCTATCGTTCTATCTATCTATCTATCGTTCTATCTATCGTTCTATCGTTCTATCGTTCTATCTATCTATCTATCGTTCTATCTATCGTTCTATCTATCTATCTATCTATCGTTCTATCGTTCTATCGTTTTGATTGTTGCTATCTACTACTTTCTTTGTTATTAACTATTTTAATACGTTATTGCTAATAAGTTTGCAAGAGTACGTGTTTAAATTTATACATGAATTTAAACATATAATTCTGATTCCAGATTTAATATTTATATCCTACTACAACTATCTTGCAAAAACAATGAAATAGTTTAAATCATGGTTAGTGGAGGTAAAGTAATTAATTCTAGGTATTTGATCTGTGTCAGAAATTGTATATTAGCCACCATTCTATTTCACTTATTTGTAGCTGATGTATCTTTCTGTCGACAGACATATACATTTATGGAAGATATAATTAATACGGTATAATTTGAAGCCATGATTTAAAATGTAAAAAGATATAATTTAATATAGCATAACGTATAACATGTGGGTTCATTTTTTATTTTTATTTAATTATATCTTGTGGCTTGGGTTCACAAGTCGAATATAAATGGAATTCAGTTGATAAATTTTATCAAATTTGATTCGAATACTATTAGTGAATTGTTGAGAAATGATTATGAATCGAAGTTATATAAGAAATTATTCCTTAATTTTTCTTCAGTTCTATGTAAATTTATAATGTTCTTAAGTTTGAAAATTACTTACTCTCGCCTCGATCAAAAACCCGATGTGGGCGACAAAGCGAACCTCGCTGCCCAACTTCAAAAGGGCCTCCAATCCGTGGTGGCCTGGGGTAGGAAATGGCTCGTAAATTACAATGCTTCTAAAACGAAGCTGTTATAAACTAACCACCATAGACAATCGCATCTATTTCCCATTAGCATGGAATAGGTCTGCGTCACACAGAGTAAAACACTACGCTTCCTTGACCTTACACTCTCGGCGGACCTCAAATAGAATGAATATATCGAATCCATTGCCAAATTAGCCAAAGCCAGGAAGTTTTTCCCGCCTGAATCTATCCTTCACATATATAAATCTACCATCCGCTCGTGTTTTGAATACAGCTGCCACATCTGGTCGGGTGTCCCTGCTACTCTCCTTCGGCTTCTTGACAAAATACAACGGAGAATCTGTAACGTGATCGATACTGACTTAGCAGACCCGCTGCAACCACTCTCTCACCGGCGTGATGCGGCTTCCCTGTGCCTCTTCTATAAATATTTTCATGGCTTCTGCTCCGATGAACTGAGATCATTGGTGCCGCCTAGGTACAAATTTACACGAGATACTAGATTAACAACTAGTTCCCACCTTTTTACAGTAAAACAGATAAGATGTAACCGTAATTTCTTCTCCAACATCTTCTTTTCTCGCGCTTCCCGCCTGTGGAATTCCCTTCCACATGTCTGCTTTCCCTACAGCTAAAATCTCCAGGATTTTAAATGCAAGGTCAATAGACACCTCCTATCACACTAACTTGCAACTATTTCAACACTCAACATCTACCTAACCCTCATTCTCGGTATCCTTACCTGTCTGTCACCCTCCTTCTGACTTTTCCTATATCTAACCATCTTTTCTCATCACCCTATGTAACCCCCTGCGCAATAGTGGCAGTGAAATTCCTTGCTCGGGGTGAAACGATTATAAAAAAATAAATAAATAAAATTAGTGCATCGTTAATGCAATGTTATGCTATTATATTAACCCATGAACATTAGCAATGAATATATAGTACCCAGGGCAAATGACATCATTTTAATTAAAATTTAATTCAATTTTCAGTAACTGATTTTCTTACCGAATATGTGTATCAGTTTCTATTGATGTTAATAAAGTACAAAGTGCAAGGATATAAAATATTTCAAATAAAGATTTATATTTAATATTTTTTATATATTCAAAATCGGGTATGATATACCTACGGTTAATAATGTTGTAACTTCAGTCGATGTTTACTGTTCCAGGTTGAATAATGAGGGTAACATCTTGTGAAATATTCATTTTTTATGCCAGTGGATGCGTTTCCTAAGCGACACTCTAGTTACTTATAAAAGAAATATGAGCTCAACAAACTAATAATTATTTGCAGATTTTACCTAAATCTTAATAAGAACTTAACATCTTTCTATTAGTTTCTTCTGTGCCGACATGTTAAAAAACAGATACTTTCAAAAACCTGGATTGCGTAATCCATGTTAAAGCAGTTTATATCTTTTCTCTGTTCATTTTAATATATATATTGTCGATATCGTTCTGATGAGATTAGTTTAGTGATTTGCTGGACAAATTTCGAGGTTTTATTGGCACTGACTGATTTGTAATTGGGTATGAAAACTTAAGAGATTTTGTAAAGATCCTGATTAGTTCACAAGTGAAATTTATTAAATATTTACTGCTGCAGTTAAAATAATAATAATATTAATAATAGTAAATATTATTATTATGTCATTTTTCATCATATTTCGATTTCTGCTTTGGTCTCACTACCAACCAAGTCTGCGGGGAGACCTAAGGCAGGTAGTGGCGTGTTGTTATGGCTCCATTTCATGTTTTTCTATCTTCCCTATCATCATTACATAGATAAAGTTTTCCTTAGTGTGCGGGCTGTACTTAATAAGACGATTTTTGTATATCTCTTAACCTAGGGTTTCCAGGGATTCTTTCAATGTATTGTTTTGTTTCATTTTTTATCATTCCAAATGCACCTACTATCACTGGCACGACGCTTGTTTTCAATTTCCACATTTATTCTATTTCAATTTCCAGGTTTTTATATTTTGAAAGTTTTTCGAATTCCTTGTTTATGTTACAATCCGCTGGACAAGCCATATCAATTAATAGCCAAACTTTTTCTTTCTAGTTTTTAAAAATAATGTCCGGCCTATTTGCTTCAACCTTTTTGTCTGTATAGATGGTGTACTCCCATAGAATTGTGACATTTTCTATTTCTGTAACCGGTGCTGGTTGATATGTTTACAGATTATCCATAGTGTTTGCACATTGTCAAATATAAATATTCACTTACTCTATCGTGATGATTTTTATTTTCATTTGGGGCAGGTACAGAACAACCTGAAATTAGATGGTCTACTGTTTCTTGGTGGTTATCACAGAACCTGCATTTTGGTTCTACATTTTTATGTATAACATTTGCCTGAAAGTTTCTAGTGAAAAGACTTTGGCATTGCTCTGGAAAAGTAAAGCCTTCAGTCTCAGACTTTAATCCAGATGCACTTAACCATCGATGAGTATTTACTTCATCAACACTGGATTTATTGGCACGTTCTGGATATTTGCCATGCAGAGGTTTGTCTTTCCATCGTGGTTTCATCTGTTCAAGTGACTTAACTTTGGCTTTCATTTAATATTTTTGGCCCAAATTTTTTGTTTCCTACAGAATCTACTAAATGTAAATCTGTTTGTATTTATTGCATTCTTTTATTATTGACTATTTTTTTTTTTTTCATGTTGCTTGATTAATTGTATCACCCAGTCCTTTGTTGTTTCTATGTATGTTAGAAAGCCAGTAGTTGTTGTCTTGTATGACAACCCTAGCTAAATAAGACCTCTTCCACCTTCTTTACGGGGAATGTATTGACGGTCTACATCAGACTTTGGATGATGCATCTTATGCTTAGAAAGAAGCTTTCTTGTTTTATAACCCATTCGTCTGATGTCGTTTATAGTCCAGTTTAAGATGTTGAAACTACATTGGACAACTGGGATGGCAAGGTTTATAATTCTGTTCTGAGAATTCAATTCAGATTTTTATTATCAGTCGTAGCCTTCTATAGTACTCTTTACGCACTATTTCTTTCATTTTTTCTAGTGAATTTTTTCAATCCCATTTACACCTACATATTTATAAGCTTCTTCTGCATTACCTTCCTAAATGATGTCATTTCTCTCTAAAAACAGTTCCTAAATCATACAATAAAACTGCTCCTTTAAAATTCTTAAATATTCCTGACAAGTGATTTTAATTATCTTATTTAAATAATATTTATAAAAACACGACAAATTTTGCAATAAAATAACAACTATAAATATTAAATCTACAAACATATGAATAACTTTTGAGAATTTAATAAAAATATTACAGATTAAGCTGTTATGATACCACTATATATATATATATATATATATATATATATAGGGTGTCCCACATACTAATATTTATTTTCTCTATGTTTCAGATTTGATCTGATATGGATGAGAATCTAACAGTACAAGAAATAATTAAATTGTTTTTTATGTTTGAAAGAGATGGGGCAACATACAGCTCAGTAGCCCAAGAATTCAACCGCGTTCATTCTGAGTGAGAAAAACCATTGAGCCCTTCAACTGTCTGTCGCTCGGTCAAATGTATTCAAGAAACTGGATCAGTTGCTGACCGTGAGAGATGCAGTCGACGAAAGAGTGCAACTGATAAAGAAACATCCACCATGGTATTGTCGAATTTTGCTAGAAGCCCCATGAAATCAAAAAGAAAAATAAGCCAGGATGTAACGATTAGCAAATCATCAGTACATCGTAATGTTAAAACACAGAAAGCGAATTAATGCATGTTTTAATGCGAATGATGAAGGATTTGTGTATTTGTTTTGATTATGGTCAATAAAATTCATATTCACATGTTTTTCTTTATAAAAATCTGGATGCTGCTCGACTTCTAGGACAACCTGTATATATATATATATATATATATATATATATATATATATATATATATATTAGAGGAAAATGTGTTATGAAGAAAAGTCATTTGTGTTTCCATTTCTTTAAAGCTTTAACGATGTTACATTTCAATCATCCCACTATAATATAACATTTGTATGCTTTGTGTTTCTACTTTATTCGTCTGGAGAGAGTCCAGCATCCGTTGAGATATAGAAAGATTGATTTGACATAACAGTTCAGTATTAGTGTTTTTGTTTTAAACATAATTAATATTTCTTAATACTTTGGTTAAATTTTCGAAGGTATCTTTCCTTATCCCGGATGTGCCATTAAATTTCGGTGTTGCAGTTTTTGTCCTCTTTTAAAAAAGTTCCTAGAGATTTACATTTTTAGTCGTTAGACTTAAATTTTTGTAATTGCTTGATTTTGATATTGCCTTTATCTGACAACCTCGCATTTTTCTTTTTGCAGATGAAATTTATACATTACATCTTCCATTACTTCACTACTTTTATTTTTTATAATAATTTCAACCCACGCAAGGCAATACTGCCACTAGTGCGCAGAAGGTTACATAAGAGGAAAGTGCTAAGAAAAAGGAACAAGTTACAGGAGGTGTCAGAGAATGGATAAGAGACGGATGATAATCCTGATGTGAAGAGAGCTTTATGTGAGTAGATTGGAAAGAGAGAAGAACATGATACATGGCTTGTGAGGGAATGAAGGCGAGTTAAAGAGATAGACGGAAATTGACCTTGAATTTAAATTCTTGGAGATTTTAGCAGTCAGGGAAGCAAGGATGAGGAAGGGAATTCCACAGACGAAAAGTGCAAGAAAATGAACTGATGAGTAGAAGTAACGCTACATTTGATCGGTTTTACTAATCGCTAGTCTAGTAGTTCGGGTAAATTCATGCAGTGGAGGCATAAGGGAGCTAAGCACTTTGTGGCAAATGTCGTGAAAGTAATTATAGAAGTGACGGGGGAGGCACAATTAGTCGGTGCGGAAGTGACTAAACGACTGAAGTTGAGCTGTCATGACAGGTTGAGTTACGTTTGAGATTCTCCGTTCAATTTTTTAAGAAGCCCCAACTGAATAGCAAAGTTACCCGACTAAATGCGTCAGCAGTATGGAATGAACGGGCGGCTGATAGATTTATAAATGTGCAAATCAGATTCAAACGAGAAATACTTCCTGACCCTAAACATTGAACAGATCTTTCTAGAGATTCTTATTTCCTTTCTGTTAATTACATTTTCCGTGTCTGTCGCATTCGATGAAAAATACACCATGTTCATATATATCTATATCTATATCTATATATATATATATATATATATATATATATATATATATATATATGTCTGGTCATATATATCTATGTGCATGTATGTATATGTATGTGAATTCAGTCTTCAGACATCTAATAATCACTCTCTTTTCTCTCTCTTTCTCTCTCTAAAACACTATCTCACTATATATCTATCAATCTATTCATCTATCTAGCTAGCTATCCATCAGTATCGCTTTCTTACCGCTCATTATTTCATTTCTAATCATTTTCCTTTATATTAATCATTTTTTATTACTTTCTTATGACTTACTATTCCCTGCCATCATCTTAGCTGTCATTGTTTACAAGAATTCCCTGTTTTTCCTTGCTTTTCCTGTTCTTTCCCCTTCCTTTTCCCTTGCTTTTTGATTATTATTGATTCTTTCATCCTTCGTAAATACTTTCTTAATATATTTATTAATACAGCTTATTTCACCTCTTCTGTCTACTGATTGTTGTTTTTGTTTCCGGACGTCTTTGATCTCTACATGAAGATCCATCTATTTACTGACACACAGGAATAAATGTTCAATCGAAACACCTAAATGAAGCAAGAATCTGATAGTTCCATTGCACATTTCGCTCTTTCAATCATTATTATTGCAGTACGCCTTAGTAATTGTCGTTACAACGGCCAAGACAGTGACCACCCTCGTGAAGAAAATATTCAGAATCACTACAAATGTACTTGAATAATCTAATTTCTTTATCTTCTTTGCATCGCTCACTTCACTTTCTCTATCAGTAAATCTATTGATCCGCATCTCTGGGATAGTTAATAGACACTAGGTTAGAACAGTTGCTTTCAATGAGATACATCCTATTATCCCCTTTTACCGATTACCTATCACCCTCACACACATACAAAAATATGAAAACAACATTTCTTCACCATCTATATCATCTTCTTCTTCCATTAATTCTATTTTCCCTCCATATTCCTCTTCAATTTACTGCTTCCTACTTTCCTAACAATCAGTCAGTCAGTTAAGTACCATACGTGATACACAATTTGGGCGATCATGACTCGAAAGAGACATGACTGACTGGGCAGAACATTATCACGGTTTCCATTGCGTTCTACAGTAGGCTGGTTGCCAACCAAGTCTATAGAACCCAATCTGTCCTATTATTTAACCCATAACTGGAGGAAAGAGACGGATTAATAACTTTAAAGGAATTCAACTGGTATTCGAACTCGGCTTTACCGATTTGTTACTCTGAGCCGATACTCACTGCAACACAGTGCACATCCTTTCCATCTTTACCAACACACCCTTTTAATATACCTTCTCATGCTTTTACAAATTTACTCTTGCCACCACTTAAATTATTCTAAGTTACCTATTTGTTTTACAGTCCCTATTATTATTATTATTATTATTATTATTATTATTATTATTATTATTATTATTATTATTCATTGGATCTTTACTTTAGGGAAGGCCTAAAGTCAGAAATGGCATCGTCACATTTTCCCTAAATATCGGTCTAAAGAAATCAAAATAAAACAATTTAGGATCACATATATTTTATTTAGATAATGTCGTTTGTAGTTTATTAGCTATAAATGTAAGAACATGTTTTGGATTTTTACAGACTTGGGCTATATGGATTCCTTTAAAAAATTATCTCATAATCTTTTCCAATCAAACCAAGGGCACCAACCACAACTTGAATGATACATGTGTTCATCGGCCTCATTTTTCAAATTTCCATTTCATGTTCCGTATAATTTGATATTTTAGGATGATCTTCAAAGATCAATTACACTCTGCAAAACTACCATGTCTACAAGAAAATACATCTTTGTAATCTTTGATCAGTCTGGGTGATTACCTATTATCATTCTATCTATGCTTAAAATCCCTTACATTTGTTACATGTACAATTTCGTTAATCAGGCTTTGGTTTAGTTCAAAACTATTTCTTTTAATTTCCGTTAATTTGCATATTTTCCGGTGCATATATTGGCCCACAATTTGGTTACGAGATATATATTTGGGGGATTTTAAACCGCAACCTGACACAAGTTAGTCAATTGTTTCTGTATATTTCTCACGGGTTAATATTTTACATTATGATTGCTTGCAAATTAATGGTTCGAAAGCATTATTTCTATTCATCAAGAATAAAATATTACCTTTCAGCTTTTAATTTTGAAGCTCGTAAAATCTTATACGTATATTGTTTGTTTCCATCAACTTCCTAAGCACAGGCAGAGTATTGACCACAATGAAACGTATCTAGCTATCATTTCTGCATATTTTCCATTGCATTTCCTTTTCAATTCTTATTATAGGTCATTTGCTTTTGAAGTACGTGTCACGTGGTTTACTTGATAACTTTCTCTCATTTTAAATCACGTTTTGGATTTGATTTTTTTTTATTACTGAATAACATTTCTTACTTCTTTCATGTTCGTTGACAAATATCATCATTAAAGCTTCTGTATTTTCTGGGTATCTTTTAAGGTCGATCGATGGACTTTAGTAAGACATTTCTTGTTAAAATAATCCTCTTCCTCTTTCAGATATAGATAAAAACGATTAATATCAGCCTAAGATAATGCACGCAGTGGCCTATGAGAAGCTTTTTCGTTCTGACATCTATTCCCTTAATTTTAGTTACGTCCGGTTAAGGTTGTTGAATTCTATTACTCAACAAAGGTAGCAAAAAAGTTTATGGCTAATATTAGATTTTGATATTTCAACACAGTACACCAGACGCATTCTATTACTGCCACTAATACTACTACTTCTACTACTACTACTACTACTACTAGTACAACTAATATTTATATCAGCAGCGTTTTTTATTATTCTCTTTTCATCATCGTTATCATTTTTTATTACTTTCACACACATTTCAAACTGTATAGACAATAAAACTGAAAAATTTGATAGACATTTTCTTGATTCGATTTATTCAGACTGATATTGAACAGACTAAATCTTACGAAGCAAAATTAAAAGACGAAATATTGCATGCAATACCGCTACTCAATTGTTAAGCATAATAAGTTGTTTTGAAGTTGCTTAATCAATAAGCTAGCATAATATACTTTTCCTCGTTATGTGACATATTTTTTCATCGCTCGCTATGTTCTGGATTTAATAGGGTTCATAAATTGTTTTAGCTAAGCTCAGAAATTAACGTATATATAAAAAATGGTTGCATTTCAAAATGTTTGTAATTTGATATTTTTTAAAGACCATCAAAGATTCCTCTGAGTTTCTTATATTCCAGTGCAGGTATTAGCCCTCACTACTATGCTCATTCATTAATAAGGTGAGTTTTACTGTAAAATAATTTCTAATATAAATAAAAAGTTCTTTTATTTTCAACGTAGATTTCCATCAGCGTCACACTCATTTCCTATCTGTACACATGCTTCCGTATTCCATCAGGGCAAAAATGTTTCGACAGATGTCTCAGCCAATTACTCACAGCAATTTTGACCTCATCGTCACTTTCAAACTTCGTGCCTCTCGAGAACTCTTACAAACAGGCTGGGCTAAATGGGAGATTAGGGAGCAGATCCCAGCTCAGCTCGTTGATAATCTGCACCATTTGGGCTGCTGTGTGCGGCCTTGCGTTGTCTCGATGCAAGACGACTGCATGTGACTGATAACCCCTGCGTTTGTTCTTTATATCTTTCTTGAACTGTCTTAGCGCTTCCCAGTAATTGGCACTGTTCCCAGAGCTTCCTTTCTTAAGGAATATAATGGTGATTATGCTTTGCATATCCCGAAAAACAGTGAACATCACCTTCCCCGAGAACAGCTGGGACTTGAACTTCTTCTTCACTGGAGAGCATGCGTGATTTCATTCCATGGCTACCGTTCGCACTCCGTCTCATAGTGGCAAACCCATGTCTCGTCACATGTGACCACCTTCTTCAGAAACTCATCAGAATACTTCTCATAGCGAGAGAGACACTGCTCGGACAACTCAAAACTTTTCTGTTTGTGCTCTGCAATAAGTATCTTTGGCACGCACTGGCAGCTAACCTTCGAGTAGGCAAGATCATCATGGACAATTTTGTGTGCTGTCCCAAGAGATAGGCTCAAAGTCCTTGCAATGTCATCTACTGTCACCCTTCTGTCAGATTGAGTGAGGTCATTGACTGATTCGATCACCTCATGGGACTTCATTTCAGTAGGCCTTCCGACGTTTTTCTACACCTGCTTTTTTAGTGCGGGAAAGTTATTGACCATGAAGAGAATTATCATATTATTATTATTATTATTATTATTATTATTATTATTATTATTATTGTTGTTGTTGTTATTGCTGTTGTTGTTGTTTTATTTTTGTTATTTTTATCTTTTCTTCTTCATTTTAATATTAATAAGTTCCCCATTGATTCTAACAGTCTCAACAGTAAACTTTTTATCGCTAGATATACTATTATCGTTATATTTAAAATACGTTTTTATTCTTATGTTTCTTTCAATTATTTACATTTTAACAGAGAAATTTTAAAAAATCTTCAATCGCTTTACTACTCCGTTATAAAGACCATCGGCAATTTGCATAATCACTTCTAGAAACAAAAGGTTTCATCACTAGTAAGGTGATATTCAGAAATGTACACAAGCCTATTTAGTGCTGCCATAAACAAAGAGCGGTTGATGTAAAAGAAGGTAATCTTGACAAAAGAGAAAAATATGTTGAACAGAAAAAAGAACAGTATATATATACTCATCAGCAGCAAGATCTGCTTCACTGTATCACAGCTCATCAGTACGGTTAGACAACCAATTGCTTTTTACCCAGGATTGAAACCCAACCGAATTGGTGTCAGTCAGAGATTCTATCTCTGAAATATGGGCGCTCGGTAGAAGAAGGCAGACCTTTAGAGCATTATGCATATATATATATATATATATATATATATAGAGAGAGAGAGAGAGAGATAGATAGATAGATAGATAGAAACATCCATACATAAAAGAGAACAGATACATAGATAGATGGATAGATAGATAGAAAGATAATATCTAAAAAACGGTATATATATATATATATATACATATATATATATATATATATATATATATATATATATATATATTTAATCGTAATTACGTTATAATATGTGCAAAGTACAAACTACTACAAAATAGTATATTTTGTTTCGACATTGAAAGAACAATGTCTAACCATGTAGTTAAGAATGATTGTAATGTTTTAACGTAAAAACTTATGATAACATATGAAGAAAATGTTCTAAAGTAATAACTAATAGTAGACGTTCTAACGTAATAATGTATAATAAATATTCATTGCTCCATTTTCATATTGAACATGTTTAAAATTAATATTTAAATTATTTCCTTCTTTCTTGTTCATTTTGATATATATATATTCAAATGCCTGCTGATGGTATATTGAACAGAGAAACTTGATAGCTTTTGAGTTACAGTATCCTATAATATTACTAATATATATATATATATATATATATATATATAGACAGACAGATAGATAGATAGGTAGATAGAGAGATAGATAGATAGATAGATAGATAGATAGATAGATAGATAGATAGATAGATAGATAGCAATGCAGTACGTCTAAGTAAAAAAGTAAATAATTACGTCTAAATATAAAGTATGCAAAAATGTATACAAACTGAAAATTAAGAAAAGCAACAGAACAGAAATAATGAGAAAAAACAAACAGGAAGAAAGAACGGACTAGATAAAACAAAGAAGGGAAAAGTATACGTAGACAAGTAGCTTATAGAGGATAACAATTTGTGCAAAAATGGTAAAAAAATATAAGATATAAAACCCGAAATATATGAAATGGAAACAGATATCCAAATAAACATCCACAGGTAAGGAAGAATCTGATGGAAAAGGGAAGCAGAATGGAGGCTAAGAAGAAGGAGAATTAATCAAGTGACCTGACAGAAATAACGACAGAGACATAAACTGAAAAATAACCATGAGAATGAAATTAAAATGTAAATGTTAGACATGGTTAAAAAAAGAATTAAATGAAATACCAAAACTATGCAACTAGAAATGTGACGTTAGGAAATAAGAAAAAAAAACTATTAAATTTGAGAAAGTAAGCATGAGAAAAAAATAAAGAAGAAAAATCTGGTCTAGACAAAGAGACAATGCAAATCATATCTGCTGTTTAAAAGAGAGAAGAAAATCTGAAATAAATTATCAAAATATAGGAAAAGAAGAAATTAAAAAAAAACTTAGAAGAAGGAGAAAGAACAAATCCGGGTTGAAAGTTGTTTGGGAAAAATATCACTAAAACAAAGAATGCAACAATAAATGAACGGATGAACAAATGAATAAATGAACGAATCAATGAACGAATGAATGAATGAATGAATGAATGAATGAATGAGTGAAACAGGAAAATAATTGAAAATCGAAGGGATTTGAATGCAGTGAGGTAAAGAATTACGAAAAACTAAAGAAGTAAAAATCATCCAAATGTTAACATTGCATGAAAGTTTTGAACGACTTTCATCACAGAAAGAAAAATTATATAAAATCAAGGAAGAGAGAGAGAGAGAGAGAGAGAGAGAGAGAGAGAGAGAGAGAGAAAGAGAGAGAGAGAGAGGGGTGTTAGAGAAAGAGAGAGAGATGGACCATGGACACAATAATTACGGTTGAAAGAAAGCATAAGATGAAAGGAATAATAATAAATAAGAACAAAATATGTAAAAGAAAATATTTTGCGAAAAAAAACATGGCCGAGCTATTTGATAAAAGTGCATTGGCCTAAATCACAAACTCAAGTCAAACTGAAATACAATAAATGAATTTTCGTGTATTAACAATGGTGCATCTCAAGTCATTGTTCTCTTCAATACATTGCTGATGTTACCTTAAAATGTGAAGAGCAGTAACAATTACAAAAGTGAAAAATAAAAGACAATACAAGGAAAAGGAAAGCGACTGAAAGAGAAAGGCGGGTACAAATGTGAGGTGGAATGCATTGTGGGACGGCAACTCGTTAGAAAGATGTTGCTGCATAGAGTATTTTTAAAAAAATAGTATCAGATTGTTTTGTTTATTATTTCATGATTATGCGACATTCTCCCTTTCATTTTCGTATTGTTTTCATCCCTTTGATAGCAAAAAAATGTAACTGTTATATGATTTTCGTGAACATCATCTACAGCACCATTTGCATTTGAGGTTATTTGAAAAACAAAAATAATCACAAGCTTTAGAAAATGAATGTGAAATGCGTTTTCAAAAATGGTGGTTCGTACATGACTGTGGCTGATATTACGACTTTTAAAATTGAAACAGTTTCTAATCTGTGTCCATATTGTATTGACAGGAAAAATCGTAGTTAAAAATTGAAAAAATATATTCTTGTTGTAGAGATTCAAAGGATTTGAAATGAAATAAAAAAAATTAAAATACTATTGGAGTTAAACAAAAACTATAACAAATGGAAAAATAGCAAACGCTTATAAAATGATGAAAGCTGTCACTGAAAAGTTTGTTCACCTGATTTCAGGAAATGATTTTTTTGGTTGCCAGCAAACCCGTCAGAAAATGAATAAAAATAAAATGAAAGAAAGTTATTTAGTGAGCCAAATAAAAATTGTAACCCGTACAAAATAAAAATCGATTAAATCCAGGTATATTTCAAGCAAAATATAAATAGTAAAACAAATAATACGATGTGTTTGATGAGAATAATAACAGAAACATCAGAACAAACAGACGGTATATGCCTGTGTTTTATACATTATGCAAAAGTGACTGATAAAACCCGTCACAAAGAACTGTCTGAAATGCTAGGAAAGCTTGTTTTAGTAGAAATTATATTAGAATAATTTAAAATTTATATTGAAAGAAAACATCCTGCATATGTATAAAGATGCACTCAATAAATAAACAAGAATATGAGATAAATTTGAAAACATGGACGTGTAATTTCATCTGACGTATGCGATCTTTATTATGAGAGGATCCTGAAAGAATTAGAAGTCTTATCATGATTCATTATTGTCGGCCACAAGTTTAACTTCATAAGTTATGCATATGAAGTGTTGAGTGCAGACACAGAAAAAGAAAATACGAGAATAAATTAACAAAGGGAATGGAAGTCATGGAAAGTTAATGGAAAACGAAAAAAAAAGATCTTAACATCAATTCTAAGAGAGGGTTAAATGGATGTCCGCCAACGGAACAGCACATGTTCTAAACTACGGTATTGTGATATAAATAGTCAGTAAGTACACAGATTTAAATACCTAAGAATTATTTTTACAAATGACCGTAAATGAGACATCAAAATTCACTGTCACAATGGAATAGTGAATGTCTTGTACAAGTTAAGCAAAGTATTAAGAAACAAGAAAGTTTCTATAGCAACAAAGAAATAGTTCTGAATTTAATTATAATACTGATACAGCAGTGTATGCTGGGCAGTCTAATCTCTGGCGTAGCAAACAGTAGAAACCAAAAAATATTGTTCTACAGAATGACGATGAGAATAAAATATACTGAAAAGGTGCTCAACGACTAATTTTGGGGTAAATGTAAACAAAATATCACTTTATATTTAGAATCGGAAGACAACAGTCGCTTTTTCTAGGGCACATAATGGGAGCTTTCCTACGCTTATAATACTCTACACAAGTAATTTCTTGTGGTGAGTATTGGTGAAAATTAGTCTAAAATAAGAAATTATTATACAGTTTTCTCTTCGAATTTCGTAGAATTTTAGTTCTTGCCATTTGAAAAAAACCTTCCAGTGATATACTTTCTAATACTTGGTACTTATTTTTGTTTGGAATCCTGTAGCGCCATTTCACGATGTTTGAAGAAGAATCATCCTCGCTCTGTCCCAAATGCTTCACGCATTCGTTATACGTTTATATGAGACCTTAGTTTTATACAGTTCAGAGTTTATATATTTCTAAATCAGTTTGGTATTATGCATAACTTCCACATGAAATCAAGACCTTCCGAGAACATTGAAAAATATATTTAGGTTTGTATTTTCGTTTTGTATTAGCTGTAGTGTGGGCAACTATTCCGAGGACAAACTATTCTCTGCCTCATGTATGTCCTACAGTAAGGTTTAATAACTTGTCTATACCCCTTATATTTCAAGTGTTTAATATATTAAACTTGTCAACAATTTTTTGTCAGATAACAGGAGCAGATGCATGAAAAAATTTCTGCAGTTGAAAAATAAGGAGGAAAGAAAACAGGTGGGAAATTTAGTGGAAATTTTATTATAAAAAGATCATTCTAATTATTTGGAAGGTGAAGAGAATAAATGATAAATTAAGATTAAAAAAAAATATCCCAGATAATGAATACAGAATCAGAATTGTGTTGATTCCTGATAAATATTCCCCACCAACTATTAATATATATGCTAAAAGTCATGATTAAATTATTTGCAGGGGTCAAGTCTGTACTAAGTCAACACGTTAATTATTAAGTACACTGCAGAGTAGGTGCCATCAGTGATTTCATTCTTATTCCAGATAATAGTAGCTGTGTTATGAAAAGTTTTCCGTTAGTTTTATTTCTTGAAATACTTGGTAGACGATACTTATATTGTCGATGATCATTCTTATTCCAACTGTGCATACGTACACTGCCGGCAATAATTATTAGACCACCTCAGTTTTTTAAAGAAACTATGTATTACTTACTATTTTTAGTATTTATTGCCAAGTGGATAATTCTAAATGAAACTAGAATGGTTATTTTGTTATTAATATTTACATAAGTTTACAAGACATAGAAGTAAAGATGGACTTGTCCGAATCACACTAAATTTTCTTAATTCCTTCATTGATAAATCTGTAATATAAAAATTACATAATTATAAATTCATTTGATGCACATATAATTGTGCAGTATTAACAAAAGAACCATTCTAATTTCTTTTACAATTATTCACTTGAATAAAAACTAAAAAAAAGTAGAATGAAATCCATCATGTTTTTTAAAACATTGGGGTCGCTTAATAATAATAGCCGGTAGTTCATATCATCCGTTTAGCCTCCTCTCATTGCAGTATACTGACATCTGTGGAGAATGCAACAACTTTGTTTTCCATAAGTAGATTCATTTGCGATGTGATATGAAATAATTACATGATCATCTCTGCATTAGTTCTTTTATATGCCAATAGCATGGTCTAGGTATTTACTTAATATCTATTTTCTTCTCGTCAAGCTCTGTGGAAGTTTGATATATTTCAATAATGGAGTCCTCTGCAGAAGAACCCTGGCAGTCTCCACAATGACGAGTTTATACTTCTTTCAGCAAAGATACAGTAACTTTCTAATTCCTAAAACTTCCAATTTACTATAATCTTGTCAGAAAAAATTAAGCACCGTGTGATGAAATTGATAGTGGCTTGAACTGAAAACAAAAACATCCAATTTGAAATTTCTGTCGAGTTCATTACTTTTAATATCGCCTAAATATTTTTCTGATAGATACTTCTCTTCCTCTCCGTATATGGGCTAAATAGTATCATTTTGTGTCTGAAAAAATATTTGATTTTACATTGTTAATGCTGTATTAAAGTTATAAAAATGAGTAATTTTTACAATTTTTATTATAAATACTTTGAAAGTCAGTCATCTTTTTAAAGTTACCTCCACTACATTTTTGTAAATGTTGATAAAGGAAACATTTCTATCCATTAGGCTAAATAAATATTGCTTTTGTGCAGAGCTATTCTTTTATTCAGTCTTTGTGTCGCCCCGACACGTATATTTTGTGATACCCATTGGATTTTAGAACATAGATCACGTTTTTAGAGCTGCATTTCATATTTGTTTTTAATTCGAATGCAGATACGTTTTTAAACTTGATTTCTTTTCCATCTGTTTTGTTGCATTTTGTTTAACCCCGGTGATGTGTGTTGCCCAAATTTTCATGATGTTAGTATTGGGGGGGGGTGATTTTTATTTTTAATTTATTTGAACTTATTTTCAGACAGAAATATGACTGAAGTAAAGAAATCATGAACTTGGCAAAACATTGTGTTCATTTACTTCAAACGTGGATCCAGTGCCTACAAAACTTCTATCAATATCAATAGTACATGGGAAATGGTTTCACAAGTCATAAGACAGTACGAATAAGATTCCGGAAATTTGTCACTGGTGATGTGAACCCTGAACATGAAAAATACAGAGGACGGTTCTGCAGTCTTGACAGCAAAGCGTTGCCAAAAAAAAAAACCCACGTCAAATTGTCTGTGAAATGTCTCAAGTGCTTGTTGTCATCATTGAAACAATCTTACGCTATTTTTAGAGTATTTTGAAAATGTGATAAATGAATCCCTCAACATACCAATGAAAATCAAAAACTTAGTCGTTTTGAAGTGTCCTCAATGCTCCGTTTGCGTAACAATATTGATCCCTTTCTTGCCCTAACAGTCACATTTGATGAAAAGAGTATCCCCTATAGTAAACGCAAATGACCACGTCAATGGTTTGATCCTGATAAATCCCCCAAACCTTCCCCAAAGACACAGTTGAATCAGCAAATATTATCGGTGAGTGTCTAGAGGTTTGCGATTGGTGTTATAAACTTAAGTATTCTAGAATCCAATCAGTATATTAATTCAGAGCTTTACTTGATGAATTGCATGCACACCTGTAGAAAATGATACCTGCACTTGAGAATCAACCTGGTCAAATTCTGCTCCACGGTAATGCGCGGCCACATGTTGCAATATTGACGTTTCAAAACCTTGGGATAGACTTGGGATAGGATGTTTTATATGTCATCAATATTCTCTTGATCTTATCATTTTTAAGCAGTTAAGTAGATTTTAAATGGTAAATATGTTAGGTCCAAATTAAAGTTGGAATCAGCTTTCAAAGTTTTCGTTGCTTCACAATAATAAATTTATATTAAGGAGGAATAAATAATCTCGTCGATCGATGGCAGAGGTGCATTGATATTTAAAGCATTTATTTTGATTAATTTCAACATTTCTACAGTTAACCCTTTGTTTCATCTTGGTGACGATTGTAACATTTCTCTGACCTTTGTTGCATATAGGTTACTATTGTTACCAACATGCAACAAAGGGTCAATTTTTCAAGAATAAAATTATGTTTCCGGACTGACCATTATTTTTACAACAATCTTATAATTTTGCCTTGTCTAATATGTATTAACAAAATTCGTCATATCTATTGGACACTAGCATATTACGAATATATATATATATGTATATATATATATATATAAATATATATATATATATATGTGAGTGTGTGTATGTATGTATGTATGTATGTATGTATGTATGTGGTTATGTGATAAAGAAAATGAAAATTACCTTAGCCGACGAGTTTCGATTTTGATAGATTTTATCAACTTAAATTAAACGCATTGATTCAGCCCAATTTTACTTTTATTCGCGTTCTCCTTTTACAGATATTTTTTATTTGTTTCTAATTTCTTACACACACGCACACAAACAATACACGACGACACACAGACATTGTCATCTAAATCTATAAAACTATATCTATATCTATATATATATATATATATATATATATATATATATATATATCTCCCCACACACACAGACACACACACATACACATACATATATATATACATATTAGAAGTAGTACAAAATAATTCGCTGGCAGCTCAATGTTTGCAGTGATTTACTTAATAAGAATGCTCGGTACCTAGAGTATGGTAACATTTTCATTAAGATTTTATAATAAAACTTAGTATATTGCACCACAAGAGCCGTTATATTTCTGATTTACTAATTATTAAAACGTAAAATAGTATATAATAAAAGAAAATATAAATATTTAAAAGAGCTTTCTATGTTTACAGAAAATCTACAAATTATCGAATCCCCAAAACTAAACTTGTTCAATAAATGTTGGGAAGTAACTATCATCATCATCATCATCATCATCATCATCATCATCATCATCATCATCATCATCATCATCATCATCATCATCAAAATATACCTTAATTTTCTTACTATAATATAAGTAGGCATCGGTAATCTATCTCCAAGCATACATTGACTGATTATCGAATTTTCTGATAATTAATTTGTTACGGATTAACCGATATATCACAAAATATGTCAGCGGTATATATTTGACTTGCATTGTATCTAGAAAAAAAAAATAAAGAAGAAAAAGAAACGTCTCCGTCTTTGTCACTTGTTCACTGCTTTAAATTGAAAAATAACTTTAAAAAACCTCTAACCGTTTCACGATGAAACGCGATAATATTTTGAAATTGATAGATACTACATATGCATCATTGATTTATTTCATCTCTGGAATATATAATACTTCGGTCTCAAGTCATTTTAAATCTATAGTAACTTTTATACTTAGAATCAAATTTCTCCTATCCGTCATGACCTCACTTGCTATTGGTCAACTAAGAAAAACACTTCTCTGAAAATCCCCTCAACATAATTGCCTGGATTTGGTAAAAATTATGTTGATTTTAAGCTTCTATAATGATTTCTAACAGAAAAAAAACATTTCACTGCCTCAAGATGTGCTAATAAGTGAGTACCAAAACACAACAGCACTTGTGTTGCACTAAACTATGTTTTTATTATAAACGTATGATAAAAATATGAAATATATCTATATATATATATATATATATATATATATATTATATATTTATTTATTTATTTATTTTGTAAAGATATACTGTTAAATGTAAGCGAAAATGAATGTATATTATGTTTAATCATGAGCCGTTCTAACCATCGTAATTTGGCTTTTTTTTTTCAGGTGAATATAAGCACAAAAGTTCTACAAAATTTGGATAATTTTTTATTTAAGCTTTTGGCTCACATGAGCCATCTTCAGAGCGGTTACAAGAACATTAACATAAAAACATTCATCATCAGCGACGATTTTATTTTGTGTGGACATAAAACGTTGTTAATAAGCAATAACAGTTACAAAATAGCAAACACAGTTCGTACATTTGTAATGCGTTTCTACGATGTCACACCAAGAAAGTTTCAAATGATAACAGAACCATATATTTAAATGCAATTTAATGTGTTATGACCAGATTTAAACGTGATTTTGTTAAGTGTGAGTTGTTTGGATTTAATCTAGATGGCCTCCAATATCTGAAATTTTTTTTACTGTGTGTATGAGTGAGGATTATTGTATTGTTAACTAAAATCTGTCTGATATTACCTACATGGATATGGTTTTCTAAGAAATGTTGTTTAAAAATACGATATTTAGAACGGTTCATGATTAAACATAATGAACATTCATTGTCTCTTATTTTAACAATATATGTTTAGAAAATTATCTGCTGCCTCGATACATTAAATATATATATATATATATAATGACAATTTCTGTTTGACAGAAAAACTGATAATCATTCAAAGAATATATGTGCAGTTGCTGAATTAGTAAAGCTTGAATACGGCGGCATGTTGTAATAAAAATATTTTATCAGAATTAGGATTTACCTGTCACACCTTGAATATTTAGCTTTAATATTAACTTGGTCCATTATTATTTCCCCAAATGATTGTTATTACATTAAAATCTGGAAAGCGTCTTTTATTTTATTTAATTAAAATATTATACATTTTCATTTTCATTTTCCTCATCGTATTTTATTTTTCAAAATTTGACTATATACATAGATTTGTTTAAACATTATTCTTAATTGATATTCTAATTTGTGTAAATACTATCTTTTGTATAAAGTTAAACAGTATATTAATTTATTTCTCCCGGCCTGAATAATTGAGAAATTTCGTTAGTAAAAATGTTTGTCTTCAGGCAGGGAACCGTAAATGTTTTGAGAGGTCTAGGTCACATCAGATCTATTGACGGTTTCCTCTAGGGACGCAGGATCAAATCCTGCCGATGGGCACATATTTTCTTAAACAGATTTCTCGATTATTCAGTCTGGTAGAAATACGTAAATATACTGTTTCGATGTAGAAACCAGAATATCATTTTTGATAATCATTTCTCCCAAAGAAAGACAGTACTGCAATGGTGTGCATGGGGTTACATGAGAGAAGAAAGGGAATAATGAGTATCATAAAACAGCGTGTACAGAGAGTCTAAGAATAGATAAATGATTCTAGATGTCAGATGGCGATGCATTGAAAGTTTTCGAGATATTAGGTTGTCTCAAAAGTTCATAAACACTTGCGAAAAATTGAAACAAGATCGATTCGGCAAGTAAGTCATGTTGTACATTTGGTGGAACTTTGAAGGAATCGTGCATTTCGAGTTGGTTCCGAATGGTCGTGCCGTCAGTGCCGAACTTTCCTGTCAGCAACTTGAGTGGGTCTACAAAAAGTTAAAGCAAATGTACGCAGCTCTGATCTACCGAAAACGCTCTTTGATGCAGCAGAACAATGTCAACCTACACACCGTCAGGAAGACCAAAGACAAGTTTGAAGAGCTGGACGGCGTTGACGTTCTGCTTCATCCAGCCTACAGGTCTTTTCCACTCAATGCAACACTTTCTGAAGGGACGCCGATTCGACTCGTTTGATGAAGTCGAGGAAGTGTGTCAAGAATTATTTGATTCGTAGCCGGCTGAGTGGTACTTTGACCACATCCGAAAGTTTGCAGATCGATGGCAGAAAGTCTTTGAAAATGATGGTCTTTATTTTGAGCAATAATTTTCCTTCTTTTTACGAGTAAAATTTCAACTTTTTGCAGGTGTTTACGAATATTTGGGACAACCTAATAGTAGCTATTTGGAATGTATGTAAGGGAATTCCACAGGATTGAAGTTCAGGAAAAGAAACAGATGAATAGAAGTGGCATTTACTTTTGAATGTTTTGACTATAAAATTGTGGGATCTTTTTGCAAATCTAGTAGTCCTAGTAAATCTCTGTAGAGGGTGCATTAAGGGGATTGAGATCATAAGAGCAGAAACCGTGAAAATAATTGTAGAAAAGACAGAGAGAAGCCACAACACGTCAGTAAGAATGTAACAGATGTCGAGCTGCCAAACTAGGATCGATTTCAATACAGACATTCCTTTCAATTTTGTCGTAAATCCCGAGATGAATAGCACGACCTCCCAATCAGATATAACAACAATGTTCTATGCACGGACGAGTGGTAGATTTGTATAAGTGCAAGAGGTATTCTGATGTGGAAAACCTCATGGCTCGACACAGTGACTCGACTTTCTAGAAGTAGCTATAGATGTAGATATTGATTTTATGTAGTCATTCACTTAAGAAGTCGACTGAGAGAAGGAGCAAGCAGGCGCAGTGTATACATTTCTAAGAAATTAGCGTGTTTCGTACTGACTGGTTGAAAGAGAGTTTGTCAATGCTGGTTAAAGAACAGTAGCTTCGTTTTGTTATCCAGAGGTTAGAGATCCTTATCAAGGAACTCTAACCTGTGGGGAACTGTAGCTTATCGGTGCCGCAAGGTGTACATTTTCAGCTTTGATAAATTTCTTAGTGAGATGGGGGTTAATTGTAGCATCGTCAGCGTTGATGCCTGATTACATTAAGGAACCATTGATGAAGATCAGGAAAACCGTAGATGCTAGAATAGAGACTGGACAAACACACGAGTTCGTCCTGCGTTCGTGTGATAGGATCTGGAAGCATGCCCGTTCATTACATTGTTCACTACGCGGTTTGACAAAAACAATTGGATTAGATTGAACAAGCGCACACTTTTACCATATTCTTGTAGCTTGAAAAGAGTTTAGCATGCTAAACCTGCCAGCAGCATAGAAGATATCCAGGAAAACACGTCGATCTTTGCTGCTGTTACCGAGAGCATTGTATATGGTTTTGATGATGGTAATTTATATATAAAGTGGAAACCTTACTCTTTTTCAGAGAATGGGTTGTAGCTTGTGAGCTGATGTACCACTTAGTATTGATAAAAGCCCCGAACACTCTGGTAAAATTAGTAGGAGGCTGACAGGGCGAATATTAAGAGTGTCAAATTGTTCTCCAGAGTTTTTAGAAGCAAGAACAATGGAGGAGGACTTAGACAAAACGAAAAAGTATGAAGCAGAAAGGCAATAATTGCAGAGTTTATAGAGGACAGAGGAAAGTTCAGGGGTACATTGGGGCAGTTACTGGGATTTGCTCATCTCAGTTTGCATGATGGGGGGCCAAGTTTAGAATTTATGTTAGAGAGCATGTTTGCGTTATGTAATCGGGCCTCAGCTATAGAAGAGAAATTAGGTTTGGATACTCCAGCCGAGTCAAATGCGGAGTTTGAAAAGATTTTAAAAGCAACTCTCGACCCTGTTCATTGTCGCTCTAAGTATCTCAGATGAAATGTATAAAGAAGTATCGAGGATTTTCTGTTATTTAACAGAGCCGCCAATAGTCTTTGGATTTAAACGTGAGAGCTGCTGTAAGCTGCATCATTCTGTCAACAAATGGCAGCTTAGCGTTATTTAGGATTCTCTTGCACTCTTTACAAGTAGAGACAAATAGGCGCCTATTAAAACAGACGCGTTGACGGTAAACTTGAAAAAATTGATTTCTGTGGGCAAAAGCGACCAAGCAAGCAGGAAAAAACCAAAAGTATGAATGAGGTTTTAGTCGGAAATATTTTTAACTAGGATGAAAGCTTTGTTGCCAGGTTTTAGCCAGAAGCAGATAGCAACGGAGCAGTATTCAATGGAGAAACTAAGCACTTTGTCCCAAGGGCCTTCACAGAAGAGAACGCAGAACGACTTTAAGTTTTCAGCTTGATAGCAGTAATATATTCTGCTAATAAGTGTTTCCTGGAAGGAGGGGAATTGGAGAGGGATATTAACAGAAATAATAGCGTGATCAGCGATGCCATGAGACCAAAGCTGCATGGCATGGCAGGATTCAAGAATATAAGTGATGCAAGGAAGCGTGTCTTTCAGGGATAATGTTAAAGCGCAAGAGAAATCCATCTCTTGCATGAGTGACTGAGTGAAATTAAATGTCATTGTATGGATACCTGTAAGATCAATGACAGAAAATGTAAATTAAATGTAAAGTTTAAAGGAATCAATAAAAATATATCGGAGTTAATCTATTTTGTAACCAATTCTGTAATTTTGAAACCAATTCCCAGAGAGAGAGAGAGAGAGAGAGATAGGGAGAGAGAGAGCGCGCGCGCATGATTTCGAAATTATCAATTTCATCTGTCTGTGGGCAAATTAATCAAACCCCAAGCATTGTAGATTTTGGAGAACCAGAAAACGGTAACGTCAAACTTTGAAAAACAACATATCAGTTACAATCTATATTTTTGTAGGTCATAATGCTGAGACATAAGTCTTTTGAATGCGCGATTCTTTTTTGCAAAATACATCTTACAAATACATCTTACATTTATCATTTATTAATTAAATATAAAATAGCAATTCTCAAACTTGATTTCGAATTTCTCGATTTTAAGAAAAATTTTGTTGAATGCACTTTATTAAAATATTTTACTGTATTCACACTCGCTACACAATTAATCAAGAAATATTTTGACAGCATATTCTGAGCTCCCTTCTGTTGAGAGCTCCATTGCTGAATATTTTGCAAAGTTTGCTTTTGAGTAGCATGCGCATTCTTTCTCCTATTCGTCAGGTCCATGGTTTGCGTTGAAATTCAAATCTTCGACTTGACCCCTGCAAATAATTTAATCATGACTTTTAGCATATATATTAATAGTTGGTGGGGAATATTTATCAGGAATCAACACAATTCTGATTCTGTATTCATTATCTGGGATGTTTTAGATCGCACAATTTTTTGTCAGATAACAGGAGCAGATGCATGAAAAAATTTCTGCAGTTGAAAAATAAGGAGGAAAGAAAACAGGTGGGAAATTTAGTGGAAATTTTATTATAAAAAGATCATTCTAATTATTTGGAAGGTGAAGAGAATAAATGATAAATTAAGATTAAAAAAAAAAAATACTTTTAAAATAGAATGTTGCGGGTAAAGAATAAAAATTAAAAACATAGAAACCTTAAGATGAAAAGGGAGATAAATCAATGTGATAAAAATATAAGAATAAAATGAATAGCAATGACTGGAATAAAATAATAAAGAATTACAATGGGGAAATGTAAGAATAGAAAGAAGATATGATACCTGATAGATAAGAGATACAGAATTAAAAGAATACAGAATGAGATTTAAGGATAACACAAAACTAAAGAATAAAAAAAGTTGGATGAGAGGATATATATATATATATATATATATATAAATTATTTTAGACATAAAATACAGAAAAAGAGGAGCAGAATGAAAAAAGACAGTGAAATTTATGATGAACAGCAGCAGAAATAAAATTTATAGAATTTAAATACAATAATTTCATACGGAGAAATGAAAAAGAAAATGTGATGCAAAGACAATCAATAATAAACCAAATAATAAAATATGGAAATATTGAATTATGAAAAGTAAAACTTCGTTTTCAATTAGACAATCATGTAATTTAATCAGAATTATGACAGTATGGTAACTAAAATATAAAATGAAAGTTAAAACCTTAAAAAAAAAAAAGACAAAACACATTTTTACTGTTCGAATATAAATTTACTCCAGGTAATTTCTTTGGCATTGGGCAATTTCTTAATGATCTTTGTATATGGAATCTTAAGATGGATTTTGAATGTATATTATCATCACATATGCTTTTTTTAATCGTTTCTCCAAGGAAGTCAAGATCACTAGTAGTGCCTATAGGATTACAGTGACGGAAAATATTGAGTATAGCAAACTTAGAAGAAAAGGTAAAAGATGGATGATATTCAAGGAGATAGAAGAGGATATTACACTGAAAGTTTTAGATATTGTAGCTATCAGGGAAACAAATAATTAAAAGCAAATTCTACAGATTGGATGTGCTAGAAAAGAAATTGTTGAAATGGAAGAGAATGATACATTTGTCTATATCAACGTGAAAAGTGTGGGACATAGAATAATTAATTAATTAATTAATTAATTAGAATAATTCTTAAATATTCGGTGTCGAGGCAGCAGGGAGAAAAATTTCGCCAGAGAGGTTTCCATGAAAATATTTGAAAAAAAGACAGAGTAAAACCACGGACGTCGGTAAGAGAGAGGCTGAAGTCGAGTTGCCCACCCAAGTACGATTACATTGCAAATACTTCGTTGGATTTTGTCAAGAGCCCAAAGATGAATAGCAGAAGTTCGCGACCAGATTGGTTAACAATATTCAATTCAAGGAGGAATGTTAGATTTATAAACTGTGGAAGATGGATTTTGAAAGAAAATTCTAGCCCAAGTCAGTGATCCACCCTTGCTGGCAGTAGATGTCTCAACAATTTATTTTCTATTTATCAATGAAGATTAATAAGTGCATTAATTTCTATCTATAAAGTTATTCCATTTCCCTTGTTTCTGATGACAGCATCTTCATTTACATTTTTATAAACTAAATGTTTCCATATGAATATATGTAGAATAATTTACATGAGGATGTATTTCATAATTCCCTAGCTGAAAGAAACGGTCTTTATGATTCTATCATCCGAAAGTTATATACCCAATTTTCTTAGTTTTAATGGCGGAGATAGAAAAGAGAGAATATTTCCCGCTATATATTGCCCATTATCATATTTGTGATGAAGTAAAATTACAGAAAGATTGATGGATGATAAGAAAGTGAAGCATACATTGTTTTCAAAGACATTATATTTGCAGTTGTCATACAAAATAATATATACAAATATATATCGGTTTATCTTTATTTTTCCGGCACAGATGAATTCAAATTAATATCAATAACAACATACTGTGCGCAAGATATGGAAGCGAGAAGGTTCTAACTTGCTATAATACTCTAAAGTAAAACATCAAGTCCGTTAGTGTCTATTATATTCCAGTTTTTGCCATGTATTTACATCTGTATAATCTACCACTCCGGGCGTATCACGGCTATCTTCTCAGAGGTCCATATCACAATTGACATCAATTTGTCACCCCATGTACTGTCGTCACTCGACTTCCGTCATGTTATCCACGTGAAATGATGTTACCATAAGAGAGATAATTGCTATTTGCCTTAACACAGAGTAATACTTTCATCTATATTACTAATTTTTTTGGCTGCATTGATTTAAATTAGGTCATCATGTCTTTTCATGAGAATATATTTTATATTGGTTCTTAAGCCTGTGAATTCCTTGTGGTATGGCTCTTGAAATTTCTTCTGAATTTGATTTCAGTGTTTCCACAGTATCCAATAACACTGTTCACAACAAAAAATATGTTAAAAATATTTACCGTTAAATAATGGCATTGAATGCTGGACATTATTATCAGAGATGAAGAAAAAACTGAAAGCAACTGAAATGTCGCTCTAGAAAAGAATGCTGCGAAAATCATGGCTCGAGCATGTGAAAAATGATGAGAAACTAATACTGAGCATCAAGAAGGGGAAGCTTATATTCCTGGGACATGCAATGAGAAAAGATGGCTTGGAGAATCTTATACTAACAGGCCAGATACAGGGAAGGAGAGACAGAGGAAAGCAACGGGTAACATATTTGAAGGTTATTACGAGAGAGCCTGTGGCGTCAAAATATTTATATTGATATGCCGTCTAAAATGACAGCAACGTATATAGATTTACATAATATTGAGTAACTTACATTAGGACATAAGAAAAATAATTCAAATCCTTGAAAGTGACAGTATATATATATATATATATATATATATATTGAAACCAGCAATAGGGGTTGTTCCAACGACAGAAGTAAACAGTGCGAAAAGCTCTGAACGTTTTGCTTAACGTGTAAATTTATTTTTATTATTTTATTAATATTACGTGCTTTTTGTATAATATATTAAGTGTCCATTTGTGTATATGTGATTTCTGACATTATTTCTATGCTTGACTCCCATAAAGCAAATGGATGTGATGGTATTCTTGTCATCCTCATTCAGAAAAGCACTCCTGAATTTCTCTCCTATCCTCCCTAACCCCTATAAGTATTGACTTACTGCATGTTGCTTCCCTATTGTTGGAAATCATCCTTTGTAGTTCATCTCATTAAAAAACCAGGAGAGCCTTCCAATCCTTTTAACTATTGAATTATTACCCTTTTATTGCTTTTCGGCAAAGTGTTCGGGTCTATTATCAATTCAGAAATGATTCAACATCTGACATCCAACAAATTTTTTAATCATTTCATCCCGAGCAAAGCAAAAATGCTACTGATGTGCAGGGGGCTACATAACTGTAAAAATATTAATTAGAAAAGGGTGAGTAGTACAAACTAGTTAGAAAGGAGCAATAGAAAGCTGAGAAAACAGGTGCAATGACAGATGCATAGATGGAGAGAAAGAGAAGGTTATACGGGGGTGGGGAGAGAGCTAGAGTCCAATGGTTAGTAGATGAGTATTGACTTTGCATTTAAATTTGTGGTGGTTGTAGCCGCCAGGAAAGCAAGAATACGGGAGCGAGTTCCACAGGCGGGAAGTGCGAGAGAAGAAGCTGCAGGAGCAGAATTGTCGTCTGGTATTTGGCTAACCTGACTGTGAATGGGTGGGACCTAGTTGCCAGTGTGGGTGCACGAGTATACACCTGTTGAGGAGGCACCAGTGACTTATAGAACAGACAAAGGGAGGCCACATTTCGACGATGGGGAAGTGGCTGCAGTCGAACCGCCAGATCAGTACCTATCACATTACAGATTCTCCTTTGGAGCCTGTCAAGAACACTGAGGTGAACGGCAGGGACGCCTGACCAAATGACAGCAGTACCCAATGCACGGATGGATGGTTGACTTGTATATATGCAGGATGGAATCAGGCGAAAAAAACATCCTGGATCGACAAAGTGACCCAACCTTCATAGCAGTAGATTTTGCTATGGATTCAATATAGTGGTTCCATTTGAGGTCTGAGGACATGGTAAGTCCGATGAGGCGTAGTGTATTGCTCTCCGGGAGAATCGGGAGGCAGGAGAGGTTGCCTGTAATGGTTGACAGATAACAGCTTGGTATTGGATGAATTGAAGTTGACAAGTCACTTCTTGCCCCAGTTCACCACAGAGTGTATATCCCGTTCAAGGTCAGCAGCGAGATTATGTCTGTCCGCCACGACAGGTTTCTTACTGGTGCGAGAGTATATTGTAGTGTCATCTGCGTAGATGCCTACTTGGGACTTGATCTCATCTGGGAGGTCGTTGATGAAAATAAGGAAGAGCGTCGGGCCCAGGATAGAGCCCTGTGGGACACCAGCATTCGTGCTGTAGGACGAAGAGACCTTCATTTTGCGGTTATTTAAGAAAGATTGGATTAGGTCAAGTAGGGGACCGGTAATACCCTAACCCCGTAGTTTGCATAGGAGGCCAGAGTGCCAAACCCTGTCGAAAGCCTTGGAGATGTTTAGAGCAACCGCGCGAGCCTCATCAGACTACGTTACAGTTAGCAGGTCGGCCGTGAACCTGGAAAAGCGGAATCCATATTGCCTGTCAAAGAAGAGTTTGTGGGCATTGAGATGATGAACTATTTCAGCATTGATTATTACCTCGAATACTTTCCCGAATATCGGTAGAAGACTGATAGGGCGATAGTTGGATGGGTCCGAGTGTTCACCAGAATTCTTAAATACAGGAACGACTGAAGAGAACTTCCAGCAATTATTTTGTTCTGAGCAGAAATTAGAAAATTCATCAAGAGCGCTGATTACATTTCCTGCTTATTTGACTACGAATGACATATGTATGATCCCAACGTTTAGAGACACGCGCCCACACACACGCACACACAAACATACTCATATACACACACACACACATACACACACACACACACACACACACACACTCTCTCTCTTTCGCTCTCTCTCTCTCTCTCTCTCATCTCTCTCTCTCTCACACACACACAGTGTGAAAGAGCTACACGTACGCATGTTAACTTTTTTCACTGGGATGTGCGAGATAATTTTACTCTTCTAAATCTAAATATTTAGCAATATGTGTAATACTCGTCCATACCTCGAAAGATTTGGAACCAGTTACTGTGTCAGTCGTAGCTGGGTAATATTTTAACTTTTAACGGAGCGGCCGCGCTCGGGTTCTTCACTTTAAAGACGGACTTTCTATCATAACTGACTCTTGTGCGGGAGTGGATAAACTTTCTTAAAATATAACTGCGACACATGGCCCGGTGCTTATGTTATAGAGGTCCCTGATTAAATCCAATTAAGAATCAACTTTATTATTGGCCCTGATATGGCGTCTACGCTTTAGCCAAAACTCACTGCAAAAAATTTCAACGTATTTTATCAAACGTTAACTACAAAATAAACGTATTTTATCAAATGTTAACTACAAAATAACTTGTTCATTTTCTCCAAGCTTTTTGATAGAGCAATACAAATACAGGCTCCTCTCCTTGATTTTTAATTAAAAGCAATTCAAATACAGGGTCTTCTGGAGTTTTAATTATACAATTCTCTCGTTGTATACCAGCGTTTGTGAACTATCCCAGCTTCTGTATTCAAAAATCTAATTGCAGTGCCAATATCTATCTACCATCCTTCATATTACTCTTGTTTAATTCAGTCAGTAATGTATATATATATATATATATATATATATATATATATATATATATATAGTCATCCGCAGACTGTTTTCTGATTCACAGCTCATCAGTACAGTTAGACATCCGATTGTTTTTAACCCATGATTGAAACCCGACCAAATTGGTAACAGTCGGCGATTCTACCTCTGCCCTATAGGCGCTTGGTTGAAGAAGGCAGACTTATATTTTAGTCTTACACATATAATCATGTTTCCCCGTATCACAGGTCATCAATGTGGTTATACACACCTACTTGATTTCTGGCCGGGATCTGAACTCGATACATTAGTTAGTAATACACACACACACACACACACACACACACAAACACACACACACACAAACACACACACATATATATATATATATATATATATATATATATATATATATATATATGCAACATTTTTGAGTTTCTCACATTCACGCTGGAATGATTCAACATTTCACATCCCACGAATTATTTTTTGATTAGCAGCATGGTTTCCGCTTCGCCAGGTTTAATGCTGAAGTTATAACGGCCATCACCGAATTCATAAGGCTCTTGATAAAAACGGCGAACCCCTAGCTGTTTCCCTGTATATCTCGAGGGTTTGACCCTCTAAACTTCTTCGTAAGGTACAAAGCTATGGCATAACTGGATGATTATTCTAATTAATGGAATCCTTAATGTCAAATCGTAAAATGTTTGTCTTTCAGAATAAGCATGCTTCCATGAATGTCTCCCAAAGCTCTAACCTAGTTTTTACGCACTTCCTGATATCCTTCAATAAACTTCCATCTACTCTATTTCACTATTCTATCTGTCAAGGCTGAAAAATTAAACCGCTTCTCTCAAAAAAGACCTCCCATCTGTGACGGATTTGAGTGAGACATGGCTCGTAAATTGTATTGCTTCCAAAACGAAGCTGCTTTTTTTAACCAACATAGAGTAGGTTTCCTACGTTCCATTAATATGGTTACTAGTTTTTTCTTTAAAAGCAAACCACTACGCCTCCTCGGCATAACACTCTTAGACGATCTCAAATTGAATGAATACATTGAATCTACATCTACTCCTAAGAAATATGCGTTGGTGGCCAAGCCTTGAAGTTATACTCGTCAGAATCTATCTTGCAATTTTATAAATCTACCATTCCGATTCGGTTGCTCAACTTCAGCCACTTTCTCACCGACGGAAAGTTGCTCTGTTTTTCTACAAGTATATTCAAGGTTTCTTCACTGATTATATTTATTCTCTGGAGTTCCACCTTCATCAATGTACTCGTCAAACTAGATTTGCAACTAAGTCCCTCCCTGTTATCGTCAAAATATAACCGTCAATTCTTCTCTATCAGTTTCTTTTCTGGATTCCTGCTTGCTTCCCCAATAGCTACAATCTCCAAAAGTTTAAATACAGCGCCATTTTCCATCTTCTAACTGTGTGACTCGCACCTATTTCTTACCCTTTCTACAACATCGATTTTACCGTTTTCTCATCTGTCTTCCCTCTCCTCACATTTTAATCGCTCGCGCACTAGTGGCAGCACTGTCTTGCTTGGGGTAAAACGATTATAGTACAGTTTATGATTATAGAAGATTCTTGAAAAACGGAACGATGATGATATAATTTAAATTCAGAAAACGATTTAAATATGTAGAAATTATAAAGAGAGCTTGAAACCCTGACTAAAAAATGGAGAGCAATGAACATTTGGTATATTGCGAATTTTGTAAATAGATGGGAATGCAGGAACGAAGAGCGATAGATAGGAATCAAACATCATTTAGATTTTTAGGGGCAGAATAGCGTGGAAGGTATTAAATCCCAATATCCTGAATAGTTACTGCTTTACTATAAATCTATCTCTTTCTCTCTCTCTCTCTCTCACACACACACACACATACACACACACACACACAATATATCTATCTATCTATCTATCTATCTATCTATCTATGATAATTTACAAAAAATTATATGCACTTTACGACATATTCAATATATTTAAGTTCAAGAGTTTCGCTTTATTAACTTTTCGCTTTGTCTTTTATTAGTTTCTAATATAATGTTCATGCTATTTCTGTACATCATGACATTTAAAAAAAAACAACTTCTTTCTATTTTGCAACATACTTTTTCTACTATTCCGGAAAACGCCGAAACAAGTCGATAACATCCATTAGTCTATACATTGTTACCTCACATCGCAAGGTTCAGACACACATATGTCACGACAGATTTTTTTCGTGTGATTTTATAAAAAGATGTATTGACGTTTTATTGTTTGTATCAGTATATGAAAAATATGTCTGTTTTATGAAATGCTTATTAATTTATCTAACAATAGAAGCCTAAGGTAGTTTCCTCATAACTTTTCAGTGA
Organism: Ascarosepion bandense; assembly: GCA_037127315.1. Lineage (NCBI taxonomy): Eukaryota > Metazoa > Mollusca > Cephalopoda > Sepiida > Sepiidae > Ascarosepion > Ascarosepion bandense. Next base: position 2,767,840 of record JBBBDQ010000862.1, on the reverse strand, counting down.
TTAGTTCCGTGGAGATATATTTCTTTTTCAAAGTCCAAATCTGCTTTTTCAAACGACGATAAATTTCAAATTACTAAGAAGATAATTGCCATTACACTCGAGGTAAGACACTTTATCAATATCCGGCTGTTTTCTTCACAATGGCATTACTGTCACCTTTGAACAAAACATCCTTTTCTGTATGAAGTATGTTCATGACAGGTATCATGCTATGGTCACTCATTTTCCTCAAGCTTTAATAGGGAAATATTACAACATATCAATGATTCTATCAAAATAGTACTTTATCTACGAAGTAAATTGTTGATTTTCTCCAAGTTTTTTGATAGAGTAATATAAATACAGGACCTTTATCATGATTTTTGATCAAACAATTCTTTCATTGTAAACCAGCATCTGTGAACTATCTTAGCTTTGGAATAAATACGATAAAATCTTTCTTTAAAATATAACACAGCATTTAATTTATATACTGTACTATTTTCTTCTTCTTTTATATGCCATAATTCTTCATGGTGTAGGCGATGATGGCCTTCCACATCTTCCTTCCTCTTGAAGCCATTAATAAGATGTGTATTTTGTGTATTTCTACCAAAACTTATTCTACAATAGATTTGCTCAATTTCAACCTGTACTTTGCGCGCTGTTTTCATCAATCCCCCTATCTCTGAAACTGTGTTATTAGTATCAGGACTTCCAAGTGGTTCTTCCTCATTAGAGGCTCCAGAATCTTATATTGACTCGTTTTGATACTTTTTATAAATGTCATTTATGTATTCATTTTCTCCAAATCATTGTTGTTGCAGCTGCTCACAGTCTCCGTTTCATCTGTGAGAATTCACTTCTTCTATGTGCCATGCCCCTTCCGAACGTAGGCGATTATAGCTTTCCACGTCTCCCTGTCCCTGGTAGCTTTTAGCATGCTTTCTCCTGTTACCCGACTCAAACCCGGCTCTGCCATCTACTAAAATATGTGTCGTTGCTTATCTTTCCCCCTATCTGACCTGTGAGTATCAGATTCTCCAAGCCTTCCCTCCCCATAACATGACCCAAGGATTTCAGGTGTCTTTTTCTGATGCTTAGTATTAATTTCCTTTTAGTCTCCATCTATTCTAAAACCTTATGATTGCTCACATACTCGATGCATGACAACCGCAGTATAATTCTGTAGAACCATATTTCAGCTGCTTCAGGTTTTTCCTTTATCTTTGGTGATATTTTTCAGCATTCACTGAAAAACAAACATCGCATAGCAATCCAGTTCTCTCCTCTCTGTTTCTAACGAAATATTCCTGTCACTTACTACTATACTCAACTAATGGAATGAGTCCTTGGCCCTTGAAATTCGGATGTGTCTCTCACTTTCCGTCCTCCATTAGAACAACTCCCACGTACTTAAATTTTTGTACTTGCATGATTTTAGTATCCCCAAACTGTCATTGACATTTTGGGTTCATTCGTTTGCTGAAGACTATACATTCAGTTTCCTGTAGTTTATTTGTACTTATTTAATTCATATTTCTTTATCTACGTTTTTTAGAAAGTCCTTTAGTTTTCTTTCCGTGTTAGCTATAAGCACTCTATCAACTGTGTATCTTATTTACTTAAATTGTGACCGACATTGACAAATCCTGGCATAAATTTGTGTATCCTCAGTGTTGTTTCTCTGTTCAACTAACTTAAATTTTATAAATGACTGTAGATTAAGATAAAGAATTCTGAATATGTGGAGATGGTGAACTCTTTTATAAAGGAACGTATTATCCAAAAGTGAAATACTTAAAATACAACGATGTTGTTATTTTAATGAAATATATACATTTGAGCGGAAATTAACTTTGCCTATGAATCAATTAACAACATAAAAAATGGTTTTTCTACTTATTTCCGATCTAGTAGATTTTAACTTACATTTTCAAAAAGATTTGAAAGATGTATATTGTAGGATATTTCATTGATTTTTGGGTCTACAATTCTTCAATGCAAAACATTAACAGTCAAATTTAAAATATGTTCTATTGTTGGCTGTGTCGATTACTGATCATGGCACTCAAAAAAGTCCAGTCTCTGCCGCATCTAATCACTTTGTAATTTTATTAGCCCTAATTGTTCTGTCTCAGCGCCCCATTTACACAAAATCACTGAGTATCTAGTGAGTATATTTTTAGTATATTAGTGAGTATCTAGTGAGTATATTTTTCTAGGCCCTATTTCTTCGGTATTTGACCAAGATATTTTAACAGTCTTTTTCTTATGATATGGGTAAGTGTCACGTTTGTTTTCATTATTCGTCGTTAATTAAGTGTTTGCAATATAGGATTCTCGGAATCATTCAATAGAACAACAGTTCTGCTGCTTCAAGTACCCTTTTCATCTTATAGGTGGATGGCAAAAAATTCACTATCATATATATGGGCTGAGATTCAGTACTTTTTTAATTCTAAAAAAATTTTGTTAAATATATTTTTCTAAAATATATTTTACTGTTCAGTCAGATGCATACCATTTATGATTGAAAAAGATATAAACGTATATGGCCTCAGCCTCTTCAGGATATGGGGATTATACTTTTTTCCGCCTTCATTTGTAAATAGTAACATTTAGCACCTGTCTATATTTCTGAGATGAGAAATGTTTACAGTATTTACATTATTTGGACTATTGTCCTCATCTTTGTTGCTATTTGTACGTTTTTTCGGTCTTTGTACTCTCTGGCCTTCGTCAGGTGTTAGAAATTTTGAACCTAACCCTTTATTAAAATCAGTGGGCTATTTTATCCTCATCTCTTTCGTAAAGCCTCTTCTAGAAGTCATGAGTTATCTCATGACAAAGATGAGGACAATATTCCAAATAATGTAAATAATGTAGTATTACTTTTAAGTTTTTCCCCAACCTTCACTCTTCTTGCTCTGCAATCCATGTACCCAATACTATTAAGTTGGTTGCTATTTCTTTCCATCTTTATTGACTTCTACATGTCTTTTGCGTGCCAAAATTTCTAAGATAATATTCGATGTTATGAGTTCAGAAATCTTTTCTGACTTTTTACCCCTCTACGGAAATGTAACCATTATTACAATATTCTGAAAATTTTCTTGTTAGTGACACGTGCCACTTTCCGTCATCCATCTAGAGATCAAAAGATTTGTAAACTCAACACTTCTTTTCATGTGTGAGGAAAATGTTCAATATTTACTCACTAGTAAATTGATCATAATATAAAAATACCGGGAGAATTATTAATGCACTCACATACAAATATATTACATCTATATTGACAGAGTCGTGGTGTATTGGAAACCGGTTCAGAAAGAGAAATCGAGGAGCCGTGTTCAAATTACATCTGAATTCGTTGGAAAAGGTATAAATCTCTTCTCCCTCTATGTGATGAATAGTAGGATAGATTTGGTTCTGAAGATTTTGGTGGTAACTAGTCTACCCCAAAAAGAAATAGCAACTCAATGAATGGAAATCTTAAAGCTAGAAAAATATGTATCGAAAAAGACATGATTTCTCAAACGTCTATCTCGTATGGCACTTACCGGTCTGATGCATATTACAAAAAATCAAACACACGCACACTTACTCTCGCAGCAACTTCAGATTCATTTTTCTTGTTTTGGTAGCTCTTAAAAAAACGTTGTTTTTTTTTTGTCTTGCTATATCACCTAAACAATAACTGGCCAACAACTTACACAACCTTGTTAGGTAGGTTATACACTTACTTTCTCTGTTGTTCTTGCCCTTAATATGTTCTGTATGTGTTCATGTGTCTAATAATGCTGTACTCATTATGTACTGTATTTTTTTCAACATTCTTTTGTGATAATAAATAAAAGTACCGTTTTTTTTTATCATAATCCTAATGTAGAACCATATTTATATTTTCTCAAGTCTCTTCCTCATATTTAATTAGATTGTTTCTAATAGTTTTTTTCTTAATATTAATACTTTGGTTAGCTTTTTGAAAGCATATTTAGCTGTGCAAATTGCGTAAGATTTCCGAGAGGTATTTTCCATCCTCATTTAAAACACTTCCTAGAAGAGGGATATCCTCTTTATATACGATTTTTTCTAAATAACATACAAGAAAAAGGTGGTAATATAAATATATATATGATATATAGCATATATATATATATTCCCTATATTCCTACGCTAATAATTATAGCCATATTTATCTGTTTTCACCTGAGATAAAAATATTGTATACTGTATATTAAAACTCAATATTTATTTCAACTTACCTAAATAAAATGTTGAAATTAATTTATTTTAAAATAAAAGAACAGGAAGGAGACATTGTCGCAAAGTGGATTTATGTACAAACACTAGATACCTGATTAAGAATATGTGGCAGGGGCGTTTACGTTTTCTTCTCTTCCCTGGAGAGGAAAGAGAACAGACACCGCTGACCTTAAAATTGATTGACTGTTGGCACTTCGTATGTAAGTTATGTTCAGTACGGCTACTGCAAAAGTATGGAAAGCGCCCGGGACAAATTGATTAAACTTATTAAAATTTGAGAAAAATATTGGTAACAAAAATTGTTCTCAGCTGGTCGCCAAAAGATAGTCCGCGGGTTTGATGGAGACCTATACAGCGTGCTTCCTTACGAAGAAATATAATGCCACACAAAATCAGTGAACGAGTGATTTATGCAAACAGAGTAACCATAAAGTTCGTGTGCACTTTTAAATGTTTATAACATTATTTGTATTTGTGACAGAAATAATTTGTAAAATGTTTAGAAATGAGTAAATGTATATTTTTTAAGGTTTTATTGAAATTTTTATATAAGTTTCCATATATCCTCAATCATTAGCAATATAAAGAGCAATAAGATGTTGTAGTACACGAAAACATTTGCCAACTGATTTGCAGTAATGCCTGAAATCACATTAATTATTTTACCTTTCAAATCTTCTATCTAATTATATTTGGTTGCATACACAATTTTTTTCATATGTCCCTATAAGAAAAAATTAATGGAATCAAATCTGGCAAACGTGGAAGCTGATAAAATAGTCCATCTTCTCTAATCTATCTGTTTACTTGTCTAAAAATTGTTGCAAATTTTGTGGTAAAGAATAATTCAATAACTACACTTAAAAGTAGGTACATTAAAATTTAGAACATTTTTACAGATTATTTCTATCACAAATACAAATAAAGTTATAAAAAGTTTAAATGTGGATTTTATAGACGCCCTGTATATTCATGCTTCTATAAATGGTGATTGTATATATGCATAACTTTACAAAAACTTTACTGTTAGATTTTATATTAAAAATAAGTTAATCATGAAAATTAAAACTTCAACTGTCTATATATTAAACAGCATTTGATTAGAGTAAACGCTTATCACGAAATCATTTATCCAGAAACGCTTATATACGTAAAGAAAATCACCAGAACAAATCTAGAATAGTTATATCTTCACAAGAACCTGGAATCTGCTAGACGCGGGTGTAATCATATAATTCAACCCCGAACCCCACTTTTCTGTTTTCCCACTAAGCAAACTGATACCTACCCTGCCTCATCTATGTGCTTTGTATGACCCAAGGGGTATTTAAAGGATAGATCACTCACTCGTAATCTCCAAGCGATCTATCAAATCTAATCGCACATGTTCCGGTTTTGTTTCCTTTTGGAGTCGTGGCCACCTTTTTATTAATCTTGCTAAGTAATATTTCGCCAAGTTGGTTCCTTAAGGAGGCTGTGGAATGGGAACAGGATATGATATATGCCAATGATTTCCCTATTGAGCCGGCGGTGATCGGTGGGTCTTGTCACAATGGGTTTGAATAACTTCATACATCAGCAATGTCTAAATTCTTTGACTTACGCATGGACAGAAAGGAGATGCAGTAATATCCATGTTGATGGAGGTCATGTCTGAGTTCCTCGCTGATTTTAGTACAGGCAGGGGTTGAGTGTTTGGGGTGAAATGTTTGATTGAGAGTATTGCAAAGATTGCCATACTGAGCGGATGTGGCTTTTGCAGCGAATGCTGTGATGAAAGTTATTATTAATGAGGTTTCCCAGACCGAAACGAAGACTGAATTTGTGGAAGAAAGAGAAGTAAATAATAGTGTTAGTAAAACTGCTGGGATGTATTGTCTTTGTCATTCGATTTCATTTCGATTTAATACTATTTGCGATTTGACGAAGTGGATGTGATTGTGTTGATGAAGTCAATTGTTATGAAAGTGCAATGGTACCCACCTACGAGGAATGGACTCTTCCACTTGCTATATACCTGTGAGACTTCTAAGCAATAGTGAAGAGGAGTGAGGAGCTGTTACAAGCAGTCAGATAGAGCAGTTAGCGAGAGCAGTTAACGATAGCGGAATAATACTTCCGGGTTTATATATTTCTATATTACTTATTATTAACTCGTCGTTTAAATATATCGTTTCTTGTTATACTAATACATTGTTTTTTTTTACCTGTATTCTTGTTCACTGTCTTACTTCAGGTACAAACCGGTCACTTTAAACTTGTAGTGAAGTTCCGCCACAACTCCACAACATATTGGCGAAGAAGTCCCACGCCAGTAAGATTTGGTAATCATTTGGAATATTTTGCTGAGCAGGGAACACAAATATAACTGTATCGTTTAAACTGTATCGTTTGTCATAAGTTCACCCCATGGTATCCTCAACATCTTTCTGTACAAAAGATTTCTGTTGATTCAAATAATTTTTTCATCTAGATTTAGACATATTCATGGCCATATTAGAGGGCTGATATTATATAAGATTTCACTAACATTTTTCGCTTCTAATAAAAAAGTTGTTTAGCATTTGGAAAGCGTATTTTACTCTCCTACTGCAGAATATGGCCGTGTTATTTACATTCACTTCACACTATACACTTAGAAATAACTAAACTCTGTTCTTTGTGTATATTTTTAGATGATACTATTTACAGTATTCGGACTATTATCCTCATCCTTGCTGCCATTTGTACGACGTTACGGCCGTTTTACGCTCCGGCCGTCTTCAGGCGCTAAGACTTTTAAACCGAAACCTTTGCTAAAATCCCTTGTCTGGAGCCTCTTCTGATAATCATGAATTATCTCTCTCTAACTCTGTAAGCTGCTTACCTGGTATTGAACTCACAACTCTTTGGGTCAAGTCACAGGAACTAACCAACATCTATATCCACTGGGCCATGTATTCCTACGGACAAGAAGAAATGAAATTTGACACTTATAATCCTAATGTCAAGTAAATACATTTTTATCTAGCACCTGTAGGAGGCCGGAGGGTGCAACGACTGAAACGTCGTACAATTGTAACAAAGATGAGGACAATAATCTAAATAATGTAAATACTTGTTGGCTACATAACAAGGCAAATGGAGCTTTTTTGAGCTTTGTCAGAATGATTACAACAGGAGAGTAACTGCTAAATCCATACCCACACGGACGTACCCATATTGTTTTTGAGAGAACATGGAAATAAAGGGGACTCTTATTCATAACATAAGTGAGAGAGAGAGTGGGGAGAAACAGTCACATGACACAATAAGAACAAGAGAGACAGAAGAAAGAGTGCATAATCTACCTGAAGATAGCCTCTGAATGGACAGCATAACAGACTTTAGGAGAGATAAAAAAAAAAAACCATTGCTAGGAGTGCCAAAGCTGTAAAAATTGTGCAAAACCCAGTTCACCGATATTCTGAAGAGAATTGGTACACAGAACAAGTATTATAGGAAGTAATATAAAATTTAGAATCTTTATACTTTCACACGAAATATTTAAAATACAAATTATCCAATGAGATCTAAATTAAAATTAACAGTTGTGTAACACTTATAATGTCTTAAATTGAATAATAACACCAGAGTAAATTATTGTACATTTTTGTGACTTGCACTCAAGGGATATTGCTTAATGATGAAAAATAGTTTTATATGCTTTACAGAGGTCAATATGACTATTCTGATATGCAATCTGCTGCAACAACAATGATTATGTATATTTATCTTTTGATGAAACGCATAGATAATTGTTTTGTTCATTGTATCCTTGATTAAATATATTCACATATCTGTTAAAATATAGAGGTATTTCTCACAACAACTGGGGATTGATACTTCTCGAAAAACTATACCGAAAGAGTAAAATGAAGCGTTTATTTACAAAAGCCTGCTAGTCAGAAATTCAATGTATATTGAATAGAAAAATAAAAGCAGACAGTATAAATGCTGTTAAATTGTTTTTTTTTATATTTAAAAGGATAAAGTTTAATATCTTTATATCAATATTCTGTTGTTTGTAGTAGCAAATTGAGTTATTGTTTTACGAAACAGCCCTGCTTCTTTTTTCTATGTTCCCTATCTTTTAGGACGTTTGTGATCAAGAAACTTTGCAAATCAATGTCCGTTGTAGCTCATTGAAAATTTTGTCTTGTTATTTCTTCAAAACCCTTTTCAGCCATCCATTCGACACAAATTATTGAGGTGGGATATGTGTTGTTTTTCTCTGTCCATCTTTGGTTCAGTATGTCTTGTGCGTGTTATATTTTCCAAACCTTTATTTTCAGATGATGAGCTTTATAAATTTCACTTGTCTCTTTCTGAATATAACTCTTATATATTTAAATAGTCGTATTTTTTACATTTCGTTTATATCGTCACTTCAGGGTACTCTTGTCATTTTTTGTAGGATTATATTCCTAATGTTTCAGATCTTTATATCATCCCTGATAAGATTGACCGGGATTTACTCTCATGTGGAAAGAGCCGTATGAATAGAACACCAAAACGTAATATGAATAAGATTATCTGAGAAACAGGAAAGCATATTTTAAAATACAATTTGAGTTTTGTTTGCAGATACACAACGGTTCTGGAATTAATTAAAAATGATATATTTGTATAAATCCTAAACCAATATATATTCTGAAAAATATTCTCAGTTCACCGTCTCCTTAGCTTTCACATATAGTCGTGTCAACGTAAATACCACTTTAGTCCGAGAAAGTTTTAAAAGATAAAACGCGTTATACGAAATACCTATAAAACCTGAGAGACCATATATCATGGGTAGCTTTAAAATTTGCTAGAATTTCTTCTCAAAGATAAAGATCTAGAAAGTGTATTAAAGGATATCGGTAAGCAGTTGCAGAGACGTTTGTGTACAATTTTTAGACTACCGAAATTTTCCAAAGAAAGGATATTACATTAGAGTGCGTAGCATCGAGGTCGTCCCAGTAAGTTTCAGATCGAGTTTTGTAGTAACGTCAGGTAACGTTTTTTACTAACAAATAGAGAACTCTTACAGAATGAATAGTTTCATTTTAGTAGTTCTGTTTTAAATAATTACGAAATGAAATAATTCTTGCATTTTGCAAAGTAGGGAATTTACGAATAATTAGATTCATCCTTCCGAATTATATTTTAATACATCCATTAAAAATATTGTCTACGAAAGAAAATGTCGGAATCCCTTTATAATGTATATGTTGAAGAAAACAAACATTTACCCACTGAGGCATAATATAGCCTTGTTGAAATTATAATTTATCATCTTCTGCATTAAGTTGTTTTTTTAAGATATAACATTTAAGAAAGAGTTAACATTCAAATACATACTTTTTTATTTTTCAGATTGAATTTGCATATTACCGTTAATAGTTGCTGTTTCAATTGGGCAACAAATAAGCTACATGTTTTTTAGCTTCCTAATTCTTCTGAATATATCCTGTGAAATGTGCTTTTGTCATTGCAGCCTAATAAAGGATATTCGTAGAAAAAATTTCCTTGTCAATTTTGAATATAGTCATTAAAAATAGCTGCTTCATTGAGACAGCAATGAGAAGCTCCGAATACATAGACTCTTTAATTTTCATTTCCCTTTTCAATATAATCTTTCAAATATTGATTGTTTTTTCTTGTGACATAACGGAGGATGTCGCAATAAATATTATTTTATCTTCTGAACTTTTTCAGACTTAGTAAGAGAAGAAAATTACAAAAAATATTTCGTGAATCTGGCGTTCAAGGAGATTTAATTAGAGGCAAACAGAAGTTAGGGTTATATGCAAAATATAAAGTTGCATAATGATTTAATTAAAAGACGTTAGAGAGAAAGCTGCAGAGGTGTAGAGTTGTTATGTAAAGCCCTGGATTTAAAGTGCTGACAGCATCGAGAAAATCAACGCAAAAGAATCAGAAATTCAAGAACATTATTCTAAGTATGTGCAAGCAGAAATTCTAAAGAGAATTATCGTAAAGTAGACATTGGAAGTAGGCGGAATAAAGAAGTAGTATGTGGGGGAACGGATCGTTTTAGCAATACACTCACGCTATTAACGCGATCGCTTGCCCTGGCTAACAATATTATATCATAGATTAGACACGTTTTATCCTGCTGCATCGACAACGCTGAAGCTGCTTCGAACGTTAGGTATAATGTCGGCCTCTTAATACGCGTCATGTGAGGCACACTGGGTTGGGCGTATTTGGACACGGCGTAGGATATCGAATTCAGGACATAAGTAGACGGTTTCATAACACACTTGAGAGTTTCGGGGGCTCTGTGTGGTTCCCTAGAGCCTCTTGAGTGATCATTGGGTTGGAGCAGATGTAACAGAAGAGAATATAATTTGAGAAACAAACGGGTAGTTGTTGAGAAGCGATTAAGTAGAGGGTTAGGTGTGTTACAAGTTGATACAAAGTCAAGCAATTATCGATAATGTCAATATTGGTCTCTCTCATACAGACACCCATTAGATTTAGCTTTCCTCAATTTCACTTTCACCCTTGTTTTTCCATTGATGTCAATTTATTTTACGCAGATATATTAACCTTTCCAACTTCCGTTCACTGAGTCCAATACGCAAGGTTTGGTCTTTACATTATGACCGTGCGCTTATGTGAGTAACAAGATGGATGCGGATTGAGATTGAAGATTGCAACAGTGTACTCCGATCAAGAGAGGAATCTCTTAAAAGCTAAGGCAATTTCAGACTTTCCAACATATACTTATATATATATATATATATATATATATATATATGTATATATGTGTGTGTGTGTGTGTGTGTGTGTGTGTGTGTGTGTGTGTGTGTGTGTGTGTGTGTGTGTGTGTGTATCCAACTTGACAGGAGAAGACGTTTGCATGTAGACTCATTATTACGGATGCATTGAGATAATCTTGCAGTAAGGATATTTCATATATTTTTAGAAAATGCCATTACGGATTCCAAGTCAAGGTTGTCTTGGTTTAAGCATTTTTATTCCTGTTGCAGTCTGCTCTTTATAGCAAATAATAGTTGCTGCCGAAAATACATTATCGCGTATTTATGGCCACCCATGTGTTTAACTTCCATATTGACTAATGGAATCCAAACAATTCTTTTGCCTCTTTAAATATATCTCTTTCTCCCCTAGTGTTAGCTCAAAACTATAATTGATATATGAAATATATCAGTTACCAACATAGAATCTTATACCTACGGGTAATGCATAAAAGCATTATAAATGGAATTATTGTTTTTTCAGATCACTTTTTGATGCTATCATTACAAATTGATTTTCCTTGAAACAACATAAAGTTTTTATTGACGTTCGATTATTTTTAAAAAATAAATTTTCAAATTTTGGCAAACACTATAAGCCAGTATTTTAGTATCAGTTTGTGTCTTCGTAATTAAACCATCGTTATTTCGGCACATGAAAAGAAATTAACCAGCAACATTCACCTTTTGATCTCGTATCATGCATTCAAAAACTAAGTAGAGTATTGTGAGACAGAAAAATTTCGTTACAAACAAAGAAGTGAGTCCTGGATTCTTATGTATTTTTTCTTTCAGTATAGCAACGAATGCTGAACGATAAAGGAAAAACTGGAAGCCACCATAATTCGGTTCTACAGAAAGATGTTGGGAATAACAACAACTGAATATGTATGCAACGACGAGGATCTGAAAAGATTGAAAACGAAAATGAAACAGAAAATTAATGACAGGAAAACTCGGTTGAAATTTCTGGGACATGTGATGAGGAAGGAGGGCTTGGAGAATCTGGTACTCACAAGACAGATAGAAGGAAAGGGGGACAGAGGAAAGTAAGGCGTGACACACTTGATGAACACGAGTAAATGGATTGCAGACTAGGGTTTGGAAAATGTAAAAAGAAAAAGAATGTTACAAGCTATAATGGATAGGAAAATGTAAAATGAAGTGATCACCTACGTTCTTAAATGAAACGTCACATAGACGAAGTAGATGTGTCTCAAATGGACAAATCCCTATCTACAATGTTGTGGTTTTTAAAGTTAATTTTACAATTACATTCTTTTGCTTCGTTGTCGAAATTGTAATGGCGCTCAGTTGTCTTAGTCAATGACATGTTGATTTTAATTTTTCATATATCACTAATATTATTCTTTTATATTATTATTGGTATACTATGTCGTTGCAACAATTTCTTAATAAAGAAGATAATATATCCGACTACGTAGAACAATAAAAATATTTTGTACAATGAGTGACTATACTGGAATGAAGGTATATCACTTAAGAAAAGGAAAACTCTATTTCATTGTTCTACTGATACAATTAGATTTATGCTGAATCTCAGAGATAAACATAGGGCACGAAAGAATGACGTGGCACTTCAAATAGGACAACATGCACAAAATACTCGCCTATGATCTCTTTTTGTGTGATGGCGCTATCGTAACCAGCATAATTAGACAAAACATTGGAAAAAAAGGCAAATATATAAATTTACTAGAAGTACTTATTTTCCTTTATTTTTCTCCATATATCATTCTCTGATTAATCATTAATAAAGGCGAAACATGTTAGATATATAAACGTTTCCTATGGGTTGCTTATTTTAACATTATGTGGCATTCCGTTTTATATTTTTTTAATCATTTCACCCCGAGCAAGGCAGAAATGCCACTGATGAGCGGGGGGCTACATAATTGTAAAAAGATTAATTAGAAAAGAGTGAGAGTACAAACTAGTTAGAAAGAAGCAATAGAAAGCTGAGAATGCAGGTGCGATGACAGATACATAGGTGGAGAGAAAGGGAAGAATATACGGGGGTGGGGACAGAGCTATAGTCCAGTGGTTAATAGATGAGTATTGACATTTCATTTAAATTTCTGGAGGTTGTAGCCGTCAGGAAAGCAAGAATATGGGAGCGAGTTCCACAGGTGAGAAGTGCGAGAGAAGCTGCAGGAGTAGAATTGTCGTCTGCATTTGGCTAACCTGACTGTGAATGAGTGGGACCCAGTTGCCAGTCTGGTTGCACGAGGAAACACCTGTTGAGGAGGCACCAGTGACTTAAGTTGGTCCGAGCAGAAGCCATGAAAATATTTATAGAACAGACAATGGGAGGCCACATTTCGACGGTAGGGAGGTGGCTGCAGTCGAGCCGCCAGATCAGTACCTATCACATGACAGACTCTCCTTTAGAGCCTGTCGAGAACACTGAGGAGAACGACAGGGGCGCCTGACCATAAATGGCAGCAGTACTCCATGCACGGACAGATGGTTGACTTGTATATATGCAGGATGGATTCAGGCGGAAAAAAACATCCTGGATCGACATAGTGACCCAAACTTTCTAGCAGTTGATGTAGCTATGGATTCAATATAGTGGTTCCATTTGAGGTCTGAGGAGAGGGTAAGGCCGAGGAGGCGTAGTGTGTTGCTCTCAGGGAGAATCGCTTGGTCCATGCTTATGGGAGGCAGGAGAGGTTGCCTGTGATGGTTGACAGACAACAGCTTGGTCTTAGACGCATTGAAGTTGACAAGCCACTTCTTGCCCCAATTCACCACAGAGTGTATATCCCGTTCAAGGTAAGCAGCGAGATTATGTCTGTCCGCTACGACAGGTTTCTTACCGGTGCGGGAGTACATTGTGGTGTCATCTGCGTAGATGCCTACTTGGGAACTGATCTCATCTGTGAGGTCGTTGATGAAAATAAGGAAGAGCGTCGGGCCCAGGATTGAACCCTGTTGGACACCGGATCCTTGCTGTAGGATGAAGAGGCATGCCTATTGAAAACGACCTTCATTTAGCGGTTATTTAAAAAAGATTGGATTAGGTCAAGCAGGCGACCGGTAATACTGTAACCCCGTAGCTTGCATAGGAGGCCAGAGTGCCAGACCCTGTCAAAAGCCTTGGAGATGTCCAGAGCAACCGCGCGAGCATCGTAAGACACATCAAGGGCTTGGAGCATGTATTCCGTTACGGTTGTTAGCAAGCTGCGGTGGACCTGGCAAAGCGGGATCCTAATCCACACACACATACTATATATATATATATATATATATATATGAATAGAATTATTGAAGTACAAGAAGGAAAAAGGATGTTTAATGTATTATATTTCATTTATAACAAGTTTCTTCAGAAATTTATAAAAATTAAAATAATTTCGTATTTAATAAATCTCTGAAATGGCTTGTTACAAGTGAAAAATGTTGGATTATAGACAATTTTTCCTACTTGTTCATTACTAATTTTATTCATCTTGTCAGATTCCGATCTATATATTCAATCCATATATATATATATATATATATATATATATATATATATATATATATATATAATGTTTATTCATGAAAATTTTTATTGACAATTTGTTGTTTTTTCAGTTGTTTCACTGCTAAAATGTGTTTTGGCAAGCAGGTTTCTTTACTGTAATGTGCACGATATCTGGCTGTAGATAGAGCGTTGATAAGTACAATGAGTCTGTCTCTTTAGCAGATCAGATTCATGCCGACTTTGTAGTTTCGTGAGAATATTTCTATGATGTTCTCGTTCGATTTATGATTCTATATTGTGCAATTATTTTAAAAATAAAAATAAGGTAGTCTATAAATAATGAGGCAAAGCGATGTAGATTATTCTTATGAACAGTAAGACACAAATGAAATTTCTGGAGCTCATGAATAAAGACGTGAATGATATGTTAACTCACACGGAACCCAATTAAGGCTAGAAACGCATGAAAACCATCGTTTAATTTACTTCACAAATTTATAGGTATTTATATCAGAACAGAGCAAATGAAAAATGATAAAGTTGAAAAGATGGCATAGTTCAAAAAGAAACATAAAACGGTAAATCGTCATGATTGCTTAATAACTGAAAGGTTTATGTCTATAAAATAATGCAATATATACAAATGTCATATCGCTAATAAGCAATAATTTGATTGATTTTAAATAATCTAATTTTATTAGAGAAATTCATTGTCAGTTGGTCGTTTTTGTTCATTCGAACGACTGTGGTATATTTTATGTCGAAATCTAAATAAATTTTACGTAACTTTATTTATCAATTTATTGTCTTTAAGATAATAATGATTATACTTATACAAGTCTCACTAATAGTATTATGCACATAATTGGATATATCGAACCGAAAGGAAATTTTAACTCGACTCTTTAATTAACAATTTCGTGACATTAGCAGTAACACCATTCACACATCAACGACTACAGCATATGATTTTTTCCAAGCCATCATCCTTCTATGCGTTACCCAGGGTCGACGTTGCTTAAAATTGTTAAATTCATGATAAAATATAAAATAACTTTTATATATCATTGCTATCCTTAGTACTTGTGGTTGTACTACATTCTATTTCTGAAAAATTATCAAAAGCTAAATCAAAAAAAAAATAAGAGGATTGATGTTTTATTACTTCTTGAATTTGTCTTTCAGCTTTACATTAATTTTATGCCATATATGTCGGTACAAAAGATGAATATTCTTTAATAAAAAATAGAATGCTACAATCTTCTCTCAGTCAATTTTTAGGATGTTTTATCTTCATCGTTTTAGTGCGGCTTTGTAATTTCTTGCCTGGGTTTGCGCTGAGTTTGAACACATTGTATTACCACATTCATCAATGTTTCAATCGATTTCACCATTATCACATGAAACAAGCATGAATTTAAATTAAATAATATCTCAATTTCATGCTTTATTTTGTATGTTTTTATAGTGATATACCCACAAAAAGGAGGACTGCCACTTAACCTTATTGGGTTACAATGAGAAAAATAGGTTCATGGGAAATCGAAAAAAAGATAAGAAATTGATAGTTTCATGAATATAGATGATAGTATTTGACGTTACATTTAAACTTTTTTGGATGGTAGCTATCAAGAAAGCAACCAAACGGAAAGTGCGAGAAAAGTAACTATTAGGGGAGAAAAGGACATGATATTTAACTATTTCGACGGCATATGGCGGATCCTTAATGCAAGTTTAGTAGAACACATATGAGCAACTCGGCATAGTGTAATGGTCAGCAAGCTTGTTTTGCTAGAACCTCTTACAACTAAGTAGTGAGTTCGATCCTCACTGGGTACCCCATGCTTTCGGCCTTGTGCTACATCTGATCGACGCTTAGAAAATCGGATATTAGAACGCGTATATACAAGTGTTCGAGGAACCAAGTCTCGTCAGCGCAGTTGGCATGGAAATACATTTGGGATAAAACATAGGGAATCCTAATAACGTCGGTGGGAAAGTTAGTGAAGGCGAGCCGCTATCAATTGGATCGATTATATTGTAAATCAATCTTCGGAATTTGTCGAGAAACTCAAGATAAATAGCAGGAGCACCCGACTAGATAGGTAACAGTATTTAATTCGTGATGGGATGGCAAATTTATAAATGTGCAGAAGAGATTCTGACGAGAAAATTTTGCTGGCAAGACACAGCAACCAACATTCTTTGGTGTAGGTGCAGCTATCAATTCGATATAGTCATGTCATTTGAAATCAGTTGAGAGAGTGTTGCCAATGAAGTGCAGTTTCCAGATTAACATAAGGTTACCTAATTTGATAAACGAATGATGAAATACTGGGGGCTTCAGAACACAAATATCATAATGTGATTATCACAACAAGAATACATATATCAAGACATTTACAGTTATATGAATATAAACTTTTTTTCTACAGCTTATCACCCATTTGAATGTTATTTAATGCAAGATAATATATTTAGATTTTAAGAATCTGTTTTATTGATAAATGTGTTACTAATTAATCCATATTTGGGGAAGAAGAGGGAGATTCAAATTTTTCCCAAAAAATTATTACTGCTTTATTACTGAATATAAAGAAACCAACTAATATGGTAAGTTGATCATCCGTTTAACAATTCTGAGCTATTGTTTATGACAGCACTCACACAACATGTATTTACTTGCGGTCATCCATCTAGGTTGGCGTTGCTTAAATTTGTTGATCATGCAGGAACCGGTGTTTCAAGGTCATGTTCCCATAAATCTCTCTCTCTCTCTCTCTTTACACACAGACACACATACACACACACACGTGTGTGTGTGTGTGTGTGTGTGTGTGTGTGTGTGTGTGCGTGCGCGTGTGTGTGCGTGTGTACGATAGAAATAATAAAATGATGCATTAAAATAATCATTATCGGAAACACTGTTATATTCATAGATGAGAGTAAATTTCATTTCCATCATGTTAGATCTATCTATCTATCTATCTATCTATCTATCTATCTATATATATATATATATATATATATATATATGTGTGTGTGTGTGTGTGTGTGTGTGTGTGTGTGTGTGTGTGTGTCCCTTCATGGATATTTTGTTTAGGATATATTCTGGTTTGTGAATATGTGTATGGGAATGGAGTCATAAAAATCGGCCTCATATAGACATGTTCACAAATGAAAGAAAACATTATTGTCTCTAAAGTACATAAAAATGACAAACGATACTTAATTTATGAAAGCCGACATGAATGCCCATAGGAACACAAATATTTAATATACAGATACTTTGTAGTGAATATTCCGAGGTAAATAATATAAAAATATACGCCTGGATTAAATTTAGATTTATTAAGATATAAATGCCACTGAATCTTCATTTATCTGCTTTGTCATATAGAAAATTTGAAGCGAAAAATAAAATGATGCACACGATGTAAGAAATGAAAGTTTGTTATAACTAGAAAACTCGTTTTCAAACTAAATAGTTTTATGCTGTTTATGTAGATTCTAATAGATTTTATATAAAAGTAATAAAAAACGAATATTTCTTTTAAATCAAATACGTTTCAAATGATAATGATTCATTTATACGCTTAATCTAACGAATATAATCAGGCTTATAACATCCTATATCAATGGTAAGAATTTATGGAAAAAATTATAGGAAGACCCATGATCCAAAAATCTAACACTTACGGTTTTGCCATAAAAATGTAAGTCACACAAGTTAAAATAATGTAAATTATTAAAAATATAATCAAATTATACCGGTAAAAACTATAAAAGAAAGAACGTGAATATGAATCACACTACCCTAAAACATGCATTAGTATATATATATTATTCAAGGTTTCAATTAGCCAAACTGTTTTATCATGATGAATAAAAATTCCTTTAAACCCCAAAAAACAAATATAAATATTTGAACACAATCACGACGAAAGACACACGTGACTGAATAAAAAATAACCTCTGGTAGATCAAGCAAAGCTACGAAATATCAACCCGCAGTATGAGCGAAAAGACACAGTCTCAAAAACAGACTTGGCACCTGCAGGAGACGAATCGGGATCCACATGCGTAAGCTAGGGCTGTCCCCAAGGACTAACTCAATTCGAAAAGACAGAAATAAGATATTTTCAAAATAGCAAACATATCTTTAAATACTAAAGTGTAAATTTATTAAATAAAATTGCCATTAACCTGGACCATGTTTTCGGGTCACTTCGGAATCACTCTCAACTTCTGGAAGTTATTGAATGCTGTCATAATCCTTGCTTTTGTTGTTCTCAACTTCATCTCTAACATAAGAATCAAAATGGTTGCAGTATGGGGAGTTAGGTGGCCAGATGAAAAGTGTTCTGTAGTCGAAGAAATTGTCTGGCATCTATGACTGTTTTTCCCTGCTTGCGTGGCATGATGTAAAGCCCTGTTACCAGAATTAAGGTCTTCTAAACGCTACCCTCTTAAATCACTTGATCTACGCTACCGTATTGATTTTGAGGCTCTGTTGGAATATGAATGGAGATTTAACATCGCCATCTCTAGGGAGCACTCCATAAACAATAATGTCAACTGAATATATCATCCATCTCTTACCTAATCTTCTGCGCTGTCCTCAGATTGTTCCAAACTCTCAAAAATCTTCTATTAGAAATTTCGGCGCAAATTACTAGATTAACAGCATGCCGTTTCCAATTTTTTCTTGAAGTCAATTGCTTCATGATACGCTTTTTCGCCCAGATGACTCGGGGCTAACCCTACTATACTCATCTGTCGAAAAAATTAAAAAGGACAATGAGCATAAGCAAAATAAAAATTGTTAAAGGAAATTATCTGAGCCACTACACACACACATACACACACACACACACACTCACGCACACATACTCATGCTTACCCACTCGTCCCAATAAAAGGAAATAGTTGCCGATATACTCTAATATTATACATTAATAAATATGCACATTATTCCTAATCCTTAACACGATTCAGACTTCCATGCTCAACACATATTGAATAATACACACATTCATAGATAGTTAGATTCTGCATACAACGGGTGAAAGACGTCAACAATTTATCACATTTTTGGTGGCAAAGGCAGTACTGTCGCCGTGAGCGCCAGCAGCAGTTTTTTACCACTGGACAGGTTTTGCATTTTTTTTCCTTTTTTTCCAACTGAAGTCAGAATTTGACCGTTGCGTTAAAAGCATATGCTTTTCATCCTAGACCTATTTACAACGCGCTTTTAGTGACCGTAACCAATGACGTTGAACGGAACGTAAAGAGATGTGCTTCACGTTGAAAGTAGCATTGTGTTGCGGACATAGTTTTAATTGACTCTGTATATTTTGAATCTTGCCCATAATCAGCTGGATAAAAATAGTAATAGAAGCGGATATATAGAAGAATCTACAATCATGTATACGAAAACTGTCTGGTCTTGTCCAACTATTAACTATCAACACTGAAAAACATTGCAGATGAATCAGCTAATACCTTTTTTAATTGAATATTTAGTATACCCGCTTTTAGGGCGACGAAGATTAAACTACAACCAAAGTTTTGACTATATTATTCGCACTGATAAATGAATAAATAGAAACTGGACACAATATAACTTGCTTTTCTCGCTGGCAATATTACAGACGTCAGCACCTATATATAGATAAAAAATATACCATATTTTTTTTATTTATTTATTCTTTAATGAAGTTAGTCGTAGAGTGGAATGGCTGGGTGGGAGAATTAGCTCACACCCATCAAAGCAACAACTAGAGACCGCGCTCGTCTTCATTTTCTCCGTGTGTTCTGGAATCAACTGCCTGTTAAACTGCAAATTACTGTCTTTGATTTCACTTAAATAGACAAAACTCCATAATACATACACTCCCAGGTACATTTGGATATTTCTGAGAGCAGATATATTTAACCCCGATCGTCGAAACAACTTTCAGCTTCCTACTTGCATTCTACATTTACTGATGTTTCATAAAAAAACATTTTACTTTTCCTGTAAAACTTTTAATGGAAATACATTTCCAGCTAGAATTCTACACCGAACAAAATTATATATAATATATATTCTCATTTCTTTAATACTCATTTGTTGAGATAAATATATATATATTCAGTTAGATAGGTATAAGTTTGTAACCCTGGGTTTCACGCATTTACAATCGTCATTTCTAAGTTAGCTCTATCACTGTTATTGAGCGCTTTCAAATAATTACCGCGCATATATAATAAATGAATAATATAATATATATAACAAATTCCGTATATATATATATGATTTGGAAATTAGTTATTTCCCAAAAATGGTATCTTTCGGTATATTCACGCGATTTACAATAACAGATTTTTCTGTTTTTCAAATGTACTAAGAGGTTTGTTTTACGAACACGTGTCTGGATTATTTAAACAACCGAATATTTTTAAAATTAGGAAGGAGAAATAAAAATCTTACAACACTTTCATTTATTATTTATGATCCTAGTATGTATTTATAGTGAATATATATAGACCTATTTTCTGATCCTGCATTTAGTATTTTTATTTTGGTATGGGAACAACATAATAGCTAACTTTTTTTTTTGGATTTGCTATTTTCACTATACTTCAAGTTAAAATTGAAACTCGAAAAGACTTTGATATAAGTGGTCTTGCAGAAAGAATTAGCATTATTATTGTTCTTAATCTGGTTTTTTCGCCGTCAGTCATAGTCTCACGGCCATAAATTTGCCTCTATGTGCGTTTGTCTTTAAATGCTTTCATGGTAATTGTTTTGAATCTAAGACCTTAACTTTCGAGGAGATCTAAATTTACAAGTGATTGGGTTAGATATATATGTAACTTCTATGAGTAAATTTTTTCCCCAAAATTCTCGCTTTTGAATCGCTTTTCCAGCTCATTTTTCTGGTCCGCTTTAATGTTCCAAATAATGAAATGAAATGTCAGTTGCTATCAGCTGTCATTGTGATTTAGTCATCTGTAATGTTTCTATTCTCAAATTCACTCATAGTTAGTAATCACTTGCGTTTAAGTGGACACAGCTAGTTTATCCCTTGCATGGTGTGAACTTACTTCCTTAAAAATATTCCTATTGGAAAGTTAGGAATCTATTAATTATCTCCCAGCTATGGATTAATTAGTAAGAATCTTATCAGTAAATTAATTTTTTCACAACTATTCTTAGATTATAAAAGATTCTATGATTTTAAATAATCTGCAAAAACTGATAAAGCAAAGAATAGGAATCGATATATCTTATTCGGTGGAAGATCAGAGCTACATAGATTTAGGTTGGTATCATATTTTTTGGCATCTCAAATTATATATACTGAGGTAAATGCTTGTGTATACGTTCGGTAATTTTTTCACTAAGTATAAGTCGAATTTCAAAATTGTCACGAACAGATTTACTTTGGAAAACATATACTAGAGTCGTATATATTTTTACATAGGTAAATTTATATGATTTTTTTTTTACATTTATATATTTATTCTTAAGACCAATACTTTTTGCTTATAGAAATCGTATGAATAAACAAACTTTTGGCTTATACCCAAAGCCTTTCCCCAAAGAGTGTCCATTAATTATCCTACCTACTTATATATACCGTATACATCACAGTATACATATTAAATAATGGCGCTTCTAATATTTTATATTTTATCATGTGTCACTAATGTATGGGGACGTATCACTTTTGGCGATGTTACAAATTTTTGAAATTATAAAGCCAAGGTAAAATTAGGCATCTTTAATGATAGGCACACACATTCACACGTACACAGGATTACACACCAGTACACACGTACGCACATTATATATATATGTGTGTGTGTGTGTCTGTGTGTGTGTGTGTCTGTATGTGTATATATATATATATATATATATATATATATATATATATATATATATTTCTAAAGAATTAATGGATTTATTTTAATCCGACATCTTTAGGGCTTCAAGTATGGCGCTAATTTGAATAAGTAGTGTCCGCTATAATAATGTTTAAAGTAATAAATCTATCTATCTATCTATCTATCTATCTATCTATCTATCTATCTATCTATCAATACATGGATTGGAAACTGACAAGATGATAGAATAAAGAAAAAGAACAAATAAGAAACATATTTTAATCTAACATGTTTCGCGTTTATTAAATAATCATCTGAGACCGAGAGAAAAATGAAAAAATTCAAGAACAAAGAGAAAATATACTGATATATTGTAATTTGTGGGTTACTTCTAATTGGTCAAATATGTATCACGTGTAATAGATAATTATTTCAATATTATTAAACGCATGTTGCTTGAATTACTTTGGCTGGTAAAGTGCATAATAATTCTTGTGTATGTTTTATAGAAACGCTTGACTGTTTAGGTTTATATATTGACTAACGTTACAGTGCAACATACGCCTAAATAGACATACGTTTCTACACAAACATAATCGTACAGGTTTATACATTTTCCAACGCGTTTCTCTAATGACCCTAAAGAAGCTGATCCAAAATATTTCACGGACATACATTTAAAAATAAAAATGATTATCTATTGTTGTAATACATGTGACACACATCTGCCAAATAATAATTAGCATCAAATCGCAGAATAGAGGTGTACTGTCTATTTGTTGTTCATTAATTTTTCTCTCGGTCACTGAAGAATCTTAATAAAGGTGAAACATGTTAATTTGAGATATGTTTTCTATTTGTTCTATCTATATTATATCTGTCTGACCAATGGAATCAGGCCCAAATAAACATTCCATTTTACTGTCTCTTAGTTGTTTGTTTTTTATTTTAACCCAATTTTCAATTCGTATTCTGTAAACAAACTTATGAAGAAACTTAATGAAGCGAAAAATATTAAAGTCACCTTTCCTAAATATTATTTTCATATTCTATCATCTTCTTGGATTGGGCAGCCTCGATGTGGTGTAATGGTAAGATGTTTGTCTTATAATTGAGTAGTGATTTCGATTCTTACTGGGTGCTCCATATCTGTAGCCTTGTGCAACATCAAAATGGCGCTTAGAAAATCAACTATCATATTCTTGGATTATGTATTTTTAATTTCTATGAGTGTATGTATACGTTTGTATGTAAATTTATGGTCGTATGTAGTTTTTCTTTTATTAAAGTGTGGACAATGCATTCATTTAGTCCCACAAGTATTAGGAAAACAAACCTGTTAATCGTGTATATAAATAATATCCGTGAATTGAATCAGATACCCTGCAATTTTTTTAGCTGGTTTATTCAACCTATATTGTTGTATCAGTTAGTAAGCTATGTAGTTAAAACATTGAAAACAATAATTGCCCATTAATTCACAGCTCATTATGGGTATAAATATTATGGTGAAGTCTGAAAACAAACTGATGAAACTAGTCAGTAACAAGGGAAAGAAGAAATTGACTGCGGTATTTTAGAATAACATGATTTATCATTAAGATTTCTTAAAGCGTTAAGAAAGTAAATGTGATAATTCATAATTTACGAATGTTACTCCCAAACTTTAAAAATGTTTTACCTTGAGTAGCTTTTTTTTTCAGGTGATGGCTCCAGAAAAAATATTGTTTCATTGGCAAAAAGTATTGGTCTTAAGAATAAATATATAAATGTAAAAAAAAAATTCATATAAATTTACCTATGTAAAAATATATACGACTCTAGTATATGTTTTCCAAAGTAAATCTGTTTCCCAGAACACATGCCTTAAGTTAGATAGAAACAAAATCAATCTACCAAATATTCAGTCAAGGCAACAACTCACTGCTCTTTCCTTGGTATGAAAATAATAAGGTTTATTATAAAACAGACGATATCAAGTCATTCATCTTTACACAAAAGATGTTGCATTGTCATTCACTCAATTTGATGAACCAACAATGTAAACCTAAACGAGCTCCAACATCTTTTCGACTGACGGTGATAGACACCTGGTATTTAGCTTGTGATGGTTTAAAAGCAACATTTCTGCTTATTTTAAAAAAGATGGCACTGATCTAATGACACGAAGATCTACAGGTTCTACATTCTTGAAGTCATGTATTAGTCCGGTGTTTTATAGATAATTAAACTAAGATGGATTGTTTGCTCCATTTATTGTAGCAAACACAGGAAAACGTAATCGTCCCCACCAATATTATCGATAAACCAGACGGATGCATGCTGAGACTTCAAGACAATAATATAGACGCTTTTTCAATCTCAACCAACATATTATTTTTCTTTCCTGCCTTGATGTCAGGAGGCTACGATCAGTTTTCTGAATCCCCTTTGGGCATTAAACCCGTCGTATTTTTTGCCTCATTACATCAACATTAACTCATCATTACTTCACATACTTTTGTTTTTAATACACTTTTGACGTAAAATTACCTTTGTTCTGTTTTTTTTTATTTATCTCTTCTTATTGTTTATTTCCAAATGTATTGTTTGTTTGTTAATCAATTTTATTTAACTATGGCACAGTAGAATAATGCTGGTCTCATAACCTGTAGAGACTGTCCATGGTTAAATATTAATAAGCAGCAGATCTCCCCAATTAAGACATTTCACGAAGTTTTCAACAAACAACAAAAAAAAGTAAATAGGCCAAAAAATAATATAAAGCAAACAAAAACTATATGCAAGGCAAGTCAACAGTAATATGGGAAATAGTTCACAAACTATGAATTGTGTTTGACACATAAGAGACATTTCGAATAAACGGAAATAACGTTCTGACTTAAAGGCTAGAGCCATACCAAGTCAGATGACCCTGAAAAGTGACCTCTCTTATTGGGTAAGAATTCCCAACATGCGCTTGTGTTATTCTGCTTCTAAATTGGGGAGATACAATTGTTTTACAATAATTCCAAACAGGATTGGAACCAACATGAATCTTGAATGGTTTACAGCTCATATATTTCTGCCATCCGTTAAAATAAATAGATGAGATATACGAGATAGCAGTGAGTAGAACTGGAAACAACAAGACATAAATTTGCAACAAATTAGCTATATTTTCGGATGTTGAAAATAGGTTTGACCGGTAACTATTCAGAAATACTCATGTTCATTTGAAAATATCATATTCATTAATTAACAGAAAATTTGAAATCTCAAATAGAATCTTGATTATTTGCATATATAAAAATGCTAAAAATATGCATCTTCCTGGGGCTCAAGAATTAATTAGAACGATTAGAAAAAAATAAATTAAATAACTGGCGGAGATGAAAAACATCGAATACATAAATATGCTAGCTTAAAGAAATTTAACATTTCAAAAATTAAACATACACACGGACGACATAAAATAAACACACGACAGTTTACTTAACTAATAGAAACTGAGAATAGTAAAAGAAAAAATGATTTAACACTAACGCCAATAGATTATATGAAATCTATGTAACCAATTCAAACAAATAGTTATATTTTAGCAGCTAGTTTTCACTATACAATAAAATAAAAATTGTGACTAATGCAAGAAATAGATTAGAATCTTAGAATTTATTATTCTGCAAATTAAAAAAGCTAGATATTAAAATCCTCTTGTAGCTATTAAGATATGTCCTGACATAAAACTTATTAATATTTTTTCATTTTTATTTTATATTTTTTTTAAATTGGAGTAGATAGGCCATACTATTGCCCAGTTAATACACATCCCTCTTCTTTTGAACAGGAGTAGAAGCGCATTTTTTGTTTCTTATTTAAAAACGTGTTCCTGTTTTCTTTCCTATCCTTACATCTTATGAGTAGATTTTCGTAATGTGTGTGGATGGTGACAACGTCTCTTCATTCTGAGATTACCGGATTGGTAGTTTCCTGGTTGCTTCTTGCAAATGGTAGTTAGAAGCCCAAACTCATGCCTAGCGTCTATAGAAGCTACTAAGATCAACAGTTGGATAATATCGGAGTTTCTTACAGTGTCGTATCATGCATGAATGGGTTTCCCTGCAAGTGCTTCATGTAGGCAACACTGAGGCCACATTATGCTGTAGTCTGCGACAGTTCCCTTCCTACACTTGTTGCATTTGACAACCGATTGATACTACCATTCTAGGCCTCGCCTTATGAAAAAAAATCCATATCTCAAAGTTAAAATTAAAACTAAACAAGCCGAACAAAAAACCCAAATGAGTTTATATCTTTTTCTCGCGAAATCCTTGGTATGCTTACCAAATTTTGCAGCGTTCAATGCTTCCTCCAAATAAACTTATCTGACACCTTAGCTCTCTGTGAAACTAAAATTGACCCTTTTATTGCTTGCTTTGGTTTCTATATCCCTGTTTACCGTCTTTTCTTTAGAAAGGACTCCAATATCCAAATGCATTGAATTGTTTGCGAAAATCTTCCACTTGATAGGATGATTTCCTTTGAATTTCCAGATCATTCCTACACGTGTTTCTATCTCCTTCTACTAAACTCGATTAGCTATCTTTTCTTTCTTTACCGCTGACCTTTATCTCCTCTATGTTATGTACTTGAGAGTATCTCAAATAATATATTTGAGACCATTTTCTCTCATTCATTCGCTCATCTATTTATGTTCGGAGACTTTAATAAGCATCACGCCAAAGGCAGGGAAATGTGACGCATATCTTACTGGTGCCTATACCATGACTTTGGCAATCACTCAATCACTTAGGCAAGTGGTGGATTTTCCCACTCATTTTTCTAATGACCCTAAAGAAACTGACTCTCTGCTTGATCTCTGTTTCACTTCCATCCCTGACTTTTGCCATGTTATGCAGTTTTGGCCTCTTGCCAACTCTGATCAAACTGTGGTCTCTGTTAATATTACTGTTCACTTGCCCTCTCCACAGAACTCGGGCTCAGCTGAGTAACGTTCACAATGCCCCCTTGCTGGTCTGTAGCATAATTTCAAATCTTGCCACCCATAAGGCGAGCCGAGGAGAGGAATCCCAATCATTATCTTGAAGAAATATCCCCCTGATCTCTCCTCTGTCCTCTCCAAACTTTACAACTCGTGTCTCTCTAGTACTTGCATTGCATCGTGCTGAAATACTCCTTTTTGATTCCTGTATTTGAGATCACTGTAGAAACCTCACACCCAACTAATTACCGCCCTGTCAGCCTCCTACTGATTTTTGGCAAAATGTTCGAGGTTCTTATTAATTTTGAAATGTTTCAACATCTTCCAGTACACAGCCTTTTCTTACAAAAAAAAAGCATGACCTGGGATCTCAACTCAAGTCACATTCTCACCTATATAACGTGATTCCTGCTTTCTCTTCTAGAAACACGTTCACGGTTTCTGCTCCAATCCTCTGCAACAATTTAATCGAACTATTAGACTAGCAACTAGGTTTCATTCTTTTACAGTGAAAGCAATCAAATGTAACTGGAACCTCTACACTAGCATCTTCATTTCTAGTTATTCTCTCATGTAAAATTCCCTCCCGTGTACTTGCTTTCCTTACAGCAACAATCTAGAAGAATTTCAAGGCAATGTCAATTGCAGTCTTCTATCTCATCGACTCGCGTCCTTTCACTGAAACCATTGGATGATGTTCTTTTCTCTTTCCAATCTAGTCTCATGCAGCTCTCTTTACACCAGTATTCTCTGAAACCTCCGTAACTTGTTTTTCTTTATTATCACTCTCTTTTTATGTATCCCACTACGCTCTAGTAGCAGCAATGCCTTGGTTGGGGTGAAATGAATATAAAATATATGAAATAATATTGTATTTACTATAAAGCATAATAGCGAGGCGTTATTTTTGGTGCCGTCTCGGTTCATTTAACAGTTACACATGATATAAAGTGGACTATTTTAAACTTTCGGCTTTTTAAATAATACCAGAAGGTATCCAACGTAATTTTATCCATGATATGTGCAGTACATACTTTCTAAAATTACTGATATGGTCGACTTCACGTAAAAGATATGAAAATATGTCCAACAGCATAATTACGATTTCATTCCTATTATCCGAAATGTTATCGGAACGCTGGAAAAATTCATTAAAAGTCTGAATATAAAGATATCCTATGTTGAAATTCATATAATATATATATTATATTTTAGAACATGTACAATTATTTATACATATATATATATATATATATATATATATATATATATATATATATATATACTAAAATTGTTACATTTGTTTCGACATTGAATCTTCAATGTCGCATGAGGCGGTATGTGTAAAAATGGAAAGCCTCTTTTTTATATTTGGTCAGTTGTGATTGGGATGTTGGTCGGGTTTAGTGATAAGGAAAAAGTCTCGTGTGTTGACCGTTAGAATTTTGAAGAGAGTGGTAGTTAAAATAGTTGATCAATGAGAGTTTTTGATTTCTAGACAGATTTAACAATAGCAGTTAGAATGTAAGTTTTTTTCAACTTGCGACTAGAAAGAGGCTTTCCATTCCTATACATACCGCCTGATGACATATTGAAGTTTCAATGTCGAAACAAATGCACCATTTGTAGTGGATATATACTTATATATCTATATATCTATCTATCTATCTATCTATCTATATATATATATATATATATATATATATATATATATATATTATGTACACTAAAGCATCCCCAAACAAGAATATTTCCACTCACATTCTTCATTGATGGTAGAATGCATTTTGCAAGGTACCTTTCATTTGATATTCGCCTAACATACTGTCTCCTTTTAGAGCCAAAACGTTCAAATTTTGACACTTATGTTCAAAGTACTTTCGTCTACTGATCTATCGCCTAATCCTTGTGTTGTTTTTTTTCAAATTCTAAGCGCTTTTTACGTTTAATTTACCCAGCACTAGTTTCCTAACCACTACACTCCCATACAATCTATTTTCACAAAGCCTTCTGGTAACTGTGGACCTAGAACACTGTTCATTTTAGGATGCAGTTTGTTGCACTCGTCCTTTAATTCACGGGCTCTCTTCTTCCGATCTCTCAGGCTAGCTAATTGTAGATATTTAACCTTTTTATCAGATAGTTTCCTTAGCAGTCCATTATTCTTCTTTGTTTCAAAGTCCCCAGTTCCTTTTCTCTATCCAGGGTGTATTTCACTGTATTTAGGGAGCTTTTGATGTCAGCGTCCACCCAACGTCTCTTAAAGTCTTTCTTCTGCTCCTTTGTGCACTTGTTGGCTCTGCTACCTTTTGGCATTGTGGGCTGCTTCAAAATAAATTATTTGCCAAATTAAAAAAGGAAGATCACTTGATTGAGCTACACGAGGCCAGTCAGCTAACTATTATCAAAATAAAGTTTAAAAAAGAATTTTTAAACTATGTTCACACATGTTTACAGCTCAATTTGAGAGGATGGAATTATAAAAAAGTCAGGCATATCCAAGGATAATAGAATAATTTGTTTAATCGAAAATTAGAAAAATTAAATAAATCTTCTTTTTAATTCATTTCTTTTACAACTAGTTTTAAATAATCAATATTTATTAGCAATTTACTTGGCTTTTCACCCTATATTTCAATTTCAGTGAGATTTTTAGGAAAGTTACACCAGTTCTAACACGAACGAATATATATATATATATATATATATATACACACACACACACACACACACACACACATATATATATATATATATATATATATATATATATATATATCCGAGTAAACAAGGAGCGAAGAAAAATTCACAACACCCAAAGCTATAATTTGTAAGAGTGCTCGATATATAATATACTGCTGTGAATATTTATTATAAATTATATTTTAGAACATGTTATAAATTATTTTTATTTTATATATCCACTACAAATTGTATATTTGGTTTTGACATTGGACTTCCAATATCTGATCAGGTGGTAACAAAATGTACAATCTGTAGTGAATATAAAAAATTGTGTATATATATATATACGCATCGCTCATCCAGTAATGGATTAGAGCACTCTAACTACTGGCGTATGATGCATCACACGCTAAAAGTCTATCACCTTCTACCGAGCGCCCATAACTTAGAGGTAGAATTGCCGACAGACACCAGTTCGTTCGGGTTTCAATCCCGGTTAAAATAAATCAGATATCTAACCGTACTGATGAGCTGTGATACTGCGAAATAAATCTGTCTGCGGATATATATACATATTGTTTGCGGGTGTGTGTATTTGTAAGAAAGTAAAAATAACGGGAGTATATTTATTATATTCTATAATGATTTAATTTTCCTTTTCTTACTCCAACACTTTTACACTTGTACACTTTAGAAGACGATAATCCCTTTTTTGCAACTATGTTTTAAAACGCAGTGTAGACTGAGATCTTTAGCTTTTTTGGCTGCAAGTTGTGAAATTCAAGTCTGAATAAAATAACCTGAAATTAGCAATGTTAAAATACTCTCCATTATTACATAATATTCCATTAAAATTTACAGATAATATATATCAGATGTGCGAAGAGACATAAACTCATATATCATGATGGAAATTTAATTTAAAAGTAAATTCTTCATTCACTTAAGAGATTATTATTTAATAACAATAAAATCCAACCAGAAATTTTTATTTTCGTTTATCTTATGATTTTTTAGCACATTTTATGCGTAATGTAATGTGAAACCTTTGTACAGTTTAACATCTCAAAAACGAGACTATTTTACTTTAATCATTACAGGGAGTCGTTTTTGCTCTCCATCAGCACGACTGATGCTAATCTCTGTAAGAGAAACCCATTGCCTCTTCTTGGTCTCCAATTTTCTAATGTCATGAAAGGGGGCTATTATATTGAATAGGCCTTCTGCAAAATAAGGTTCTTTCATTGCTTCATGATATACATTTTTTGTCGTCTCCTGCAGTGAATATCGCTGTCATATTTTATATGGTGCTCCGGTTTTATATATTGATATTCTAGACAAAATCCAATAAAGGATATTTAATGTTATTGATCCTGACATTGGATTTCAACTTCATTTACTTTCCCACCGCTGATACTTTTTATTCTCAAACTATTTTCATACTAGTTGTTGCAATTATCTTTCCTCTTTGATAACTAGTCCGCGTGAATAGAATTTTAGAATAATTTAGCTAATAGGCATTATCGTTTTACAGTTAAAATAGCTAGATGTAACAGCAAGATTAATTATAATAATTTATTTTCTCGCATTTCTTGCATTTAAAACTGTATTCCAGTTTCATTCTTCGAAGCTGCCTTCAAATTTTGTAATTTAGTCGCAACTTCAACCGCCATTATCTGTCTTTCAGAAATATTTTCTCTGGTTGTCTTTTCCCTAAAATCGTAATATTCCCTTCTACTTCAAGTATCTGCCTTTGCATTCTAAAGGAACTATCGCCTTGCTTGACTGAAAATGATTTTATAATATTATTTGATAATATTAATGGTGAATATTTTGAGGAACCAGAAGGTATGTTGAAGTCCGCGTTCTACTTCTTGAGTTGCCTAAAAATGTTGATTAAAAACATCTCTATTTACTTTCTTCTCTTGGGTGATATCTTTAAAAGTGTAAGTCTTCAAGTAAATGAAACTTTATTTCCTCATTATTACTAAGCAACCGAAGGCAAATAGAAAATATTCCCAAAACATTAATGGATATTAATGGACATGCATTTCTAAATGATTCCAGGCATGTCTACATTTGAAATAAGGGGTTTCGGATACTTAAATTGAATCCACGTCGCCCTATATCCATATTTGAACAATAGAAAAAGTGCATTACGTGAACATATTTTACTAGGCAGTCATGCGACGTTTTTATGATTGAAAGATCTTCCGATATATTTCCGTGTCAGGAAGATTATATACAAATCATTCAGCTTCAACGCAAATTAAATAAATAAATCCATATAAAAACAACTTGGTTTTATTTCAGTACTAGCATGTGATACAGAAATTGATTATTGCAATAAAAACAGACATAAATATGTTTACGACATTCCAGCCGTTGGCAGTTTCAGCGTTCTTCAGGTGCTAAGAATTTCGAATCGAATCCTTTATTACGATCACTGGGGTATCTTATTTTCTCTCCATGTTTGAAAGACCATAGCCCAGAGGATATAAACGTTGGTTAGTTCCAAAGACTTGACCCCCAATGTTGAGAGTTCATTAGCAGTAGTGAGTAAATAACTCAGATGAGTTAAATTCAAGAGAGATAACTACATGGCTACCAGAAGTGGCGTCGCATATATATCTCAGTGATGTATCCCAGTGATCTTAATAAAGATTTCGGCTCGATATGCCAAGTATTTTTAAAAAGTTTGTAGTGTACAACAACTGAAAAGTTGTAAACATGGCAGCAAAGATGATGACATTAGTCCGAATAATGTAAATAGTTTAAACTAACTTCTATCTACATGTCATGGAAACCATATTTATTAAAACTAAACAGACAATCATGTGTATATTGAAACTGTGATTGCGATCGGTAACTTACTCTGCCTATGAAAAGATATATTATTTTCAATATTTTATGTATTAGGTAGTTTCTGTCTTTATGTTTTATTTAATTGCCTTACACAATTGTTTTATGTAACCCGATAGCATTTTAGAGGGAGAAGTGAAACGGATAAACTTAGTACTCTGTTTGGTCTTTGTTTGATTTTTTCGAGTTTAGTGTGTTTCCAGCCCCGTAACAATTATACTAGTTGCGATATAAATATTTGTGTACTTGGGGTTTATGTCCGCTTTTGTTACGATACTTACAGTGAAACTTGGCATTGCCGATAGAAAATAAGATAAAGAATAACAAGGTCAAATTATGTTTTTTAACATCTTTTATGTTAAAACCAATAAATAAAAACAAATATTCTTATTGCATTAAAAATAACTGATATTTTGGGACCTAAAAAGAAAGAGGAAAAAACTATACTAAGTTATTAATATGAGTTTGGGAAAAAAATATTTCTTGAAACTTTAATTTTAGTTTTAATTTCATGCTAAGAGATTAAATTTAATATTTCTAATAAGCAAATATAATAACTTTGAGGGCTTTCAAAAAGTAAATTATTCTAAATTAAATTGACTGAATTAATTTATTTTTAGTAAAATAGCTGATTAACACCCTTTTTTGTAGTCTTTCACCGCATGTAACTCTCTGTATTAAACAATCTTCCAAAAATAAAATATACTTTTCTGAAGCTTTATTTGAGAAATTCTACAGGCTCTAAAGTATAATTAATCTGATTATAAACAAATATTACTTACTTTATGTTTAGAATATCACAGTTACACATTTTAAGATGACGCTAGCTGTTTTGATGCGTTGACTGCATGATGACAGGATTAGTGTTACATCATTTACACTATTCAGCCTGTTGTCCTCATCTTTATTCACATGTTTACATTGTTACGGCCTGTTTTACACCCCAGCTTTGTTCACGTGGTAGGAATGTAGAACGGAAATTTTTATTTCGAACACTGGCATATATCATTCTTTTTTCATGTGCGGTGTTAATTCCAGATGCCATGTTTAAAAAAAACTGATAAAAACGCCAAGTATAAAATAAATAATTAGCTATATAAAAGGGTCTGTGTATCTTGGGTTTTTAGGGCAATGATTAGGAGAGGTTAATTTCACCTTTCTCTTTTTGAAAAAATATTTGTACCTCTGGGAATATATGTTGTTTAATTCAATATGAAATTCGTTTAGAATTATTCTGATCTTGGAAATAAACACGTACTATATTTTCCTTGACTCAGGAGAACGGTCTACTAATTAAAATGAAACTATTATACGAATACGCAATTTCATCGAATATTTTCTAAGGGACGTTGTTTTCTGAGAAACATGAGGCCAGTTCTAAAGTTTAACATAAACTCGATAGAAGAGATGAAATGCAGCTCAAGTGATATGAACAACTGTACTCGTTTGTCATCAGCATCCGTGATATCTCTTAAAAAGATAAATGGACTTGAATATTTTTGAAATCTGACAAGAGATTTGATTTTTTTCTATCACTTCCGTCTTTCGGGTAAGAAGCCGTTCACAAAAGATTTTGTAGTTTTTCTACTTAAGTGCATATTTTTACTTTTAAAACAGTTTAATCTTACACATTTTAGAATTTTTATAAGAAAGGCATTTCAGGCTTGTGCAATGTTTGATGAGAAAAATATAAAAAATCAATAAACCTAATGAAAAGAAATGCCTTTTTCATTAGACGTTTCTTCTGCTTCTTCTTCTTCTTCTTCTTCTTCTTCTTCTTCTTCTTCTTCTTCTTCTTCTTCTTCTTCTTCTTCTTCAGTAATATATTTCTTTTTCCCTCATTTGTTTAACTCATAATCTATTTACAATCTGCGTTATTTTTCATCCACATTCCTTTCTTTTACTAGCACATATTATTGGCATTTATTTATTTTTGTGAATATTTTCTTAAATGTTTAATATGTAAAAATGAAATTCGCGGACCATGTTCTAAATCTGGCCCAGTTTGTTATCAACATCGCAGAAATATCTTTGAGAAAAGTATGAATCCATTTCTACTCTCCACAAAAAAGGGCCAAATTAAAAGACTGACTGAAGTCTCTTGACTTGAGGAGGCAAACTGGCTTGCAAAAGGAAAACTTTGAATTAAAAAAACAGAAGAAAACACACCTGAAGAGAGTTTGATATTAACAGTATATGCAAATATGCTTCGTGATTAACGTTTATACTAGTCTTGAACAAGTTTGTGATTTATGAAGCGTCATCTTCCTGCCATTCATGGAAATAAAGTGCTCGATTAGAATTTTGACTCAGTTTAGAATAAAAAGGGATTGATGGCTGTTCCCTACGAAGTGTGTGGAATGGCCATCAGGTTTGAAGTTTAGAACACGTGGTACTAAGTAATATTGTTCGCCTGAACAATAATCATGGAAATAACTATAGATCAGCGCGAGATTCAAGACAATTCGTATTTGAGAAAGTCATTGTTTGGTGGATATATACACGGTCAATTTATTCTACTCTAGGTACACTAGTGCTGCTATGTCTGTATTACTGGTTGTGTCCTAACACACTAATATTTTACTTGAGTCTTGCATGTGGGCGTGAGCAAAAATATTGTTTTCCATATTATGTAAAAATTCCGAATTTTTCAGAATGCGAAAGAATCAACCTAATTTTCTTATGTAATTTGAATTTAATTTCACGTAATGTATAGAAAAATGTAATAGAATTTTTATGGAAAGAAGCATTGAATTGTAGGCGTGAAAACAATTAATGAATAAACTTTTATCGACCATACCATGAATGATTTTGGTCGAAAAATGCTTTAGAGAAAGTGTAGACAATATAATTTCTATGGTTTATCTCGAAGCTATCTTTGTATTACGAAACAATCTGAGTATTGATTGGATTGGCGTAATGTTATAATATTACACAGGCAAGTTCCAAGTCACTCTTATTTCAAACCAGCTTTATTACAACAGAAAATGTCTAAGTTTAAGTACATGTTTTCATCACCACGGGGAAAATATTTATTTATATTGTACTTTTCCTTGCGCAACAAAATGAAAACTAGCACTTTTTATAGAGCGTTTCTTGTCAGGATATCACACAGTCACATTATTGGAAAAGAGTTGATTACAAATTGCATATAATATGTGTATTTCGACATACAACAGCTTTTATTAATCAGAAATATATTATTATCTCGTCAATGGCTAGTCCTTCAATTTCTACGCTTAGGAGTAATACAGAAATATATAAATGGATTTCCGTCTTACGACCATATCACATTAAATAACCAGTTCCCGAAAGATCACCGAAGTCAAGCAGCTAATGGATAACAGGTTCGGAACTAAACATCGAAGAGCTGAGTTCCAAATCCAGTCGATTTTGATATATTCATATACATGCAAATAGACGTCTTAATGTTATTAATAGATATCTTCTCTCCTCTAGTTTTGTTTTAATTAGTAGGATTTATATCAGTAGATCATTATTATTTCTCGAAATTTCTTAGAATCTCAAAGTATTTTCAGCTTTAATTAAACATCAAATGTTTTGACAAGCTAATCAAAATCAATCAGGTATATTAGCACTTAAAATGTTATCTTCATATGCAACTGATATCTAAATCTACACACACACACACACACACACAAACACACACACACATATATATATATATATATATATATCTAGCTATTGAGTTTTGAAAAAAATCATTCGTTCGGCCTTAGAGAGCAAAGGAAAATTTACTCACTCTAAAATCTTTTTACTCGACCGACTCAATTTTCTTAATAGTCGCCTTACGTAAACATTGCGTTAATCGCTGACGGAAAAAAAATGAAATATCAATTAAAATTTCGAACGTGTTAGAAAGGATTTAAAAAATTTAAAGAAATAATAACAACAAAATTTAATATTTTCTTTTCATCATAGCATAAACATTTCCATGATAAAACTTTATTTTTATCAAGTTTGAGCCTTTTAACATCGTGATATTTTGTTTTTGTTTGGCAATTAAGTGGGGGTACATAAATTCATAGTTTCTTTCTGCTGTTTGACTACAACTATCATCTCACGGATGATAGAAATTACAAATCTGATTTTCTCAATGATATTCTATTAAAAATTACTTGTATAATTTGTTTTTCGGTGCGTGGTAGAAAGAAGGATGCGTATATATTTTCCTTTCTTTCAAATGTTCGTTTTAACTTTTCGTAAGGGAGGAGGAAATACAGATAATAATAGATTTTCAAATTAATTTTTAAAAACCTGTGAGCGTCTTTAATCTATGTGACAGAGATATTTTGCCTCCACTCTGGAATTTTTAATTAAACGAATGTCTACATTGTGCTGGACGATAAAATCGAGATAAGAGGCTGTAAATCTAATTCCATTTGTCAGATTATGCTATTATGATTGCGGGATGTCGCTGAAATTTTTAACCACACATTTCGACGTAAATCAGGCGCAATAGATAAAAATAAAACGTTCAGTAATGTCATTGTAGGTTATTGTAAGTAACTTCTCAATGTTTAATAGCACACTTTTGGGTTGCAAAAGGAATCAAATTTCCTTTTTCTATATTTGAAGGGACACGTTTCATTGCGTGATTATTAATTAACCAATTATATTAAAGCAATAAAATTTATTCGCTGAATTAAGTTTTTAATCGACTGAGTTGATCGGGTGAATGAAATCTAAAAGTATATATATATATATATATATGGTGTAGCAGAAAAACAACTTCAATAAATCAGGCGATTATAACGGTGACCTCGCGACATTTTTACTTCTACATGAAAACGCTTAATTAGAGGGAGAAATTCTCTGCGTTATATATATATATATATATATATATATATATATATATATATATATATATATATATATATATTACTGAGCATTTTCATGCCGAAGTAAAATTTTCGCGAGGTCACCATTATGATACCTTCATTTATCGGGGTTGTGTTTTTTGTCCTACACCCTGTATAAGGCGTAATAGCCAAAATTTATAATGAGTTACAGATTAAGATTAACAGTTTATGCAAATATGCGTGGAGAGTATGGTTTATAATACACTTGAACAGATTTATCATCTTCCTGTCATTCATGGAAACACTCTGCTCGAGTAGGATATATACCTCATTTTGTACAAATACACCAGCTTGATTAGTGAATACAGCATAACGGTGTTCTCACGAAACCTGGAATTCGTCACGGCCAGCAGTCAAAAAAATAAAAATCTTTGCTTTAAACTTATCGGCGCCTTATCTTTACCTTGATATGGAGCAATTTACGATAAAAAATAACTGTTTGCCAAAATATCTCTTATCAGTAAATCTAGAATTTAAATTCAATGTCAATTTTCATCTCTTATCCACTTGATTCCAGTCTTTCCCTCGACCTTTCTATATCACCCCGAGTATATTGTTCTTTCCCTATCTTACTCTACCCTCGCAAGTCTTCACACCT
Organism: Ascarosepion bandense; assembly: GCA_037127315.1. Classification (NCBI taxonomy): domain Eukaryota; kingdom Metazoa; phylum Mollusca; class Cephalopoda; order Sepiida; family Sepiidae; genus Ascarosepion; species Ascarosepion bandense. The sequence goes on along the minus strand of JBBBDQ010000862.1, from coordinate 2,729,424 downwards.
GTATTCCCATTCTTCTCTTGCCCATTCTCAGACACCCCCTGTAAATGGTTCGTCTTTTTCTTTGCTCTCCTATCGTTGTATCATCAGCTTATATAACAAGACGAGAGCTGATGCCACTCGTGTTGCTAGACATTATCACACAACACCGTAAATATATATATATATATATATATATATATATATATATAGCGACAAAATAAAATGAATTGATAAATATATTTTGATCTAAATTTTTATCTAGCTGAATTTTGTATTGAGCACATTCTTATAGTTCATAACATCAGAGTGGCTGTTTTATATTGTCTTCTGCATATATATATATATATATATATATATATATATTATCTCACTTTCTCAAGAATCTTTAAACAATAGGATGTTTTTTGCTCAATTGAATACAATTAATATATGTGTATTAACATTTTCTTAGGAGTTGTGGATATTAATCTGGTTATGATGAGCCTCAAATTAGTAAATTGTATTCAAGTTTGCTGCCTTGTTTATATTTCATTAGTTATTATTCTACTAAATGTCTTATCCTTTTTCAAGTCCCGCATAGAAGATATACATCTAAACAAGGGTATTCTCTTATTCAATTTTTCTCAGTGCTGCCTTCTCACTCTAACACGAACATTATTTTCATGCATATAATAATACAAAAATAAAAACAAATTAAGACAAATAAAAAAAGAATAGGAATAAGCGTTGATTTTTGGTAGCAGACTATTGTATTTTCTGAATTTTAACAAATCTTACTATGGTTTATTTTATGAATTCACCATTTTCTTTTAATATTGTTATCAAGTGATATTCTTTCTAAAATACAATGATATTTTTTTAGAATTTCGAACTAAAACCTTAGCCTCTTGAAGGTGTAAAAAGTTGCGGAAACATAAGCTACAGATAATATGCATGCATAACAATATAATGTTATATTTTAAATGTTTTGCATAATAGTTGACTTATCGAGTACACTGTTGAAACCAACGAATATTTGACACAAAATAAGTGTCAATGTGTCACTTCCTCATTGATACATTTACTAAGACACTAAAGAATAATTACAAAAAAGGAACATATATATATATATATATATATATATATATATATATATTCAAATGAATGAAGGAGGAAGAAATTATTAACAACTTTCCAAAATTTATCTACCAATTCTATACCAGAGTGTTCAAATGCTCTCTCTCTCTCTCTCTCTCTCTCTCTCTCTCCGATTTTCTTTCACTTTTTTCCACCTTCTGAGCATTTTCTTTCTTTTTCCTCTTTATTAAGCTCAGGCGCCAGGTCAGCAAACTTTGTATATAACTATATTTTATTGACCACTTGAAAGCTTAGGGCTTTTTCCTCTATATCCATTTTATGATTCCCCATTCTGGTTTCGCTACCCCCTTTACTTCGCCCATTAACACACGCACAATTTACGTGCATAATGAAGTGTAATTCCCATCTCTTTTCAAAAATCGAGTTTACTATCTGATGAGTCATTTTCCTTTCAATGTCGAAACAAAATGTACACTTTATAGTAGATTACATTTTGGACATGTCCTAAGGTATATATATATATATATATATATATATATATATATATATATATATATAATATAAAATACACCCCACTTACACCATCTTCTCCACCAATGTAAATGGCCCACTTTTCAGATTTCCACCAAGAAAAATTCTTCAAGCTAAACCTGACCTCCTGTTTGTATCTGAAACGGATACCAATGCCTCGACCAATCACAATATAAGATCACACAATTCTGGGATATTCACCCATTTAAACAAACTACGACCACCTAAATCACCATGGTCACGCCTCGATGCTTACAGCCAGGACGAATTTCCCAGCAGCATTTACACCAAAAAATAGGACACTAATCTCGCGTATAGATTTTGTTCCCTGTTACTTCACTTTAGTCCCATATTCGACTTTTTTCTGTTAGACATCACTCCAAAATTTCAATTCAAAAGAATATAAGTAAACAAGAAACCCGACAATTAATTGCCAATAAAATATGTACTATATTATTAAACTGAAGGACCGTTACAAATGGTAGAAATATTAACCATAAAAATTAATAAAACAACATTCCTAAAATGCTATAATATTTATGAAAAACATATATATTTTATTTATAAAACAAAACAAAACAAAAGAACAATAGAACTTGTTGATGCCTTGTAGGAAAGAAAATTTGCGAATTTAGTTGGGATAGCCCCTTTCCGTATGCGTTGATACTTAAGCTTGATTGTTAGCCTTTTTCCACTTTTTTCATCAAAATCGTAAGTTTCCAATAAAATGTCCTTAGCATTAAAATGCAGTTTACAAACATAAAAAACGGGAAATGACATAGTAACTGATCCATATTATTCTGATAGTTAAATGAACAGATCAAATGCAAAAAAAAAAAAAAAATTAAAACTTACTTTTTATGGATATCAATTCACTTCTTTGTACATGAAATTTTTTAAATGAGAGAATAATGTTGTTCTAAGTGACATTAGGTTATTTACTGAGCACTCAAAAAAAAAACTTTTACCGACATAGATTTATTTTTTTATTAGCAAAAGTCTCAAGTGAGAGAATAATATTTTTCACTATTACCTGACGCAAGGCCAATTAGCATTCATCAAAGATTTAAAACTTATTTCTGTGGATATCCTTTAATTAGATTATTTTTAAGTGCACAAAGAAACTCAGAATCTCTACGAAATGCAGTAATTATTCGGAATTTTATTAGAAAAAGAAAAAAAGATTTTTTTAGAAATTTTAGTTTATTCTTGTAAGGACTGGATCTAGTCGGAAATTTTATAAAGATAATAAATGTTTTAATTAATTTTTACTCGGTTCAAAAATTATTATTGCTGCATAAATACATTAGAAGTGATTTCTAAACAGAAAAATCAGCAAAGAGAAAATTCAATCCAAAGAGCATGTTATTTTTTTAAAATCTGGAATTAATGAATTTTTTTATACATAAAATTCTAAAATTGATTTTAAAACATAAAAACATAACTATATAAGAAATTGTTGACTTACCTGCTATACCTGGTAAGTGAAATAAAACTATCCTTTTGATAGCCCGAAGCCATTTGTTGCACATTTCTTGATTTTTGGGACATCTGAACACGCTAACTTTTGGCCTTTTAGAATAATTTCCTTGACATTTTCTTTAAGTGAAAAAAAAACTTAAAGTAAATCCTATTGGTAAAATGAAACTTATTAGTAAAGTGAAACTTATTAGTGAAGTGAATAACAACGTGTACGTAGAACAAGCTTCTAAATGTATTATGGCTTCTCAATTGACTACACTTGATGACGTAACAACAAACATGGATGGTAAAAAGAGCGCCTTCTTGTTAGTATAACGAAGGCCAAGTAACTATCCAATCTGTCATCCTACGTTATAAAAGCTAGGTCAGACTGAACTTGGAGTACTATTGCAGGAGTTGCTACGATCTCACTTTCCAGCCTTCACAAAGTTCAAATGCTTCTCCGTTGACTTGTTAGTGAAGAATTTCCTTCACACTTCAGCCATCATAGATAGGATATAGCGAGGTTATCACTGCTTTGTTACTATTAACATAGACAGTGAGCGGAAGAACCGCATCACCTCGTTTTACTAGGTCTAATCATTCCGTCTAGGATCCATCATGCCACTTAGTAGAAAACAAACCAGGCTCTCTCCGTATTCAGCGAGAACTAAGTTTCATATAAACAGCTTCTTCCTATGAACCACAGCGCTATGGAAGCATCTTCCCGGCAGTTGTTTCTTTCATCAATAGGACGTTGACCAGTTCATGCCTAAAATTAACTGCTATTCTTTACTTCTGTTACAAAAATACACCCATAACATAAGACTTTCCTCGAGTGGACGCCAAGCATTGTATTATACTGTAAAATGTGATGACGTTTTTCAATTTCAGTTAGAATATTCGATAGCCAAAAAGAGAGCTCGTCTTTTTCATATCGCCTTTAAACTCACCACATTTTTCTTAATCTGGGCAATGTAATCTGAACAGCTGAAAACCTTTTCATAAAATAATGCAATTAATTTTTCCTGAATAAAAAAGAATGAATTCACCACTAAAATTCAACACAGAGCAATCCCTGAATTTCTATCTATCGCTGTGAATGGATATTCTATCAAGGAAACTCCTGGACATGAATGCATGTTGTTATTTATTTCTATTCTTTAACTTTTCCAGAAACTGATCAGAGGAAATATGGATAACGATTGACATTGCTTTTAAACTTTTGAAGATTAAAGTTGGCTAAGTAAACATGAAGACGGATAAGAAAATAAATAGCCTGCATACAAGTTATGGTTAAATCTATCCAATTCAGCTGTAAATTGGTTAGACCATTTTTCCAGTCTAATACTACGCTTAAAGTCAGAAAGTTAAGAAATCATAGCGAAAAGTTCGAGAGAGCAGTTACCATGAAAGTATATATAGAAAAGGCAGAGGCGAGCTAAATTACAGCGTAGGAGAGTCAGTGAAGCCGAGATTTTATGTTGGATATTTATCAAGAATATTCAAACATTTAGCAGGGTCTCCGGGCCATATGCGGCAGCAATAGGACAAATGGTAGATTTATAGTTACATTCTGCGGTGGAGAACATTACCACAACGACACAATGAACCAACTTCCTTAACACCTTAGCAATGAGTTCATTATACTTTACGTTTTAGTCTCAGCCGAGAATTTTAGCCCCAGAATACACAACGAATCAATCTCCTGACGAATAATAAGTTTCCTCTGATAGAAGGCAAAAAACACCACTGAGACAAAAGTGGTGATTGATTGTGTAAGAATTAGACAAGAGAAACTTTGCTAAGGAGCGGGAACATATAATGAGTAATTAGATGGAAAGAAGGCAACGATTGGAATTTCGTTTGAATTTTTGAATTTTAATGTTGACAGCTATATTCTGAGTGTGGGCGAATAGTAAATATATATATATATATAAATATATATATATATATATATATATATTACAGAAAAGTGAAATAACACGTACATTAAAAACCCACTGTTCAAGCATTTAATTTTATAAAGAACGCTCGATACATAGTAGGGCTTAATATTGTCATTTTGTTATTACAATAGATTTAAATGCATAATATCACTACACAAAAATTTTCATGTTTCAGAACAAAACTGTTTTTGTGTAGTGATATACTTTTATAAATCATTGTAATAAAAAATTACAATATATATATATATATATATATATATATATATATATGAACATACATATGTGCAAGATACATGCTGAAAAGAAACATAATGTAGCACGACACATTAAAAACTTTCTTAACAGCAGACCTATCAATGTATTCAGTACAATCCTTCTATTTTATGTTTCGAGAATGTTAGCCTGAACTATTTCAACGAGTCACTCTCTTAAAGGTTAACAAATGTAATGTTGACTGAAGGTATAACTGTCTCATTCAATTCAGTAATAGAGAGTCGTTAAGTTTTGGAGACGTTTAATTTAGCAAGCCATAATTTGACCCACTTACAATTCATTTTAAAGATCAAAGACTATTCTAATCTTTTAAACTGATCAAATTTACTATGGATACAGGAATAAATCGTTGTATCATCAGCTTATATACCAAGACGAGAGCTGATGCCATCAGAAGCGTCGTTAATGACTTTTTAAAGACAAAATACAAGTAGGAAATACGCGCATTAGTACGGATGTATCTGAACGTCTGGACGTTGAGGATAACATTCATTTCACTATTTGATAAAAAGGACTAAATCTTTAAAGTATTTCAGATTGTTTTAAAGACCGGCGTGCCCAACCCTGTCAAAAGCTTTAGAGATGTTCAAAGCAGTAGCGCGAGCATCACTATTCTTATTTAAAGCTTAATCAACACTTTTTCTTTAATACATCAGTAGTTGATCCAGAAAACATTTTTACATTAGAATTTACATTCCTCTCAGCATTCAATCTTGAGTATACCTTTTTGAAATGATTTCAAAACTCATTTCTTATTTGAGAATGCGGTAGAATCTTAGAAAAATGTAAGTCATAGAGAAGAAAATAGTTGAGATAATGTACAATGACTCTTTTATTTATTGAAGTTAATTGATAACCATTAAATATAGTGTAATTAAATAAGTTCACGTTGCAGTAACAAGTGGAGTAATATTGTCAGGTTTCACAGTTAGGACAAGAAATTTCAATAGTGTTGTAATTTGAAAGAAGTCATGGCGCTCAATTTACGGGTTTATTAAGATAATTGAAATCATTGCAATGATACAATATTTAACACATAAAGAGTTAAATATTCAAAATGCATTACTGATGATATTGTGCTCTGAAAGGTAACTTCAAATAATAGTAATTAAATTATTTTTTGAAGATTCTATATATTTTTGCAGGCTTATTATCAACCTATATTATTTTTTTTAGATATCTAGCGTCGTTTTTATAATGTGGCTCTTAACTTTACACCATATATAATCCTTGGTTCTACAGCTTTCCTCCGGGTTATTGCCCTTCTAAAAAGGAGTATTTCGACTTTCGGCTGAAGAATTTAGAAAACAAAATATGAGATTAGCTATGCCAACCGATTAGACTAAACCGCAACACTTGTAGACTCCATTATTCTATTTTCTCCATCTTTTGTCAGGCATATATGTTCTTATATATTAAGAATATAATTTTTTCAAATGTTTTCTTTATAAAAAATTCTTCTTTAATTCATAGTGATGAAATATGTAAACCATCACAGGCACTCGATCCTGCGCCCCATCAGTAAAGCCAAAGCGACTCTCCGTGAAAGCAATATACTGCACCTCCTAGGCTTCACCCTTTCTTCTTACCTCAAGTAGAACCATTACATTTAATCAATAGCTAAATCCACTGTTGAGAAGATTGGGACACTGTGTAGGGCCAGAAAGTTTTCGTTTGCCTGAAAATATCTTGCACATATACAAATAAAACCTCCAACATTGCATGGAATACTGTTATCATATATGGTCAGGCGTACATGCTGTTCATCATCAGGTTTCTTGAGAGGCTCCAACGGAGAACTCTAATGTGATCGGTCCAGACCTGGCAGCTCGACATCAGCTAATTTCTCGTCGGTGGGTTGTGGCCTCCCTCTGTCTTTTCTCCAAACATTTTACTGGCTTCTGCTCCGACGAACTTAGGTCACTGGTACCCATTCCACAAGAGTTTACTCAAGTAACCTGACTGGCAACAAAGTCACACATTCTTTACAATTAAACCTACCAAATGCAGCCTATAATTCCACACTAGCAGCTTCTTTTCTTGCACTTCCGACTGTAGAATTTTCTTCCGTATGCTTGCTTTCCTGACAACTACAACCTCCAAGAATTTAAATTCAGTGTCAATTTTCATCTCTTATCCACTTTACTCCAGTCTTTCCCTCGACCTTTCTACATCACCCCGAGTATCGTGTTCTTTCCCTATCTTACTCTACCCTCGCAACTGTCTTCACACCTGTATTCCCATTCTTCTCTTGCCCATTCTCAAACACCCCCTGTAAATTGTTCGTCTTTCTCTTCGCTCTCCTATTGCTTAAACCTTTACTCTCTTTTGTAGCCCTCTGCGCATCAGTGGCGGTATGCCTTTCTTGGAGTAAAATGATTAAGAATAGTATATATATATATATATTGCAACAACTTCATATAATTTATACAATCTTCAATTTTTTTATCATAGGCAATGACGCGACTGGTAAGCAGGGATTTGCAATAAGAGAAAATTAAAGAAAAATAAAAAGACCGGTGAAGTTACTGGTGAGGCCTACAAAAAGATAAGAGTAAATAATCAAAATGAAAGGAGATGGCAACAGACTTTCCGCTTAAACATTTGGAGATTTTAGCTATCAGGGAAGCAAGTAAATGAAATGAAAATGAGTTCCACAGACGGGAAGAGCATGAAATATACTAGAGTAGAAGTTATATTTATATTTATATAATATTTATATTTGACTAATTTGACGAAATAAGTGTGGGACATACAGGCGAATTTATTAGTATAAATAAATTCATATGGTCGAGGTACTACTGAACTTTAGCAGTTATGGTTGCATCAATCGGGAGTATGTGTCGTTCTGTCCGTCATGCTAGACTTTTCTATTCATTGTCTAGGGAATTCATATATTCAGTTAGTTTATCAAAGCAGGTACGAATGGTTTCCCAGCTAACATATATTTATATAAAAGTTATCACATATTATATACACAACACTGCGTCTAACTTTTCTCTCATAAGAAGCTGATTCTGTTAAGGAGATTATGAAGTACTATTATTTTTACCAGTTTCATGTTATATTGCAGAAGAAAATGTCAGTATTACTTCTGCTTCATTTTCTACCTGATGAATGTCGGCTTTAGCTAAGCGGGAGTTGGTATGAGTTGTTTCCTACGTAACCAGTGTGAGAAACAGCAAAATGGCGGCTAGTCATCTTCCATAGTTTTTCCTTCACAATAGTTGGTTCTCTAATGATGACTTCCGCCCGGTGTTCTTGGTAAACAGAAAATCCCTCATGAGACAGAAAGCAATGTAGAAGAAAATGTTTACACATGAAATATACAACTGCATATAACCTGCATAACATTTTGAGGATATCAGTAGATTATTAGCAAGTCGATATTCACAAAAAGTTTAAGATCGGAAGAACGCCTAGCTGATTAATCCATTGTTTTATTTAAAGAATAATGTTCATCTTGCTGTTTAATAACACATAAATGTCTGTAGAAGCTGAAAAGCGTTATTAGTTATGTTACTCAGTGAACAGCTATTTAACAGATCGAATATAACAAGTGGAGAAATAAAATTTAATAAATAAACGAGCAAAAAGAAGAATTAATCTTGCTAGTAAAGGACAGGAAGAATGATACGCATTAAGCACAAAAAGCTATTGATCTTAGTGGTGTAATGACATTCATCAGTAAAAAACGTTATATAGTTCTTTCATCATTGATAAAAAACATAAATTCCATAGAATAATTCATGAAACAATAAAAATAAATAATATATATTTATACAAATGTAATTTAAATATAAAGTTCAAACAATGCAAAATAATGAAATGATTACCTAAAAAAAGTAGAGAAAGTTTAAATAATAACTAAAATAATAGAAAAAATGGTCGGAATCCAGAGATCTTAAACAGTAATTAAGCAACGAAAGATAAATTTTAAAAATACAGAAATAAAAATTCTGAATATTGATAGAAACTGAATGTATCATTTGAAAAGATTACAAGTTAATGCGAAGAGTTGCGGGGAAATGATAAATGAAAAGCCAAATAGAATATAAAAAAGATAGAAATAAAAATAAAAAGCTACAAATAAACAGGTTGTTTAAAAAAAACGAAAAATGAACACAAACTAACATCACCCATAAACGGCATGTCAGCATATAATGGGGCATAACATCATTTTTTTTTTCTAGTTATATTTCGGTCATTTAATTTTATTTATTCAAAGCTGTCGCCTATTACCCCATTTCCTTCCTTTTTACTCGGTGATAATGTAATTATTTGCGTCTATGAAAAGCAATCTAATGTTAATAGAGTCAACATGGTATGTAAAAATGACGAATCGATCAATCACTCTATTATGTACTTGAATATGTATACCCACATATACATATGCACACACACATCTATATACGTGCGAGTGTCTATATTTGCTTAGGTATATGTGTGCCTTTTTAGAATATATATGCGTGCATATGTGTGTGCGTATATATCTATACAGATATGCGTGTGAATGTATATGTGTACGTATATATGCATGTATATATATATATATATATACATATATATGAATGAACGTATATATGTGTGTGTATTTATATGCATGTGCATTTATATGCGTATGTAAGCATATGATTGTGCATATATATCTATATATGTGTGTGTGAAAATATATATGTATATATATGTGTATGTGTGTGTGTGTCTGTGTATGTCTTTGTGTGTGTGTGATCATATCTTGCGTGAATCTTAATTATTGCCGACGAGAATTATATTAATTTTTGTGATGTTTTATCAGCATTCGAGTGAGATCATAGAAGAGTGACTTTATGATATGGTCAGCAAATTGGGAAACGTAATCAGTGAATCGTGGTAGAGTCTTAAGCGAGACTGTTCGTCCATAAATATTTAAGCACATAAAAGAGACATAAAACCAGTATCCCCTGTGCATTTCTTTATAATTAGCCAATCTGACAATTTTTTACGGTAGATATCGTCTATGTGCTTATCATTGTATTGCACAATTAAAAAGTTCGTAGGCATCAACTGTAAGCATTCCGTGCAGCTTAATAAAAACCTGTCTGAAAATGTCCACCTTCATGGTACACATTTTCTGATTATCGTATGAAACTCACCACGCTTAACTTTCTTTTAAGTGTAAAACGGACATTTGGACAACATTCTGACTTTGGTTAACACTGCATTCGGCTCTACTCACCCGACTCCAGGTAGGTCTTGCGACCTGTTATTGGAAAACCACATCCAAATTCTCTTTGTATAAGTAGCGAAATGGTATCCCTAACCGGCTTCCCATACAAGTAGATTAGTTTACAGGAACTGGGAAATTACTTAGTTCAACATTGCTTATCTCCGGTGATTAGGCACAAATCAGTTTTTGTGCTTCGGCCCAAAGCACTTTAGCGTACACCGAATATAACTTTTGACTCGAGTGCTTACCAAATCTAACTCAGAGATTTTACTCGAACTATGTTGATTTTTTTTTCTAAAATCTAAACTGAAACTTTGCATCCTTGTTCCTTTAAATATAAACCAATCTATGTCTATGGTTTTAAAGCTACTGGGAATCAGAAACCTCTAATATTGTAACTCAAACGGAAACGTCACCTATTTCAATGTTTTGGTGTAATATGATTTTATTTGTATGATTGTTGAATTCATTCACAATAAAGTTAAATCAATGTCGTCAAATTTTATTTCAGAATTATTATGTATGATCTTCAGATTTTAATATCCCACCAAAATATTTATTCATTATTTGTTACGTTATTTACGGCTTATCAGCACTTTGCAGGTTATTTAAACCTAGAATATATTTGTAGATTGTTAAAAGATTTTGGAAGATAATTATGATAAAGTGATACAAATTAACTCATTATACATAGCTGGAAAAGAAGAGATCGATTCATACATTTTCTAAGTGTATTTGCCCGTAAATGAATATAATTATCCTGAGTGGAATTGGAACTCGGCTGGCGGAATAAAAAATCCCAGGCCATTATCTATTACACCACCCAAATATCCAAGCTTAGAGCAGTCACTCATCGGTAAATTGTAGGCCCCCTTCCAGAAAGATATCATTTAGTGATATCGTATGCATTAATCGCCATACAGAGTCAGATTTTGATATTGTCGATTTTTTTTTTGTTTTCCAAATCGCTCATGCGCGTTGTTTTGTTATTTTTTGACTGCACATAATAGTAGTGACATTTGGACATCTTATGTGAGAAAAGTGCATCTTGCTGCAATTCTCTCTGATATAAAATTGTAAATGGCATTGTATACTGCTTGGCATTCGCACCGGAAGCTCTAATACGAACATTTCAGAGAATTTGATTTTAATCTGAGAAAAGTGCAGAGGATTTGGAAAGTTTTGGATGAGTTTAATAGTGATTACAAATGTATGAAAGTTCAACAAATTAACTCTGATCATTGTGATAAGGAACGAACGCCTGAATATGTTGATGAGTAACTTGAACTTAACGAGGTGGCCAACAAAGTGCTTTTAAGATGTATTTCTACCCTATACGAAGAGGATGGCTGCTGAATGATACTATGTCTGTCAAGATTCAGAATTCTGCAGCATGCCGCAAAGAAACTGAACGAAGTCATTAATGCCAGACAATTTTTTCTATTACATCAGCTCTTACATCTAGCTTTCTAACTCACCAGATTGCAAAAAACCTCTGATTATTATCTTTGGGATGCATTTCAGGGAGACACAAACAAAACTCCTTGTAACGCCAGAGATGATCTGAAGGCAACAATTATGGCAAAAATCATCTATAAAGGGACAATCCAGAAGAGTTGAAGGAGACCCCGAGGTCGTCTGGAGAACGTGCTTGAGCCAATGGCCAATTTATCTAATAAATTCACTCTTTATTCTTTCAAGATTTTTTGTGCATTAAAATTAACTATCAGTGTTCTTTTCACATTTGTGTAATTTAGACGACAATTTATTCATAGCACTCTGTATACAGCGGGCAGCAAAACTATTTAGCACATCGGTTATTTATAAATTTAACAAAAGTAAATCGTTCAAATAAAATGATACTTAATTAGATATTTTAATGAACATTTTCTTACTAAATAGAATAAAATAGAGAAACATTGTTTTTATTTACTGTTATTCTCAATTTTTAAATTGAGTGTGTGCAAAAGTATTTTACCCGTTTTCCTTATATGCAGTAGCATAATCTCTTTTGCGCCTCACAGCATCTAGCCATTTTCTTTAGTTTTCAATGTGCTTCTTATATGAAGTATTTTAGGAGTTTCACCCATTCTTATGCGCAGACTTTTTCAGTACTTTTCTATTTTTAATCTGTTGCTGTACTCTAAACTTCAAGTTTTTTCCATAAATTTTCTGTTGAACAAAAATCCGTTGACGGGCTATGCCATTTCAGAACATCAATTGCATTTTTTTAAACCAGTTTTGAGTTGTTTTAGTCGCTTTCTTTGGATCGTTGTCATGTTGAAATATAAAATCTTGCTCAACCCCCAAAGCTGCTGCATTTTTAATATATGGGTTGATAAGATTTATTTTTGTTGCATTCATTATTATTCATACACTGGTGCACATATTTCTTCCTAAAATTCAATTTCTATTTTATCTTCCAGAATTCATCTGATTTATTTTCATTATTATTAACAAATTTCCAATGGTCTTGAACATGGTTACGTTTTAACTAATAGTGGAGACTTTCTTGATGATCTGGAATACAGTCCCGAAGGATTCAGTGATTTCTAATTTGTATATTTTCTTCTTTAATTATTTGTTTACTTTATTCCGGTGTTTTTCAGATCGTTACGAACTACTCTTGGAGTCAAAGATGGTTGTTTCTTCACATTCCTGCATAAATATCGTCCAGATACCTCGTTTAATTTACGCGGATAACCAGTTCTTTGAATATTTTGTTCCGTTTTTAAACACTATTCATTGTACACTCAATCAAATTTAAATTTCGAGCAATTTTTCGATGCCACTTACTATATTTGTGCAGCTTTATAATCTTCAGTCGCATATAGTTTAAATAGCAGGACATTCACTAGTGTTTAAATGAAGCCTGTTAATAAAGTGGGGGTTAGTAAATTACCTCCCAAATTACAAAAAATGTAAAATTTTAAAATTCAATTAAAGACATATGACCATTTGAATTTGTATAAACGTTTGTTAAGCTTCAAATATTTAGCGATAGACTAACGCCGCACTTCTCAACGGGTGTGCCCTAAGTTGTCATAGATTATTTTTTGAATTAATTTATTCTTTTTAAAACTAAAAAAATAACAAACAAAAATAGAGACACCAAGCTGGTGGTTTCCATTGCTATTTAAGTCTTTGTTCTTTGGCATTGTAAATTGTGAGTTAAATTCCCTAATTTTTATTAATGAATGGATAATCCCCCAAGGGATATAGAGCAGTGTTTATTGATCTCTCCACAAAGAATAGCAGATTCTTTCTAATTCCTTTGGAATAACTGTTCTGCATGAATATACAATGCAATATCTTAATTAGTGCTTATATCAGGAGACTATTTTTCTATTGTCATGCAAAATCTTTCATTATTAATCTTGAAAGTGCACCCCAGGTTTTTTGTTATTCTACAAATACACCCTGAAGTAAAACTGGTTGTGAAACACTTGACTAAGTTATCAATTTGTTCACTATATTATAAATATATTCATAAAGAGTTTAATGTGCTGATAATGTTATATTCTATTTGGTAGAAAAATTTAACGTTCTTTTTAATCTTCTTAGTATGATTTCACAAACATATCACAGTACCTAAATAATCGCTGAATTTAAGTAAAATCGAGCCCGATCTGTACCCAGAAGAGTGACCGCTTGGGAATACTGTAGTTGTAGGCTAGGATTTACACGTGATGCTAATGACATGGAATTGTTAAACGGAGACTCGAGTTCCAAAATCAGTTGCGTGATTTATTATACCCTTACGCCAAAACACTCTTCCGAATATTATGAAACCATAACTTTTCCCCATTGCTATAGAGTAAATAATAAGATTTTTATCACTAAATGATTATTATCTCAAAAAATATTTTGTTTTTTACTTAGACATTTTATATGACTTTAAATTACCTGTAAGCTTGTTGATAAGTCAGAAAATGAATCAATCAAACTTTGATTTCTCTTAATTTTTTAGGAAATAAATGTGATTTCTGCTATTATATATTTTAGAATTAATTGAAGTTTTATGAGCCAAATGACAAAAATTGATTTTTCTTTGTGAGATTGAAGAAATAAAAGTCATAGATTTTCTTCTGCTTTTACAACTGAATACATGGTAGCTCATATGCAGCGCATATTCTTTTGCGCAAATTCATGTTTGTGTGATTGTGAGCATTAGAAACAGTCGAATGAGTGTTTTATTTTGTAATTATATTTTGGAGTACAGCTTGATCTCTTTAAGAAATTGTAAGATATTATATGTAAACATTCTTTCATGTTGGTTGTTTATGGGTTATTTAATGCCAAAATCTAAATGATTTGAACATATTTGATTACATTCAACTATGGATAAAATGTATAGTTTGCAATTTCAATGTTGTTGACAATATATATATATATTAAATATATTGCTGGTATGTTTACTATAAAATGCATTTTTATAATTTCATATTGTTTTATTTTTACTGTGGGTTCTCAATATTTGCTCATAATTAGGAACCTAGCAGGTGCTGCCATCTTGAGCCAGTGTGGATCTGAAAATAACAGCAATTAAGAAGTACTTTAACACTCCTCAAAACCTTTAATCTCCAGATCAGAGGTTGTACTGCTGGATGTATTTCATAAATATCTCCTGAATTATTTCATAGAAGAATCAGAAAACAATCTATATTATTTTATATGCAATAAATCGCTTTGCTTTAGTAGCGAAGAGGATATCTCCCTGAAATATGGAATTGGTTAATCAAGTTCGAATTGCGGCCTAACGTGTTGCTTTATTTACATCAATGTCATTGAGAAGAAGCAAGAATCATTCTCTTCTGCACTCAATAGCTACAGACAAAATAACTGTTAATTTGAATGGTAGTATGCCTAATAGAAGGAAATCACAGAATCCAAAGCAACGATGAACCACTGCATACTATTATTCCAAAGAATCCACGACAGATCAAGAAGAAACAGACAATAACTACCCCAATTAAATAAAAAAAATTAAATATTATCCTTTGATCATCCACGTTATACAGTAAACAAATATTTTTATATTCTTTTACAATAGGTTTTTCTATGAAATACATATCGGAAATTTAATATCAGAATTAACCGAATATTTAGACATTTACTTAAGCGTTGTATATGAGAAACCTTCTTGGGCATTAACATTTCTTGAATTGAGTATGAAAATTGTTAAGCTATGCTGAACTGAGCTGGAAGTTAAGATTTTTAACACGAGTATAATTTTGGAGACTTGCTGGAAACATCAAAAACATTTGCTTCTCGTTGTGAGTTACGATCATAAAACACATGCTCAACATTAATATGAACCCATTCCTATCACTTATCCACTAGACTCCAGTTCTATTTTCGTCTTTTACCCATCACACCGTGTATCTTGTTCTTTTCCTTTCTCATTCTACCCTCACAACTGTCATCACACCTGTATTTCCATCATTTTTTGCCCTTTTTCTGACACCTGCTATAACCGGTTCTTCTTTATTTTCACTCTCCTCCGGCTTAAACTGCAATCATCTCTTATGTTTAACTATACGCACCAGTGGCGATACCGCCTTGCTTGGCGTGGAACGAATAAAAACACAATCATTAGCTATTGTAAATTTTTATAATAAAACAATATGTCAATGATTAATATGCTATATTTATTATATAAACATATATAAATACTTTTGTGATTAATGGTAATATATTCCGAAAATATTTATTCTTATAATAATATAAAAGTGCATTCTATACAATCATCTTGAGCTGATGATATTAATCACATTAATGTGTTGTGCAAGTCTTTATATAAATCTTAACACGGCTGATGTAATAAGGATAATATTGGTGACATAAAAGAAAGATCAGTCGTGTTGTTGTACAATGCATTTCATGCATTCTCACCTCGATTTTGTACATTCACACATGAAATGTTTATGAGACACAGATTCCTTGATTTATGAGACTTTCTATCATATCAAATTGTAAATTGCATACTTTAAGGAGAAGTGTAAGAAACAAAATCACAATATCTTACTCATATAAAGGACCCCCCCCCAAAGAAAAACAATAAAACAAAACAAAAAATGCAAACGTATTGATCTCATGAAGGAAAACATAAATTGAGGACGAAACAATGCGCCGTTTTTACAAGGTAAAACAATCCAGGGAAAGTGGGATGTCGATAAACAAGAAAGACATAAATGAGGATTGTGTAGAGATCTAAAAGCAGAGGTGCTATAAAGAAATGCATAAGGTAAACAAAGATATCTCAGAGACAAAATTACGCTTCAGTAATACATAAAAAATTAAGGAGAGCGTGTTTTTTTTTCTGGAAAAAAAACACGCGAGAGGAAACAGGTCGGAATGAAGACGTTTACTTTTCGGTATTGACAGATTTGCCTGATTCAGGCTCTGATGAATTTCTAATTTGGTAAATTAAATATATAATAGTGGTGAAATTCAAGAAATTTTTATTTTATTCATTTCCACAGAGTTGCAGGTGAGAAGGAATAGAAACGTCATCTTTAGCATAATTAGTAATTAAGAGTCCAACGAAGAGATTTATTAGACGATTTAAAGCAAAGATAGAAAAATTAAAATGAGGCTTCTTAATTTAATGTAAAGAAAATGCACATTCCTTGTCAGGAAGACTGTGATCAATATGAAAATAATACAAGAAAAATGTAGCTATATTTCGTGCATCTTCTTAAGCATATTATTGCATATTATGAATGAATTCTTGTAACATTAATGAAAAGGTTATTTGGATGATTAAGAATCAGCAAAACGAATTGGATGAATCTAAGTGTATTAAGAAAAATACTGCAAATTGGGGCGTACACGTCGACCTATCAACTTTACTGACAATGACGTGAAAATAGATCCGGTAGCAAGGATCGGAAAGTTTTGAGACGTTTAGAGTAACTTCATAAATGTTCTTATTCACAAATCTACCCCGACACAGGGTGACAAAACCTGTTAGGGTTTCAACTATGAACAATAGTTAACGCCTTAACTTGAGGCGAAAAACTACGAAAATATAAATATTGTTACATTAGAAAAATATACCAGAAATACACAGTTAAAATAATTTCAGAAATTCCACTAATGCATTTTTGAAAAAGATTGCTGCAATATATTTTTGTCAAAGAAAGTAATGCTCTAAAAAAGTAAATTTAGGCATTATATAACTCATAAAGAATTGATAAGCTGCTAAACAAACAAAAAAATATACTCGTCCTGGCCTCCAAGTCGACCTCAAGATTTTTCACAAAAAAAACTTGCTTAGGACTATACTTAACGTACATGTTCACCCCCGACATATAGTATGGCACTAGTGACACAATTTGTGAGGAAAATCTATACTTAGCCTTGAAAACTCTACTCAAAAAATATTTTACGCTTGAAAACATGATTTGTCCTTGCAATTTAAAGTAAGTGAACAAATGTATAAAAAAGAGCACAAGGTTTTGTTTCCTTAATCATTTTCAAGTGTTAAAAGTAAATTTTTAACTCAACGATTTCATAAAGACATTCAACAAAGAGTCATAATAAATTTAGTAGTATTACGAAGTGTGTTCAATAAGTTGAGTTTACGAGAAGATATAGGAAAGAAACGTTTTATCCTTGAAACGAAAAGTTTAAGATTGATCTGATTAGAGCATCCTCCTCTCAGGAGTCTGTTCTAAAATATAAAGATTCTAGGAAATAATGAATTTAGTTTTGCAGCGTATTTGCCATATAAATAACGATAGATTACCATGAGAATACGACAATTGAAAAATGGAAAAAAGATTGTTAGGGGAAATATTTGATTACCCACAGAGTGCGCCTAGACTTTTAAACACACACACATACACACACACAGACATATATATATATATATATATATATATATATAAGTTCGGAGAAGTTTGCATTCATACTAATTCTTCCTTAGAAATATTACAATATGAAACCGTTTCCGAAAGATAATTCCTTCGTGAGCTCTACAACCGGAACTATTTCGTGTTAAGGATCAAATATTATCTACTCTGAATTTTGTCAAAATAGAAAACCTCATTTATTAATATTGTAGTGGCAACTGGATATTGTAGTGAATGAAAACTGTAAATATGTAAATACTACTAGACTCTCTAGTCGTTATCGTTGGATGAGTGCCAAACAAAACATTTCTAAGAAACAACAGACAGAATTACTAAACATATCGAAGTAAAGTATTTTGCAGAATCATACATACTTTGTAGAAGAGCTAAATACGGAAAAATATAAATTATATTGTCTCTTCTTTTCTCTTTATTACCTTTTCGAGAAAAACCTTTACATTTCATGTTTTTTCTACGAAATATCAACTATATATCTAACACTGTCAAAATTACGATCACCTACATTATATTCTGTTAGGGTTAGGCGAGCCTAAACAGGAAAATCCAGAAATAAAATAAAAAAGATTAAATATTAAAATATATATATTATTAAAGAAATCTGCTATTTGTTTAATCTAATACCAAAATCAGAAAGGTTCTGTGAACGACACATAACACCCAAAAATTATTCATATTTTTAAAAATATGAAATATCTATATATATATATTGTTTAATCATTTCACCCTAAGTAAGGTGGGACCACTACGAGGGCACAAAGGGTTACATTGTGAGAAAAGATTCAGAACAGCGAGAGTCAAAGGATGGATAAATAGATGCAATATATGGAGATAGAAAATGTCAACTGATATTTAATTTACATTTTGGGAGATTTTAGCTATCAGGGGCGCATGTAAATAAGAGGGAGGTGCATGAAAAGAAACCATTAGAGTAGAAGTATTGCTAAATTTAGCCATTTTATTAGTAAAGTGTGGAACCTATATTCTTTTAGTGGCATTAAATTCATGTGTTAGGGGCATCAGAAAAATGTTCATCAGAGGAGTTGCCATGCAAATATTTGCAGAAAAACAGGGGAAGCCAAATTACGTTTAGTGAGAAAGTAACTTACGTTGAGATGATAAATCAAGACCGATTATATTGCGAATCTTTCTTTGGATTTTTCTGAGAACCTCGCGATGAATATCAATATAGTTAAAGATAATTTTGTTAACTACTATGTACTAACTATTCTTACATAGTAAATTAATTATCCCCAAGAACTAAAATGAGAAATGGAGCATTAGATTTTGGTCATTTAAACCGGTGCTATGATTACTATGAGCTGCAAAAACTAAAGATATTAAGTATAGTATTAATTGATAGGAATAATCGTTAGAGCCAAAGTAATGCCATAGGCAATCTACTATATAAGACTGATTACTTGACAATTTCTTCACAAATAAAAGAGAGATTGGTCATGATGGCGTGGTATTTTTTTATTCTATGATCAACGATTAAATCAAAAAATAATATACGACTGAAAGACAGCAAATATAATTAGCGACAAAAAATTTCGAAACCGCTATCTAATACCTGCATAAGATGGATTACTTGTTAAACTTTTCCAGGATGAAACAGAGAGATGACAAGAAATAGAAGTGGTTCTGCCAAATGTTGCTACAAATACCATTCAGTAACGAAGATATTTTAAGGAAAATATTATATAAAAAGAGCCTTATATATATTATAAAAAAAAGATGAAATTTCACGGAGACAGGATGAGGAAAAATCTTTTGGATAATTTATTACTTACTCGAAAGCGGGTGAAGCGGTGAAAATTTTGAATGGCCATATGCGTGGGATAAAAGTTAAAGAGTTAAACATTATTAGAATAAAAACCGGGAAGTTGTGACGATTCACAATCGCGCATGTCTTGGAAGCTCTGGGCAGACAAAAGAATATGATTGACTATTTATACTTGTATATCTGAATCGGCTCATCCTCATCCCAATCACATTACATTCCCACGGAGAAAGTGTTACTCAGACAGTGTCTCCCAGAGGTGGTACTTCGTTGAAAGGATTCAGAAATGAATGCTTCTCTGATCACAACATTCGTAGTTTTGTAGTAGAGGAAGGAATAATAACCGTTTACGAGATTTTCTAAGAAAGAAAAAAGAGATGAAGAAAAACAGAAAACCCACAAAAGATTGTGATTATTATGTGGATTTTATTCGTTCCAGAGAGAGAAAGATGTATGTTTGAAAGAGAGAAATATGAGAAAATAATGCTATTTATTTTCATTATTATATGGATTTTATTTTGTTTATTTTGCTACACAGGCTTCGCGTGGCTAATTACGCAAATACTTAAATACATTTATAAATTGTTTTTGAAAAGTATTATTGTTTTCTTCCACGTTAAACTTTTAACATTGATTCTTGTGTGAAGCAGTAGACATCCTGTATTCTTCGTCTTTTTTATTTCGCTTTTTCTAATACTAACCAAAAATTATTTTATTACAATCAAGGAGAAGCACATTTAAACGGACCGTACGGGATGACTACTACTTCATACAAGGAACATCTGGTGGCTTCACGCAGCAGAAAAACAACCAATATACGATAAATATAACTTCTATTAACGAAAAAATAATAAAAACATTTCATGATTAATTCCTCAGGGTTATAGTTGTATTTACACCGACTGGCCGACTGCGAGATGATGAAGATATTTAGCACTATTCTTTTCTTAATTATTTCACCCAAAGTTGAGCTGGAACGCTGCTGGTGTTCAGGAAGTTGCAATAAAAGATAAAAAGAGGCTACAGCAGAAAAAAGAGGGTAAGAAAGGAGAAGATGTGGATGGAATTTAATTGACGAATGAGATTTAGAAAAGTAGGTGGGATTTAAGGAGGTAAGTGATGGCGATTAGTGTTATATTTACATTTTTGAAGATAGTCGCTGTCACAGAAGCAGTAATACGGAAGTGAGTTCCACAGGCGGCAAGTGCGAGAAGAAATTGATGCCATCCATATTGATGGAAGGAACAAAGCTTTTTAGGCAGAAGGAGATATTCGCGGACATAACACCAAGGCTAAGCATGTGAAGACTTTCCTACAGAAAGAGAGGTAACCAAAAATAAAAGGAGGGAGTTTTAGAGTTAAGGTTACTTTCAAAGAGAGTTAGGTAATCTTGGGATATTTCAAAAAGAAATGATTTCATACTGCAAGAGTTGGGATTTTAGAGACAGAAATATTGTTGGGTTTAGTTGTTATTTTTCTGGTTTAAGATTTTCCTGGTTTTTTCTGGTTTATTCTACTGAAATACCACCTGATGTTTTAAGCTACGACCTATCGAGCAAATAAGTTTTGAATATATATATATATATATATATATATATATATATATATATATATATATATATATACCAAGTTATAACTGCGAATATTGCAGTGCATTAAAAGTTTCGCACTTATCGAAAATGTATTAATGGAATTAAAAATTAATAGGAAATAATCTAATCTGTACCTCTAAGTTGACTCAAATTCACAATTAATTTTTAATGTTTTTTAAATTAAAATATAGCTATTTATAACAAGATTCTCTAATAATGTTATGAGTTTATGTTCATTCAGTCAGTTAAGTGCCATGCGTGAAACACGCTTGGGCGATCATGTCTCGAAGGAGACATGACTGACTGGGCAAAAGATTATCCCGCAGTAGGTTGCTATTGCTTTCTGCGGTAGACTGGTTGCCGACCAAGGCTATAGAACGCAATCTGTCCTATTATTTAACCCATAACTGGAGGGAAGAGACCTTTCTCAAGGGTATTTGTGCGTAAGTGATTGCAATAAATTACAACTGGAATTCGAACTCGGCTCCCCGATTTCTCGTTCCCCGCCAATATCCACTGCGCCACAACGCACATCCTGTTCATTACTTAGATTAAAAAAAGCATTTAAATTATTTTCTTTATTTTCTCCTTATAATTGCCTGTACGGAAAAATGACGACTTCAGATATTCGAAACATATAATCCTTATTAGTTTAACCTCAAAATGTTATTTATACTCTTTGCATATTAATTGCAAATATATTTCATATTTCGATATTTTTAATAATGTAAATTTCTCTCTCCCATTGAAATAGGAATTCGTTTTAAAACCTTCAAATTAAACATGAAATAAACAAAATATTAAAAATCACATAATAGAAAAAATTACATATATATGTATTTTCTCTTATTGGCTTTTATAACAAAATTTATTTATTTATTTATTTATTTATTTATTTATAACCATCCATTTTTTTAGAACTATTGCAATTACTTAAATCATTAAATACTTGACTAAAAAATAGATACAAATTTGTAATTAGAGAAAATATTTCATTAATAGGTAAGAATAAATTAATCAATTTTCAATTACTGTGGTTAATGTGAAGAATGTTTTAACGTAAAAATCGATTATTATGTATGTAGTAATCGAATGTTGGCATCTTAAATTTTAGACACTAATCTAAAACACATTGAGTGCGCATTTATTGAAGGATTCCTGTGTATATATATATATATATGTGTGTGTGTGTGTGTGTGTGTGTGTGTGTGTGTGTGTGTGAGAGAGAGAGAGAGAGAGAGACAGAGAGAGTGTATGTGTGTGATTGTGTGTGTGTTTGTCACATCCATTAAAAATAATATTTAAACAAATAAACTCTCATATATAAAAAGTTCGTTTATATATATATATATATATATATATATATATATATATAGTTAGATAGATAGATAGATAGATAGATAGATAGATAGATAGATATGTGTGTAAGAGAGAGAGAAAGATTAGCTGGGTATACTCAAGTGTTTATCTCATAATTGATTTAATCTATGAATATATTACATTCTCTCAGAAGGCACAAGTATTCATATATGAAAAAAGCTCGTTTTACTGATTCCAGTTTAACCATTTTTACATGCATATATACTTGATTGTTACGCATGCATACAAAAACGCGCATTCGAGCGCATGATGTAAAAATGAATATTCGATTTATTTTTATACGTTTTAATTGAATATTATAATTTTTGTTGTGTGTTTCACTATCGTTGTATATATCCACAGATCTAATTGTGTTGTTCCTTTTTGACTACCATGGAGACGTTCATATTTTGAACCCGCGTATTTTGCGCAAGACAGGAAGTGCGAATCTTTGTTTGAAGACGCCATTCTGTCGTTGATGCATTGCGGGAAAAAATCAGTCTTCTTCGATAGACGGAAATACAAGTGGAGTGTAGAAAGTTTAATGGAGAAAAAATATACAGAGAAACGCAGATGAGCATGCGCACATGAATAAGTATATACACAAGAAACAAATAAGTTCCTATACAAATTTATATCGTAAAAAAACAATATATTAGACGCAAGAATTATGAAATTCGCACAAGCGGACTTCAATTACTCGGCCGAGGTTGAACGCATTCATTTACAAGAGAATTTGATTTATGAAGAATATTGGCACAAATTTAAATTGAGAAAAGCAATTTTAAACCACAAATCCTTATAACTGATAGTTTTTAATATATCACTTCAATAAACGTAAATACATGTACGCTTACTTAATATATATATATATATATATATATATATATATGTACAAACACACACACACACACACACATATATATATATATATATATATATATATATATAGTAATTCAAAATGCTTTCATATTAATCTTGCAAATATTTAGATATTTTTAAATTTAATTTGTACGTATGTTTATATACATAAACACATACTAACACACGAACATATATTCCTACCTATTCCAATATATATATATATATATATATATATATATATAATCAATATCTACTTATATATAGAAATATGAAAACTGTAATGAGTATATACATAAATAAAGTATATATATATATATATATATATACATATATATATATATATATATTTATATATATATATATATATATCTTGTTTGTAGATATTGATTATGTTTATACAAAAAGTTTATATGTTCATATTTTTTAAATATATAGACTATAATTTTAAAATGAGAATTGTTACATTTTAACCAATTCTCCTGCAGTTCTTACATTCTGTGCAGATATTTATTTTTATATATATATATTAATATGCATATTAATATGCATATTATATATAATATGTATGTTTTATATATATATATATATATATATATATATATATATATATGTATATGTGTGTGTGTGTATGTGTGTGTGTGTGTGTGTGTGTGTGTGTGTGTGTGTGTGTGTGTGTGTGTGTGTGTGTATCTGAAGGCAATGCAATAAGAATTCAATCAAGGGAACTATAGGTTTTCGTTTCATTGCACATATTTATGTACAAGGGCAACTATTTAACTTATTTTACAAGTTTTTTACACTTAAGAAAGGTGACGGATATTTAATAGGTAAAATAAATGGCTTAATTTAATGTCTGGTAAGGCAAAACTTAGTAGGTAATAAAATTGTTTTAATAAATACATAATTTTGAATTTTTTATCAGATTGTTATGTTTTCTGATTGATGAATACGCCGCTGCAGAGAGAGAGAGAGAGAGAGAGAGAGAGAGAGGGAGAGAGAAAGAAACTAATGGAGACAAAAATGTTCACTATTGTTAATATTAATATGGAATCATAAACTATAAATATAAAAATGATATATTAGTCTTGTGTATATTTGTGTGTCTCTATTCTAACGAATCTGCGAAACCTTTGTTCCGATTTAAAACAATATTGGGTCACTTACTAATTATGACATAAAATTTTGATGTACGCAAAAATTTTCTTATCGATTTCGAGAGTACGGCAGAAATACCGAAATGATTAGAATTGCCGAACTTTTTCCCTCTGAGACGCCTTATTCGAATTCAATTAAAATTGGACAACTTGTTGATCAAAGTTCCAACATTTGATTTACACTAAATTTTTTATATCAATGTGCAGGGTCGTCAAATTTCAACGACAAAAATAATTTCATTTTTTTCCTTTTGCATTTCTCCCAGACGGTTCAGTCAACCTACTACAAAATCGATTAGATCAAGGTTTGATTTCTTGATATACAAACAAAAATTTCATTTGAAACCGGGTGCGGTAAAAATTAATGGAGAATGTTGCTTTTTGCGATTGTTTATTTCTCTGAAACGCTTATTGTATTCCAACAAATGTCGGATTTTTATGTAACTTCTCTTTTATATGCCCTAAAAATTTTACGTTTTCTACAAAGTAATAACACCTCCTGCGATGCAGTTCCTCTTCTACTGCGTCACAACGCCATCTTATCACATTACATTATCAAGATTTCGTTATTTCATTTCTACATTAATCATTCATGTTTATTGCTTAAATTGACCAAGCGTAACCCCTGTTTAAAAATGCAACAAATCTATACTATTGCATTTTCTTTACTTACGCATTCACGGCAACTTCATACAGGACGTCTTGAATAAGCATTTGATATTATCATTTCAATATAGCCACTAAGAAAACCTGAGCTATGCCGACTATATAACTAGTTGCGTATAAACTTAAGAGTCCAGTTTTTATTTTACTATTTATTTTCCAGCGATTTACGCTATTTATGTATAATTGTAATCATCTCGACTATTTTTTTACAAGTTGTACCATAGTGTATTAATCTGCATTTTCTCGATTATGTTAAATGTATTTAAGATCAATATTGGATTTTTAAAATCTGGGAATAATTTTAACAGTTGATGGATAATATGACACCGGAACCCGAAAACGCATTTGAATAATAAAAGATACATTCAACAAACTGAGGGAAATGCTTGTTAAAAGAAAGCAAACCGTCTTATATATCAGTGTGACGTTCACGAACATATACGGCAGTGGATGCTGGACAATCGCCCCACCGATGAAAAGAAAGCTTTAGCCACAGAAATGTGATTCTGCAGAAGCTTACTGAAAATTACATTGATGGAGTAAGTAAAGAGCCACGACGTTTGAATGAAACGGTAATGAAATAGACCATGCCATTAAACCCAGGAAAAAAGAGCTGACATTTATTATGCATTATAGAGAGATTAACGATAGTTACGGTATCGAAGAATATTGTATAAATATGAGACAGTGAAAGTCTGCGTTCCATCTACAAAACGAACGTATGTGAATGGATAGCGGAAAAAGGGAGAATGTCAGCAATGGGAGAAATCCGTCTTCGAGCCTCAAGAGTTGGGAAGGTTTGGAGATGGATTATAGCCTATTACTTGAAGGAACCTATTACATAGGATATGGCATATAGCAACTTGGAGAAAAATTAGATAAACCGCTCTATTAAATCTAAGTACTACATAGAATGTGAATTCTGTCTATATAGCTAAACTAAATCATTACCAACGTTATTATTTGCTTTTCTGCTTACTGCATAGAGTATTAAAACAAGCATTACATGCTTTCCTGTTTGATTTGTGATTATTTCCAAGATTAATAAACCAATCATTAATTCCGTTACACAAAGCATTGGTGATTATTACCAACATTACTAAACCAAATAATTATTTCTGTTTTGGGGTAATTTTTCCCTTTAATGTCAAACCAAATTATTACTTCCGTTAATTCTTGTTTCGGAAATTAAGCCCTACATTTTATTTAAACATCCATTACGTCACTTTCTCCAAATTTTGATAATTATATCCTATATTATTAAATTAAGCACTTACTTACGTTTCTCTTCATTCTGGTAAATGTGGCCGACATTACTAAATTATATCTTTACTTTCTTTATTTAAATTTTTTATTATGGTATATTTTAAGGATGGGCGTTTGTAGTCACAAATCGGGGATAAGAGTTCGAATTCCAGTTGAGTTCCTCGCATTCATCTGCTCAAAAATGCCCTTGGAAAACGTATTAATCCGTCTCTTCTCTCCAATTATGGGTTAAATAATAGGACAGATTGGGTTCTATAGCCTTAGCTGGCAAACAGCCTAGTGCATAAAATAATGACAACCTACTGTGGGATAATATTCTGCCCAGTTAGTCAAGTCTCTTTTGAGACATGGGCGGTCATGCGTGTATCACGTATGGCACTTAACTGCCTGACGGACTGACAGACATTTACCCCCGCTGTTTTTTTTTTGATTTGATGATTGTTGCTTACACTCTTTAAAACAAAGCCTAACTTCCGTTGCTCCTTGTTTTGATGGTTATGATTTACATTATTAAACCAAACCGTTAACTCAGTTGTGATTTTTTTTTCATGACTTTTATTTAAATTTTAAACCCAAATCTTATTTCTGTTGCTCTTTGTTTTGAAGAGTATGGTCTACATTAAAAAAAAAACAAAGCTTTAATTCAGTTTCTTCTTGTTGTGGTAACCATAGGCTTCATCACTAAACAATAGCTTTATTTCTAATACTCTTTGTCTCATGATTTTGTCCTACATTGTTAAACTACAGCATTACTTCTGTTACCTCTTTGTTTTGGTGATTATTGCCTATTTTATTAAACCAAACCCATACGTTCGTTTCTTCTATGTGTTGGTGAATATGGCTTACATTTTGAAACCAAACCATTATTTCTGTTGCTTATTTTTGTGATGATTATGTCTTACATTCATTAACCAATTATTTCTGCTTCACCTTTTCTTGATTATTACTGCCTACATTATTAAAATATATCATTACATTTTACAAAAAAAACGTCTTATTTTTGTTGCTTGTTGTTTTGGTAATTATGTTCCATATTATTAAAGTATATCCTTACGGCTGTTAGTAATTGTTTTCTGTTTATTGCCTACATGATTAAATCAAACTGTTACTTCTCTTGTTCCTTGTATTAATGTTAATGGCCTACTCTTTTAAACCAAATTCTTAAATTATTTCCTTCTTTTCTATATTATCACCTATACTTTTATACCAAAGTTCTCCCTTTGCTCCTGATTTGACTTAATATGACCTACATCTCGAAAGTCTAGCGATACTTTCATTACACAAAGTTTTTTTTTATTATGAACTACGCTACTAAAATAAATCATTACTTTTGTTGCTTCTATTTTCAGTGATTATTGCCTACATTACTGAGACTTTTCCTTATTTCCGTTCCTACTTGTTTCGTTGATTATTCTTTACAATAGAAAACCATACGTTTCATTCAGTTACACTTTTTCGTGAATATTTCTCCATAACTAAATCAAATTATTATTTCTGTTGATCCTATTTTGGTTCATAGAGCCAACATTATTAAATTAAACTGTTTCTTCTGTTACTTCTTTTTTGGTTATTATAGTTTTCGTTTTTAAACCACACCCTTAGTTCCGTTGCTCTTTGTTTTCATGTATTTAACCTTTATTATTAAAGAAATTATTTGCTTCTGTTACTGTTTGTCTCGAGTATTATTATCTATATTATTAATTCAAATCCTTACATCCGTTAATCTTCGTTTTGTGATTATTGCCCACATTATTAAACCAAATATTACTTGCTTTACTCTTTATTTTTGGTGATTAATTACTAAAGCCATAAAGCAAACCTTAATTTATTTTGCTCCTTGTTTTATTAGCAATGGCTTATATTAATAAATAAAATGTCAAATTTTGTTAATCCATATTTTGGTGATTTTGGCCTACGTTTTAAAATAATCATTACTTCCGTTACTCTTTGTTTTGATAGTTATTATCCTGAAAGAGGCAACCATTATTACAGGTATCACTTCAATTCCATAGAGCTTCGAAACTTTTCATGAAATTTTGAATTTATATGAAATTTTGCTCTTGCGATATCGATTACCACCACATGGTATTTTTGCTATATTAACTTAAATGCCTTTGTTAGTTGACATTCACATTTTACTCGTTTGTTTTTTCATCCCGCACCATTTATCTTCGAGCACAACCCAAACAAAAGTTTTTCAAAATATAATTTTGCAAAAAAGTACATTTTTACTGCTGATTTTCATTTAATTCTTATTTGCATCTGTTCGTTTGTCAGAATTTAAAATTAATTTATTCTTGTTTTATAAAAGTAGCAATGTTTTAACTGAATTTCTTTTTTTTCACATGTCAGAATGTCATACTCCTCATTTCTAAGATTTTCCTATTGAAAACCTGCAGTAAACTGAATCCGGCAGCAAGGCCTTTGACTGGAGGTTTGTGAGGAGTATGAAACAACTTTTTAATTGTTGTTGTTTTCAGGTTCACCCTGACCCAGAGTGGTATCAAATGTTATGTTCCCAGCTATGGGCATGTAGCTAAACCTCAAACAGGTGTCAAAACACTATGAAATTAAAAAATAGACTTTTATAGAAATATATACATACAAATAGAATTTTATAGAAAATAAATATTTTGAAGGAAATATATTACCAACATTACATTCTTCAGAAAAAAAATCACCATAACAATTTTTGAAGAAAAACTATTCTCAACATTATATTTTTGAATACAAAATAGAAGACATGTTCAGTTTTCTGAAATAAAAAAAGAAGATATATTCATTACAATCTAATTACATCAATCTTCACACTATAACAGAACATTAAAAATACATTAAATGTTCAAATTTTGTCATTAAATAACCCACATATGTTGATATGCCGTTAAACAAATCTCATACTCTAAACATGATTCCAAACATTATGCATTTCATATATAATATTCCTTCTTTTTCATATTAGAACATATATAGTTACATGGATTATTAATATGTTATGTGTCTATTTGCTTCCAATAAATGCAAAACTTCGACATTTCTTACATGTTACATCCATTGTATTATTAGAGACTTTCTGTATATTTTTTTGCTTCAGGTTTTGCTTTTATGTGTGATGAGATTGTACATCCTTCACTGCCATAATAGATGAGTGACATTGCATAACAGTTAAATAATCTTTCCCTGCTATTTAATATGTTACTTAAGTTTTGGTAAAACATCATTCGCTATAAAAATTCACCTTCTGAATTTAGTGTTACACTTTCTATCCTCTGGCAAAATATATCCTAGATTTTGAAATTGTTGAATTTGTTTGATTTCTGTATCTGTGATGTGTAATTTGTTTGTTGAACTGCCCTTTTTTCGAAAAGCTATGCCTTTTGTTTATATCATTCTTTCCACTTTAATATATTTTGTAGTAATTATGTATTTTCCTTCCTTTGTCTGGTATCAGCTCTGTCATCTGCATATATAATTGTGTAAAGATAGTGTCCGCTAATAATGAATCATGTCAGGATGTCTCATTCATTCTGAAATGTGACACTGTAAAAGTAGAATAATCTTCCGAGAAGATATATACTTTTTTCTACTCGATTCTATTTTTGTATACATATTGTACTGCATATCTGTCCCTATCCAGGCGGCTTAATATTCTCTATTATTCTGATATCTTTCTCAAATATATCAAGTTTAATTAAAAATTTTCAATATTTTTCTACTTCTATTTTCAATTATTATTTTATAATTTATAAACCATACCTATACATACTTTTACAGTAGCTTTAAATTACAGTAGCTAAATTATTGTGGTTAATTACAATGTAGTTAAAGATTTTATTGGTATAAATGTTGTCACGTTATCAAAAAGTTTATATCTCTAATAAAACGTTTACTACATGAATTTCACATACTATATTTATCCTATTATTATATGTATAATCAGAAGTCTTTATAAAATATATTTAAAAAATTGACCGCTATTGTAAGAATTACAGAGATCTGTCTGATTATCTTTAGAAATATTTCTTATTATCTTCTATAGTGTGATGGGCCGACAATTAACAACTGCATAGCAATTAACTTTCATGTATGAATTATTCTGGAAACCGGACTTAGTGAATTGATAGGCATGTCATGGAATGGCTGCGTTAACTTCGTATTAGCCAAAATAGAACCTATTTCTCGCGCATTATGTCAAACGCGAAAAATAGTTTGACCCCCAGCAGTGAGAAGTGTAAAGCAACAAATTATCAGTTCCCTGTTATTTGCTATTTTACAAAATATCATAATTAAAATTAGATTGTGGCTTAACGTATTTGATGAATGGAATGCCCAACGAAAATCAATTTGTTCCTACTGAAAAAAAATTAATCAAAAGAAAGAGATCTATCCACATTAGGAACATCATTTATATGCATAAAAGTGAGAAAATATGAATTTATTGGGAACAAAATACCTCCTAAGAAACGCTGTGTAAAATCTTCGGTGCATTTATAGCATTTCTTGGAGCAATGGGAGATTTTGTATTGTATCCGTCACATCACCAGTTCATAAGGAGCCATTACTTGCTAGCTAGAGTGAGTAGTCATTGATCTAATCTATTCGTCGATGTTAAGAATTTCTCAAATTAAGGCTAAACAATCTTAAAGAATTTATCTCTGACTATTAGCAATATTATATTATCAATATGTTAAACCTACATAACTGCGAAAAACTTTACCAGGAAACATAGTGTTGTAAAATATTTCCTAATAAAAATCGAAGATCGTAACTTGAAAATTGTTATACTTATCATAATTCTTAGGATATGTACAATTAGAAATGTATAAGAAATTCATTACAACTATTACAAGCATTATATTAGAAAGTATAAAATTACTTGGGAAAACATGCCGAATCACACAGAAAGTATAATTTTGGTAATACTCGAAATTTTTAGACAAATAGTAATGTCATGAAGATACAAATTCTATTTCATATTTGTCGTCTATCACTCTGAGAGAAATATGCACACAATACCCTTTTTTGTTTTACTGACGTCAAAATAGTAGTTAGATAGGACAGACTGAGTGCAAACAACCCCATAGACCCCGACGGTGTAATAGTCGTTTAACGATTACAATAGGTCTCAACATTGTAGAACAATTCTGTTGTTAGGGTAAGCACTCACTTGTGGAACAATATGAGACCATAATAAATACACCTTAAGAAAGACAGCTATTTATGGTGCCCTGGAGCATCTCATTGTGCTTAAGTGGGATAATCCATTGCTTGGTAAATGTTTAGAATCCGTTCTGTATAAATACTAGCTTGATTCCAATCATAGTTGGCAGTGTTTTTAATGAGTTACAACCTGCTTTATTTTTGTCTGCCAGATGGACACTAGCTGGGACCATTACGCCGGTAAGTGTTGTTATTCTGTTATCATTATTCTACAAACGGTTGAACCATCGGATGACTTGCTACAAAAGGTGTCACTCGAATTATAAACGTCAGCAGCATTTCGTTTCAGTTTCATGACTGAAGTCTGTTGTTTCATTTTTTTGTGACACAGAGGACGTCAGTGGGTTACTTCATGGCAAGTTAAGATTCGTTCACCTAAAAATAAATTAATGTTTCGGCACTTCCATTTGATATTCTTTCACCTTGCAAAGCCAAACGGCAACAGGGAGTGAATGGCGGGAAGAAGCTTAGTTGAAACAAAAAGAATCATTTCCTGATTATGTAAGTTGGCAGTGAATTAAGTCATCAAAGCCATCACCATAAAGGAAGCAATCAGCGGAGCAGAAATTAATTTCTTGGTTACGAAATAAATCTGACGAAGATAGGTTTCTATTTTTGCGAACATCGGCAAGTTGAGCATTTGCCTCGATTTTCAAACCAAGTTTCTGTGAATGTTTATAAAGAGGTCATCTGTTCTCCGTTTATTAATTTTTACGGATATTATGCTTAAATATACAGACCACCATGCGCGTAATAGTGTTACCTGCAGAGAGTTTAAGTCATTGTACACTAAGACCTTACTTCTTACATAGTTACTTTTGTCGAATTTCAAAATGAACTATGCATTCAATCCACGTTGGTAAATTCTTCTCATTGTCTACAATGTAGTCGTTCTATTCCTGATGACTTCGTTAATACCTTCCTTCGTCGGTTTCTCCCACTAAACAATATATGTGAAGAGGTTTTCCATGCCTAATGAGTGTTTTCATTCTCGCGGTTGTCTGATGTTGATATGTATTATCTTTATTTGATTCAAAATCGTTTGAAGGCTATCCTTTTTGCTTCCCATATATCCACCTATCTTATTTCAATGAGTCTAACCATCTTGCAATAATCTTAATTTTTGAAATGGGCTAGTCTTTCCTTTTGTTTTCTTTGCCACAAATAAATAGCAAGAATAACAGACAATTTATTCCACGTTGAGCTTGATTCTGAAAAAGAATTTTGAAGAATTAAATTTTTGAATACGGTAATGTTGTTGTATGAAACACAAATGATCGGAACGTCTTTCACATATAAATTTTTGTTTAATCATTTCACCGAAATCATAGCAGGATCGCCTCTAATACGCAGGTGATTTCTGTGAAAGAAAGACTAAGAGCAATATGTATTGAAGAATGCATAAGCAATGAACAATATTGTAGCTATCAAAGAAGCAAGTACATGGAAAAAAGTTTCACATATGGAAGCGCAAGAAAGAAAACTGTTGGAGGAGAAGTGGTTACATTTAACTATTTTAGTGGTAAATGGGGGAGGGGGCATGCATAAATTCATGTGGTAGGACCTTTCAGAGAAAATGCTTTTCAAGGCAGTTGGCATGAATATAATTGTATGAAACGCAGAGAGAAGCCATAGCACGATCGTGAGAAATTCTGAAGTCGAGATGCCAAGTCAAGTAGGATTAAATTGCAGATCATTCTTTTGATTTTTTCAAGAAGATCAAGATGAATAACAGGAGCATCCGGCCATATATAACAAGTGATATATTTATAAATGCGCAAGATGGAATCTGACAATAAAAATATCTGGTCAACGCAGTAACTAAACCTTTGTAGCGATAGACGAACATATAGATTCACTGAAGTTGTTCGACTTCAGTTATTTCAAAAAAAGTGAGGCCATGCAGGCTATAAGTGTTGCTCTTGAGAAGACTAGTATAATATATGCTTATGATGTGCTCGAAAGTTTTCTTTCGTGGCAAATAGTGAGCAGATTTGGTT
This sequence comes from Ascarosepion bandense, assembly GCA_037127315.1. NCBI lineage: Eukaryota > Metazoa > Mollusca > Cephalopoda > Sepiida > Sepiidae > Ascarosepion > Ascarosepion bandense. The sequence continues at coordinate 2,695,164 of JBBBDQ010000862.1, read as the reverse complement.
TGAAGTCATTAAAATATGATAAGCCATTGCCTGCTTTTGAATGGAGGTCATTTTCAGGAACATCTGCCTTAGTAGATTTCTTATTAAAAGTGAGTAAATGTTAGTGTCATTTTTATAGATGCCTGCTTCGTAACTGATTATATCTCGAATGCGATTAATAATAATCTGAAAATCATCCTAGGGCTTAGGATAGTGTCTCGGTGGACGTCAGCGTTTGTATGAAAGTAGTTTTATGGTTGATTTTTCAGAACTATCTTCAATTAACGATTTGATGGAAACGACTTGATGAAATCAAACAATCCTCGAGGAATACAGTGGTCCGGGTGCTTGCGAAGAAGGTCAACTTGTAAAACTCTCTCAAACGTGTTTATCTAGAACTACAGCTCATGTTTCAACATAACTGTCAACAGACTAGTATACATGCTCAGCGTTGGCTGATATCAGATCAACGGTATAACTCGAGAATCGACTTCTCTTACACATATGCATTTCTACATATACTGAATGACATATTTTTAAAAGCATCTTTAATACCGCGTTTACACTCAGGATAATATATCTTCAACTTCCCTATATCATTTCTTAGCTCGTGCATTGCAATTTCTGCTACAGTCATATCAGAGGCTCTGCCTGAATTTTTGTTGTGGATTCTCGTCGCCAGTTGTGGCGTAACTTCGTCCCAAAGTGTAGTCACCAGATTGTGCCGGAAGTAAGGCACGAAACAAGAGATAGGTCCAAAACAGGGTATTAGTATAACAAAGAAGCAAGATATCCAAAGGAAGTGATTATAAATAGTAATATAGACATAAGTAAGTGCGACGGTATTATTACGCGGCATGAATACTGTTGTCGTTAATTGCTCAAATTGACTGCTACTCTTTAACTACTCTTGTCATTGCCTCTAGAAGTCAGGCAGGTAAATTATATATAACCAGAGGTAGAGTTCATTCCTCGTAAGAGGGTACTATAACAATTTTCCAAATGGCCCCCTTTTCTGAACCGATTTCATAGAATAAAATAATTATGTATCTTCACAGATACAATCACGTGTTGTCTTTTGTTTTTTACGTGTGAATTAGAGAACAGAATAGTATTTAAACTAAATATTCATCTTTGAATTCTAATTTTTACGGGAACATAGCTTGGAATGGTGATGCGGTAACTTAACTGAAAAAGAAGTTTCTTTTCATTCTTTTAATAATAATTCTTTCTTTTTCATTCATGTTTTAAATCTTCTAAGAAAGCTTAATAGAACTTCTGATAGAGCAGTGTTTCTATAGTGTTACAAATAATCAATATAGTTGTTAAAATACAACACAGATATAAAAGTATTACTGATATTCATGTGCGTACATTAGGGTTTGTACCTTTTCTTGCACATGTATGTGCATTAAAACGTGTGTCTCAGGTGGGCATATTATTTTGAAAAGATAATATATAAGAAGAATGAAATTAATGGTATTATTTATCTTCGACAACGCAAAAATAATTTGAGTCGACTTGTCAAGTCGAAGTAAAATGTAATTTATAAACTGCATACTTGACAGATTTTTTGTCGGGTAAAGCTCAGCAAGCAATATTATTATATCATTATTAGTAAATTTGGTACAAACTGATTGAACGGAATTTATGTAGCCGGTTTGTGAATTTGATGACTGAGTAACTGTATGTTCAATTACTGGACAAGTTAGAATATACATTAATTCAGTGGCAACAGGGCGTTCAATAACTGGATAATAATAAGTAAAAAAAACTATGTTCACTTGATTTGGAAAACTAAATGGGAACTCTCAAACCTGCAGTTTAAATAAAACATTCAGTTCAAAATTCCTTGAAGGCTACACGGACCGTGAGACATTCTAAACCATCTTATTGCTTCTCGGTTACTGCACATTTCCACGTATGTATTTGCCACAATATACATTGATATATTCCTGGTTTAGTCTTGCTGTTCCTTCTTCATTTGGTAATAAAATAAGCAAACCATATCCATTTTCTCGCTTTTAAGTGTCCTTTCAAACAAGTATAACTTATTTAATGTGAAGTAATCTAACAAAGATTCAGAAGCTTCAACATGAAGTTGATATTATATTACAAATATCGATAACAATCTTTTTGACATAATGCAATATCATTCAATTAAGTGTCAAACGTTATACACCCTTGGGCGATCATGTCTTTTTCGAGACATGACTGACTGGGTAAAAGATTATCCCGAAGTAGTTTACCATTAACTTCTTCGGTAGAATGGTTGCAAATAAGGCTATAGAACCCATTTTTTTCTGCAATTTAACTCCTGGATAAAAATTCTTTGTAGTGCACTGACTATACTGAACATTTGCTTTTCGTATGACTCTGGATCGCGGCTTATGATTTTTTGCTCGATGTCGAAGGCAATAGACGATCTCTTTCTTTACATTTTAAACAAATATTCAGAGTAAATGAGAATAGATCAAGCATAAACTAAAGGGAGGTTGGATGAGGATAACAACACCCAAAAAACAGCCTCGGACTGTCTATTCTCTGTGAAGAGGTTATCGGAGAAAATCAAAATACTCTGTGGTTTATATAACATCAGGACGATCTTCAGATGTGGTTCTACACTTCGAAGGTACCTCTCCAGATTAAGACACCCAGGAGAGGAGGACATGACTAAGGACTGTGTGTACGCCATTCCATGTAGCTGTGGAAAAATATAAAGGAGAGACAGGCCGCCCCTTAAGGTAAAGCTAAAGAACATTTCAAGGCTGTAATAGAAGAGGAGATAGAAAAATCAGGCGTAGCTGCCCACTTATGGATGGAGAGATGAAATCGCCGCCCCCTATGGAATGAAGTTGAAATAATAGGCAGAGAACAACACTGGAAACAATGTAAACTTAAGTAATTAGCACTTATGCTAGGCTTCAAAAAAGTCCGAAGCCGATCAGGTATAGAGATGGATTTAATATCGAACCATACGAAATGTCAGAGAAAATCATTACTGTCAAAAATTGAAAAATGAGCTCTGGTAAAATAATAGTAGAGAAAACCATTAACATCAAAAAATTGCAACATGAACTCTGGTAAAGAAACGGTTACGGTACATTAGGTTTATATGTCCCAAAACTTCAGTTGTTTTTGCCCCTAAGAACACATGGCCCAGTGGATATAGACATTGGTTAGTTCCTGACTTGACTCTTAGATTTGTGAGTTCATTAACATCAGTGGTGAACAAGTAAATTGCAGGGTTAGAGGGAGATAATTCATGGTTTCCAATCGCAGCTTTACGCAAGGAATGAGGATGATATACCCCATTGATTGTAATAAAAGTTTCGGTTCCGAATTCCTAGCATGTGAACAAGGTCGGCGCGTAAAACGGCCGAAACGTCGTACAAATGTCAACAAAAATTTTGACAATGGTCCCAATGATGTAAACACTGTGTAGTTCTTTGTGTTTTCTTGGATATTTTTTCCCAAATTATTTTGAATACCGAGTCGCATTTCTTGTCCTTTCCGACTCGTTCGTTCTATATTCCTGATGTTTCGAAAATATTCTTCACTTCCTTCATAATTTATATATTTGCTTAGTATGTATTCAGTTTCTCATATCTGAAGAGAAAATTTTCTTATACTGGTATATGCATATACGTGTGTGTTTGTGGGTGTATGTGTGTTTGTGTGTGCGTATGTATGCGTGTGTGTGTTTTATTTTCTGTGTATAGTATGCTGACATTAAATGGCTAGCAATTCTATTTCATACATACGTAGTGTTGCCTATAAATCTATAAATGTGAGAAAGAAATTAAATAAAAAAGGAGAAAACCCCAACAAACTTGGAATAAGTTTTCTATAAGATGATGCCAGATGGGTAAGATCGCTGCCAAGATTTACTTTCGCCCTTCAATCTCTATTTGTTTGACGAATTTAGTTGAAAGATTTCCCAGCCTTTGATCATGGTGTTAAAGGGATTCAAGCAAGAAATTGAAGAGGTATAAAACCTTCGTCATTGAATGGTGAAGAAGTCAATATAAGGAAAGGAAACGAATTTAAATGTTGATTAAAGGTGTGGATTTTTGGACGTTGCGATAATCGCAAATTTTGTGTTGCTTTTCCAAGTCTGTTTTGACTTTATTGATAAAGAATTTTCGGTTGTTACTTTGCAAACAGCTAAGCCAAAACCAGTTCATTTATTCTTTCAGTATACATTATATCCGATCTATTATTTAATCAGAGATTTAAAATGTCTGCAAAAATATTAATTTTTATATTCATCTGATACTCACGGGAAAGATAGAAGGCAAGTAAGGCAGAGGAAAACACCGCTTAACATAGCAGTTCGAGTAGATGGATGGCAGAATGGATAAAAATAACTGCAGAATGAATTTATTTAGAGCTACAAACGACAAAAAATTGTGAAATGCCATAATCGCTTATCTCCTGAAACGACACTTGACGTAAACAAGAAGATCTCACCGACTAAGTAGATGGTCTGCTTTTTTAATATATTTACATAACTTAACACGTCTGATTGCATTTGCGTTATTGTATATTTCTTTAAATATTGTGACCCCCATACTACAATTAGATTCGCATTTAATTTTTCCAGTATTAGAATCCATAGAAGAACTGAAATTTAAGAAAAGCGATTGAAGTGATTAATTTAAAATACATTTTTCTTTATAGATATCAAAACGGGAGAAATATGTTCAGTTATCCTAGTATTGGTTATAGTAAAATCTGACACATGGAAAACAATACGCAAGAAGATTAATATGCAAAGCAACAGAATAAGATGAGATCGCCATAGAAATAATAACAGAATGCATGGATTTATTCTTTTATTCGATATGTCTATTCAATATAAGGGTTCTCATGGCATCACACGGCTTCCTTTTCCTTGTAGATCTAAGCGACTTTAAACTAAAAAGTCTAGCATCGCTTCAAACTACATTGATCGGACTGTTGACTCATACTTACATATTCACGCCGTTTTGACCCAAAGAAGGAGACATCATCAGAACAATTGTAGTGGATATAATTATAGAATTGTCAGTGGAAATCAACTACACGTAAATGTGGAAATGTCTGAAATCGAAATGAAAGTCCAGGGTTGTTTATAAAAGAGACCTTTCTTTGAATTTGTCGAGAATCTCAGACCATATAGAGAAGCATTATTGAAATTACTGACCAGTTATATAGTTCAAAATGAGAGCAAAAACAGATTCCGACGAGAAAAAAATTTCTGACACGACAAAATGGAACAATATTCATAAAATAAACCAAGCAGTTGATAGTGAATCCATCTCTTGATGTTGACAAACAGAAGCCAAAACAATGTTGAATTGCTCTCATGAAAGTTATTGAATGCTGAAAATGGCATTTAAATGATAACTGTTTTTTTTTGGATGTGTTAGAATTTAACCATTGATTAGGAGTCATATTTACTTACTTTCTCGGATCAGGAATAAGGAGTTTGCCAAAAGAATACATACCAAATTTAGAAATGATAGTTGCAAGGACATAGTTATCGGCCATTTATTGGTATGTCAGATGACAAAAGAAGGATGACACACATTAAATTGTCATTGCGAATAAAGCGATTGATCTGCAAAGCTATCTACCGAATTTATTTATTCTATTCTCTCTGCTCAACGTTAATTATAATTCGTAAATTGTAGCCATTCTTTATCCATATTGATTGCCTCTTAGCCATGGAAATAATTGCATTACCACAATACACGTTCAGACCGAATGCTGGAAGAGTAAATTTATACAAGTTAGAAATTATATATATATATATATATATATATATATGTATGAAAGGTGGCAGGTTGGCTAGTATCTAGACATGTCACTTTTTAATTTTGTCTGTGTAAGGTACATAGTGGAACCTTATATATTTTAAATTTTAGTTTTAAAATCCTATTCTCGATAACATAATATAGCGATCATGCCATAGTAAGAATGCGGTACCCTAAAATAGTTTGAAACCATGATAGTTAAAACTCTTGGTAAGATATAAAAATGTACATACAATAATAATTTAAAACCACGTATACTCTCTATTTAAATGTTTTTCTAAATGATGCCCTCTGTACAACTCATTATCTATTCAAATTGAAAGAATAAAAATGCGACATTTTATGGGGAGAATTAAATACTTAGGACGCATTACTGATACAGATGGCAAATACAGACGACCAAATCCAGAACTCACTACAGCAATCAGGGACATGCCATATTCTGAAATATTCTCTAACTTACACAGTGACTTAGAATTAGCAAAATATGACCAGGTGTAAATAGCCAATATACTCAACTTACGTGCTCCGTTAAACAAACTTTTTAAAAAAAGACAAATACTTTGAGTGGGCACCTGAATGCCAAGAAGCATTCTTCAAAATAAAGTACGTGATGATAAGGGATTTGTTTCTCACTCATTATATCACAGACCTAGATATTATAGTTGCCAGCGACTCCAGCGTATGGTATTGGAGGATATATTCCCTTGAAGATGCCAGATATATCTCACAAACCAATGGCTTATGCGTCGGGAACACTTCTTCCTGCATAAAATAATTACTTGAAAATTGAGTAGTCGTTACAGATTATTTTTTCGTAAAGAATTACAGGTACAATCACGGTAGACACTTTACATTTCAGACGGATAATAAACAGTTATTAACCATCATCGTTTTTTTTTAACATATTTGTTAACATATTTGTTTAACGCTTTTCTTTCTTTGTGTCTTTATTTCTAGTCCCTAAACCGGCCACAACAATATCGTAAATTGATCACTCATGACGAAATTATTCACCTCGATTCCATGTATAATTAAATTTATTTTCTAAAAATGAAGACATTATCAACGAAATGAATGGCATGGTTAAAACAAACTTTCCGGTTGGTTACATAAAATATATTGTTTACAATTATAATGACTAAAATATTGAAAGTTGTGGTTTACATTACTGAAGCGTTATTAGCAAGGTAAAGAAATAAACTCAGAAAATATATATACCCGAAGTAATTCACGGTCACATCACATCACAACACTGGTTCTAATAACATAACCGAAGTTAAGCAACCTCGAACATGGTTAGTAACTAGAGAAGTCATTTGCATAGGAATACCAGGAGCTGTAAACTTGAATTTGCAGATGGTGCAATGGATGACGTCTCAAAAATTAATTTCGGAGATCCGTGTTCCAATTCAACAACAATCTCTCACAGCCAAATACACTTGAGAAAGTTATAAATCCACCTATTTTCTCCTAGATATGAGTTAATTAGTAAAACTTGTATCAGTAAAACATTCTTATATCCAGAAAAAATGTTTCTATCAAAAATATTTTCGGGCTTCAATAAAATGCAGAAAGTTGAAAACAAAAAACAAAATACAAATCAGTGAAGCAATGTAGACTGGATTAATATTTTATCTTATTTCGTATTCGCTATGAAACTGGGGGTTGCGGTTGTGAAGACTTATTTATTTACAGTCTTGTCTTTTCTAGCAAATTTTTTGCACTCATACTGCAGACAGTGCAAACATCGTTGTAAAGATTTCCGTGAGGATAATGGTAGAAAGCAAAATACGCTCACGCTTGTGACTTAAGACTTTTTGAAGTTGAAAAATCTGTCTTCTGACGTCTGTCATGTTTTATGAAAATTGTTTGTGTTTTTTTTATAAACAAAGACACTGATGATAAAATTTGTCACGTTGCCGAAGAAAGGGTAAAGTATTTTTCAATGTATAGATAAAAGTTTTCTTCATAAAAGAAATCATTTTAAATAGAACTGAATGCCGTTTGATTGAGACATTTGAGCCGGAGTAGGCTTGCGTTCCCCTAATAGAAAATATAAAAAAACCAGTATTTTGCAAAAGCAACAACATATACAATTAAAATAGAAGATATTTAGAAACAGTTTTTTTGTTTACATTTCTTAAGTGAAAAGCGTGAATGTATTTTATGAAAACAGAATAAATGTTATTAAATCTACTTTTAAAAAATTACTTTCCGGACATAAACGGCATTTGAGATGTTTTGTCACGGAATATAAAAAAAACGTTAAATTTTTTATTACTGTCATTTCCTACATTTTGTAATGACAATAAAGTAGTGGAAATAACAATTGAAAAATCTATTAAATCGAAAAATGTCACTTAAGTTTTGTAATGTTTTACAAAATTCGCAAACGTTTCCTGATCATATGTACATACGAAGCGAGCAACTAATCGAAAAGCGAAAAACAACTAATTTTATATTTTGATATTCAATTGTTGCATTGTCTGGCACTGCATTATACAAAGTCAATTAGAAGAAAAAAATCCGGCTTTGAATCTTTGGCTTAAAGGTAGAAGATGAAAATATGAATAATTAAAACCTTCATAGAAAAATCATTATATATATATATATATATATATATATATATATATATATATATATATTTTTACCCCTATCAGTATTTACGTAACCTTACGTTATCAACTCCCTTCCAGAGTACACCGGGATAATTCACTATATGTTTTTTAATTCTTCTTCTTCTTCTTCTTCTTCTTCTTCTTCTTCGTACTTTTTTTATCTTTTTCTGCTCCTCCTCTTTGTTGTTGTTGTTCTTCTTCTTCTTCTTTTTCTTCTTCTTGGTCTTCTTGTTCTTGTTCTTCTCTTACCCTTCTTTTTCTTTTTCCTTCTTCTTTTCTTCCTCTTCCTTTTTCTTCTTCATCTCCTTCTTCTTCATTCCTTTCTTCTTCTTCTTCTTCTTCTTCTTCTTTTTCTTCCTCTTGGTCTTTTCTTCTTCTTTATCCCAAAATTCTTTTACGTCTGCTTCTCGTCCTTCTTTTTTTCTTCTCGTCTTTCTTTTTCTTTTTCTTATTGATACTGCTTCTTCTTCTGCCCTTACACACTTTTTCTTCTTTTTCATCACTACATCCTGTTCCTCTTGCTACTCATCCTCCTTCTTCTTCTTCTTCTTCTTCTTCTTCTTCTTCTTGTATACGCACGAATATCTGCCCCAATTCCTATGATGCTAAAGTTTTAGCACAAACTTGGTAGGTATACTGTGTGCTATTTTGTCTCTGCACCCCTTATGTTTATAATTCCTCCCCAATACAAAACTTCTAAGCCCATTTCCCTCGTTATGAGCCCTAAAATTGGAATATTTTTTCGATTCTAAAAATAATTTTTTTTTTTCATTTTCTTTAAAATGCATTGTTTCTCATATATTCAGTCCATGGTACCTTTAGCATTTTTCAGTAGAATCGCATTCATCTAGCGTCGGTTTCTTCCTCCTCTGAGATGATATTATGCTCCATTTATTGCGACGTAGGATGACCGATATTTAATAAGTATCCAGTACACTTTTCTTTTTCTAAAAATTGTTCCTCCTTTTTTTATGGTATCTGTTGCTGTCCTAATGCATTTCTGATTTCGGTCTAGCAATTTGTATAAAAATTTGACCTTTTCTTTTCCCTCTCAACCAACTAAGTCGCAAGACGTTACTTATTATGAGATCATATAAGAAAAATAAAACATGTAAGAGAGAGGGGAAAATAAAAGTTCTGAAATTTAGAAAGGGAGAAGATTACAATTAGTATTTTTAAAAATCAAAGTTTACTGTAATGCAAGATAGTAGATGAGATTTACATGAGCAAGAAATGCGAGAGAAGTAACAATTAGCATAGAATTTACGCTTATATGTAGTCATTCCATCTTTAAAATAAGGAACTGTAGCAGTGAATCTGGTAGTGAAATGAAATACATCAAATCTACAACGTGGTGATTGAATGTATTTAACATTTAATAATTCCGCGTCTAATTTTTTTGATAAATTCAGTTTATATGCTTTTTAACTTCAGATCATAAACACGTGGTATATATATATATATATATATATATATATATATATATATATATACCACGTATTTAGATATAGTTATATAAATAAGCATACATGTATATACCACGTATATATATATATATATATATATATATATATATATATATATATATGCCCGTTAAGAAATTGTAGCTCTGATACTAATAATATACCCACTACGTATAATAGCTTTAGTACAAACACGTTCTCCCGTACACTCTCACTTTTCTCACCTTCTCTCACCTTTCGGACCGTTGTTCAATGAAACAACATTTTTCTTACGAAAGTCACAACACAAGACATTGCATTTGGATAAATGGTCCTGTTGTTAAAATTTTGGACTGTATATTCACTAGAAATCAAAGCCAAATTGCAATGTTATATTTATCAATGTATGTATAGATAATATATATTGTTTATTATACGTTAATATAGACCCAATTCTATTCTTGTGGGAACATTCGAAGGCCATTACATGAACATGATGTAAAAGATGATTCTGTATTTTGGTGCATATTGAGATTTCATACATTTTGCATCAAACCAGTTGGAGATCACCGCTTTTTACACATAAGAATGGACTCGTCTGATGTGTCTATATAATCCTTCCTATACAGAGAACTGCAGTATTAGTAGATAGTATCAGAAAGAGTAGTTGTAAGCAGTTACTTACTTGGTCAGTAATTTGGTGCAGAGTTGTCTGGTTATAGACTCTTTACCCGGACATACTCTTTCACTGCATGACTGTATATATTGATTTCTACTAATAGTATTCCTGAACTGACTGACCCGTGTTCCAGTTTGTATTATCTTGTTAAATATAACTTATATTTTCTATCTCCATATCTGTTTTGATTATTTATTAAGATGTGTGGTTTACCAAACGGAATCCACAAAAGCATTGCAACGTAGGATTCGAACAAATTCACGCAGAGAGGAAAATACGTTTTCACAGCAGTCGTCAACCACAAATTGGCGACGAAGGATTCGAACAAATTCACGCGGAGAGGAAAATACCGTTTTCACGGAGTCGCCAACAACAAATTGGCGACAAAGGATTCGAACAAATTCACGCGGAGTAGAAAATACTCTTTTTCACGTCAGTCGCTAACAACAAATTGGCGACGAAGGATACAAACAAATTCACACGGAGCGAATAATACGTTTTCACGTCTGTTGGCAACAAACAAAATGGTAATGAAGAACTACGAACTTACGTATACCGCAGGTCGAACAACGAATTGCCGAAGTAGATCCGTACACAAGTCGCACAACAAACTTGCGACGACCTCACGTTCACGTATAACCTAAACTGCCTCAACAAAGTTTGCTACGAGGATTTCGAGTACAAGTCGAAAGGCAAACAATTTGGTGACACAACCACAGAAAGATATAAGAAAAAACAATATTTATAAAAAACTAAACATGTCACGGAATCAAAACAGAAGTAAGACAAATGGAAATGCAAAAGGCAAATGAAGAAAGACATATAAAAATGCAAAAGAGACAGACTGAAATGCAAAAAGCAAATGAAAGAGACAAATTGAAATGCAAAATGTAAATAAATAAAAACAATTAGAAATGCCAAGTAGATAAATGAAAATGCAAAAGGAAAATGAAGAAAGACAAATGGAAATGCAAAAAACCAAAAAAAAAACAAATGGAAATACAAAATGAAAATGAAGAAAAACAAATGAAAATACAAAAGACAAATGAGGAAAGGAAATTACAACTATAAAAAGTATTATTAAAATTAACAAGTACAGCAATAGAATAGAAGAACACTGAAAAAGAGGAGACGTTTTCGCAAGATGCTATGTGGAACACTTTAGAAACTTTTAAATACACGATTGATTATGACAATCATTTTGGAGAATATTACAGGCGATATGAAGATATTTTTAATATCGACGGCCAACACTGAAGTGAAAAGAAGAAATTAAGGCTTTTCCTCAGAACATTTGGTACAGACAAACACACTAAGTTTGTAGTTTATATTCTTCCAAAAAGACGAACTATGTAACGTTCGACGAGGTACTGACAGGCCTCACTGAGCTATATAGCCCAAAAATCTCCTTGTTCCATAAAAGGTAGAAATGACTTAATCTTAAAGAAGACAAAAACGAGGAGTATTCAACATTCGCAGCTATCGTCAACAAACGTGGTGGCAACTTTAAATTGACGGTGCTAACTCCAGAAAACTTTAAAAGTCCCATATTTGTCCAAGGACTAGTCGTTGCTAAAGACAACGAAATGAGAAAACGAATGCTGAAAAAAACTTCAAAATGAGCCAGGTTTAACACTACAAAAACTGTCAGAAGATTGCCGAAAATGCCTCAGTATAAAGAAAGACAGCAAACCTATCGAAGAAACAGGAGTCACGCATATTCGTAAGGTAAAAAGAAATTTACATTTATTGAAAATGAAAAAAGATACAAAACAACTAATGACAAGAATCCAATAAAAAACAAGGTCCCCACCTTCTGCATGTTACAGATGTGGTGGATGGTATTTGTTTAAAGATTGTCTTTTCCAATACTAAATTTGGCGAGTGTGTGGAAAGATGGGCCACAAGGTAGCGGTATGCAGAAACAAAAACCAAACTAGTAGAGTAAGATCTACTAGAGTGGAATGTGAAAACAAGTAAAACATGATGAATTATGTAGTAATGGAAATATTCAATAAGAAAACCAAATTTCAATTAGATTGAGGGTCAGACTTAACAATAATAAATCTACAGACAAGGCGGAATCTGAACAGGCCGACTATGTTACGCACACATAACATTGCTAAATCAATAGCAGGGATAAGGATTAAATTGGATGGTGGAAATATCATAAATGTAAAATTTCTAGGAAAAACCAAAAAGTTAAAAGTATATGTTACGGAAAACACACATAACCTAGTAGGAACGGACTGGATGCAGAAATTTAATATATGCGATTTACTATTGAACTCTCGTTGTAAAAAATAAAAAGCGTGACGAGAGAAACTACGGAATTGAAAAAAGAGGAATTCTCTAGCAGTAACTAATTAACAACAAAATCGATCAAAAGAAGAATATGCAGCCTATCTTTATTACACGGATATTTACGGAAAAAGCATTCAAACCAGGTAAACAAGTTTACGGAGCCGTTAATCATAGATCCCAATCAAGAAAATTACTAACTCCTCCCCAAAAAGAGGCTAGGGAGGGTGTGTTGGGGATCACCTCTTTTGACACATGAGATTCGACTCATATGATGTGTACATATAATCCTGTCTACAGAGAGAACCTCAAGTGTAGTTGAGTACTAATTGTAAGCGGTTGCTCAGTTGGTCAGTAAGTTGCTGCAAAGTTGGAGTTGTTTGGTTATAGACTCATTACCCGGACATACTCTGTCACTGCAAGACTGTATATATTGAGTTCTACTAATACTATTCCTGAACTGACTAACCCATTTTCCAGTTTGTATTATCTTGTTCAATATAACTTATATTTTCTATCTCCATATCTTTTTGTTGTGGTTTCCCAACAGTAATCCACAATATAAATTTCATCCAGATTTGAAGAATCACTTAGAAACTACAATGGTTTTAAAAGAAGATATTTAAAAATAGATACTTAACCAATATAGCACGTTTAGATTAAAACAGAAATTGAGGAATTTTCGTTTATAGAGGTCATGTCAGATGACACAACAAATGTTCGGGAACACACTCAAATGGCCATTGTTCTACAGTGCGTGTTGAATAAACAAGTATCAAGGCGTTTTAATGGATTTATTATTCAAGAATATCATACTACAAATAGCATATCAAAATTATTCTTGACAAATTATGTATAATCCTTCAAGGAAGAGAAGAAAAATGATACATTTGGTGGTGAAAATATCATGAAAGACAAAAAAGTGTAGTCCAAGTAAAAATAAAAAGAGTTTATAGTAGTTCATATTTCAGATCATCAAATTAATTTATTCACAGAAATGCAGAAATCGATATGTGGATATGCATTGTGGTTTAGATATGCGCGTCGTGGTGTAGTGGATATGGGTTTGGAACAAGAATTCAGAGAACCATGTTCGAATTCCAGGTTAAATTCTTCGCGTTCACTTTCGTGCAAATAGACTTTGCAAATGTATTAATCCACGGCTTTTACTTCCATCTATGATTTTAATAGCGGGACAAATTGTGTTCTGTAGCCTTAGTTGAGAACCAGTCTACTACAGAAAATAATGGCAACTTACTGCGTGAAAAATCTTTTGCCTAGTTAGTCATGTCTCTTTTGAAAAATGATCTCAAGTGGGTATAATATATAACACTAAACTGACTGAATACAGGGAAAGCAAGTACGTTTTTTCTCTAACATTATGACCAACTCACATTATCCTTCTCAAAATTTTGCAAAAGGATCCATTCTCAAGAATCACATACACGTCTGCGGGCATCCTCTACAAGTTAGAACTTTAAGTTACGGACGTTTAAAAATCTGCCTTTTCAACATTTAATGAGCATCAAATGTAGATTAAACTATTTCAAAAGCAACTGGAGTTTTACAATACCTGCATAATGATAATATCATGTTTTGTTTTTAATCAGATTATGATAATGTCGAAGTAATTTAAAGCCAAAAGCCATCTCGAAAATTCTGTGATCTTAAAGTCAATGAATATATAAAAGATTTTAAAACGGCTATTTTCGAAATAAGAAACACTAAGGACTGTGTGAATCTTTCAAAGAACCTGGTCGCAGAAGCAGATTATATGAGTGACTGCGTATGTGTTGATCTACTGAATAGATACTCATTCACTAAATATTTAATAGTTACTAACCAAAAAACATATCTCTTGTAGTAAGAATGAACTGCCTTCTCTTGAAATGGTACTGACCACTGAAGCATATCCCATGATTAACAAAGAAAAGCGTGAAATTGAAAGTATTGGATTGTCAATCCGATATTCATGAACATTGCAAATTTATTGAGCTGATGGTATCTATATTGGAAAATAATCAAGGTGGTTATTTTGTAAAATAGCGAAACTGATAAAAAATATTTTGACAATTCCCATGACTGCATTAGAGACGGAAAGCTGATATGGAACACTGAACATAATGAAAAATTTTCCAAGGAGCTCTAGGATTCCTGAAAGACTAAATATTCTGGTAGTTGTTTAAATGGAGATATATTTTCAATGGAGATATATTTTCTTCAGCAGTCATCCAGGAATCAAGAAGAAAATAATTAGCAGCTTCACTGAAAATTGAACAAGAATGAATTTAATTTTTAAACGAATTGATTAATCATGAACCGTAATACTATATGAGTAACTTTGTTTCGTTTCAGATACCTACAAATGTTTGTGTTGATTTGTTTCGTTTTTCAAAATATGAAAGTAATGTCTAAACCATTTATGAAACGGCAGCAGTGCCACCTGTTTTTATTTTTACCTAATTTCACAGTAGCCCTTTTCTAACATGTTAAAGTAATAGTTTCCTCTTTATACTAGAGACACATAACACATCATTCAATAAAGTCCGGTGCCAAGAAATAAAACAACAATATTAGGCAACATTCGATTTTATACATCACAATAGTCTCCTTCTTTACACTGAATTCAACGCTTCTCTATTCGATGCCATTTTTTGTAGAGATTCGTCTTTGGCTTCAAAATACTCCTCAGTTTCCGATATCACTTCTACATTGGAGCCAAATCTCTTTTCCTGGAGCATTCTTTTGAGGTCTTCAAACAACCAGTAGTCGTTGGAGGCTAGATCTAGTTTAAACTAAAACTTACGATTGGCCAAAAAGAGTTTGTGGAACGTTCTTTCCAGGATAACTGCCAATTTTGTGCGACCTGAGATTTCAGCATCGATTCTGTCTGTAAGACAGCGTTTAATTCAGAATCCCACCTTTTAACCGTAATTTCCGACATAGCTAAGTCCAAATAACTCTTATCAAACTACTTTGGTTGAACACAATTTTTTCTATAAAAAAGCAATGCTTTATCAACAAACGAAATTCATGTTTTTCCATTCTTTTCACATTTTGCAACAGTAGCTGCAATTAAATCACTGTAATTTGCAGACAAATATCCGATGTGGCATGAATTTTTTCAAGTAATTTTTAAAGAATGATGCATCATAGAAATCATATGGATTTTTTTATTTTTGAGTGATGTGCTAAGTGATGTGTAAAATTTAAATAATAAAAAAGAACTCTTCTCCATTGATCATAATAAATAAATGTGGTAAATGCTGACAATATGGATTAAACTCACTAATCCATTGCCACGATTCTAGAAAGACAAATTACACTGCGTCGAGGTGCACTGTTCATAATAAATGGGTTGTAAAACTGATTGCGGTTTAGTGCCACTTACCATTGTCTTGAAACTTACATTCTTAAACTAAATAGACATATAAATATGCTCTGTTTTGTATTCTAACGTAAAATTTCAAAGCAAAGCAATTACTAATGAAATGAAGGAATTTTATTAATCAAAAATATATTTTTAATTAATCATTTGTAATAGATACGCATCTTTGATTATGCGATCTGCTTTCTTATAAAAAATAAAGCTCTATTTATTTATGGGTTCCTTGTCACCTTTTCAATATAATTAAAAAGAAAGTCTCGCTACCATAGCATGAGTGATAGATCTGATATAAAGACAAAAATTATTGTATAACAAGATTCCCAATTGTACTCTCGTACCGGATCCATTCTACCAGCATGAATATTCATGAAATCCTATATACGTCTATTTATCTCTTTAGAAGGACCATAGATACACAGTATGACACAAGATCGAAATGGGAAAATGTACTGGTTAAAAATCTTTCTTAGATACCTCTGACAGTTGAAGTATACATGAAAAGTAAGACGTAATGTGAGAAATCAATCATGAAAGCACATGTAATCATCATAAGTAGCGCACATTTATAATAGCGTAATTCTGTGTGTGTGTGTGTGTGTGTGTGTGTGTGTGTGTGTGTGTGTGTGTGTGTGTGTGTGCCGTCTGTTCTCGCCTGACAGCGCCCATTTTCTTGTAATGTTACAGCATTTCTTGATGATGGCGATCATGTCATTTAAAAGATATACGTTCTCTGAATTTTGAATTCGTCGGAGATACACTGCCGTTCTATCGAAATTGTTTACTATTCCAAACACCATGACTCTTTGAGAAGCCGTAATACATGTATCGAAAGTCCAGTTACCATGACTTTTAACTAAAAATTAAATAGAGCACCGATATATTCATGCCTTTACCGAAAAGCTTTTCCTTGAAATCCAACGCCATATATTAAACGGGAACTTGATCTCTTCTCGCTGATTACATTTACTGAGTTGACAATTGTTACGCACTCTGAGTATCTATATGACCTCTTAGCCACACGATATTCCCACTAGCATACGGCTAATACTCTTAAATGATATTTCCGGAGATTACATTGTGAATTAATAAAAGCTAGAGGGAGTTAAAACCAAACAAAATAACGTACAAAAAATAAAATCTACATTTACCGAATTGAATACAAAATGAATAACAGGCGTTCCAGAAATATTGTGACATTATCAAAGAAGCATTAATTACTTACAAAGATTTACAAACCTCTAATCTCCTTCAAATGATTCTCTTGCTATAGCTCTAATTCTGGAAGTTCATAATAGTTGTCATATGAAGTGAACTTTCCCATCTCTATTTTTACAGTCACCAATATCTTTTACTATCATTAAAACGAATGTGCCACTATCATAGCATGTGGGAGAATTCTTATGTAAGAACAAAAATTATTCTATAGTACGATTCCAAATTGTCCTCCCGTCACGAATGTACTCCGTAATCTAGACAGTTTTGAAAGCAATGTTTAGTGAAAAACGTTCAAAAGCTGTTTCAGCCATCCTCTTCAAATTGCCACATGTTAGCACATTAAATAATCAAATGCAGAGTAACGATAGACTAAAATTAAAATAATCCAGGCTAGTTAATACTGCTTCTCTAAATGCTGTTTTCAAATTTGTGGAATGTGTAGTTTAGCTAAAAAGAATCACCTAAAAAATACTAGAAAATATTTACTGGATTACTGTTTGTTTCTTTTTGCATTGGAAAAGTATATATTGGCCTTGAAACATTCAAAGTTACGTCCAATACAACACTGTCAAGGAAACAATACGGACAAAACAAGATGAAAAGAAGGAGACGGTGCATTTCTTGGCTCAAAGTGAAATAGACATGGTGAAAGAGGAAGAAATCTATTGATGGTAAAAAAGTGACATTTTAAGTGTAAATCCTTTGACACTGTGCTCAAAATCATGAACCTGACTCGTAATAATGCACCATTGGTGAAATGTTCTGTCAAGAAAAATACTGGATTCAACATTATGAAAAAGGAAAAACCTCCCTTAAAAAACTAACAAAAATATAAGCTAGTGATATAAAATCTTACCAGCTTAAAGTTATGCATTTTTCATGTATGAATTTTAATACTACGCAAAACGCAAAAGTAGAGATGTCCAAACTTTTATTTCATTGATGTGACCGTTTGACCTGATAGAAATGTGGGTGTCGTTCAAGGACATGGCTGTCATTGACAGTTCTCGCTGCGATAATACATCTGCACCACGGATAACGTAAAATACAGCTCACCTTGAAACCGGGTTTCTGTGAAAAACCATATCATATTGGAATCTGTCCAATTCAAAGTTTTGCAAACGTATAGAAGTTTGTGAGATTAAGGACAATTCACTTGCACTGCCAAACAGAAGTTGGAAAACCTCACAGTGAGAGCAAAGGTGTTAAGGTCATTATTACATTGTTTTCGTAGTGAGCGAAAAACAATGAACAATAAAACCTTTTACGGTGATGCAGTCCGTTTATTTTCTTTCTTCCTAAATGTATGCGATATATATATATATATATATATATATATATATGGGCATTAATAATACATTAAACTATGTTTTATTAAATACACCAGACGAGGGAAATTTAAGTCATGCTTTATTGACTTTTTCCAACAATCTGACTTTTTCATGTTTTGTAGGAGTTAAGGAATATAAAAAGTGTACACAATTATTCTTGCCCTGAGAGCTTTCGGATACTTCTACTGCCATTTACAAGGCTTCTTGACCTTTGTATATTTATTTTCCGATGTATTGACTATAACATATTTGTTCAGCTCTGTTTGGTTTTTGACGAGGAATGTTTTTCTTGTTGCCACGTGCCGCTGTTAGCTGGAATTGGCTTAGGGATCATTTCTATTTTTAGAACAAATTAAAAACAAAATTTCCTCTATGTCTTTCAATATACAAATATATATTTTTGTGTGTGTGTCTGTGACCCTGTATTTTACTGTATATTTGAGCAGAAATATTTCTTTTAAACTTGTTTAATTAAAGACGACTTACAAAGAAGTTTATAATTATTCATATTTAAGATTTTAAGTATTCTTACATGCAACGTTTTTTTTCTGATGGTAAGGAGTGTAAAATGTCCCATAATTTGAAATGTTTTAGCCAATTCACTGGCCATTTTCAAGGATTTTATTTTATGATGATGTGATTTTATCCTCAGGTTTTTACTGTAACCACTTTTAAATGGAGCGTTCTTTAAAGCTATCACATGACGCGCGCTACGTGAGCGTCCGTCTATTTTTAAAAACTTTCAAAATTCCATTGCCACTGTAAAATAATGTTCCCAGGTATTTACATTTTTGGACCCGCTTGATTCTGGTATCCCCGTCGTGTATTTGGAATTTTGGGCCGTCCTTTGTACTGATGACCATGCATTTGGTTTTTGTGCAGTTTATTTCTTCTCCTTTCTTGTTGCTTTCTTCTGTTACCTTCTGCAGAAGGTCTTGTAGTTTCCATTCTGTGTTTGCTATCAGCACTGTATCATCTGCGTACCTTAGGTTGTTTAAATTGTGGCCTTCGATTCCGAATCAAAGCATAAGTTTAATAAGGGGTAATCAAAAATATTCTGGCTGTACATGTTAAACTTATCCGTTGAAAAGACACATCCCTGGCTTACGCCCTATTCTATCTTTGTAAATCTACACAATTCATTACCTGCCCATATGCAAAAGGTTTGCTGCCAGTAAAGATTATTTAATACTCTCAAATCCTTCCCGAATATGTCCAGGTTACTGAGTATCTCCATCAGTAATTTGTGACGTATTTTGTCAAACAGCTTCGCATAATCAATGAAGCACAGGTATAAGTCCGTCTTCATTTGTATCGCCCTTTCGGAGAGCATCCTAATCATAAATATGGCATTACATGTTCTCGTGTCATTAACAAAACCACACTATTCTTGTCCTATCTCTGGCCTGATTTTGCTTCTCGCTCTATTCATCACAATTCGGTATATCAGTTTTGTTATATCGCTCATTAAACTGATGGTTCTGTGAAGTCAGCAGTCGTTTGCTCCTGGCTTCTTAGGTAGTGGTACGAAGATAAACTTGCTGAGGTCATCTGGTATAAACCCGCTAGTATAAATTTCATTTATTATTTCAGTATTTTTTTGTATACCAAATTATTCCAGTGCTATCAGCAGCCCTATGACTATGCCGTCTAGTCCCGCTGCTTTGTTTCTATTCAGTTTGGCTACTGCAGATTTGTACAGAAATACATTTGTGAGGAAACGTTTGTTGAATATTGTTTGTTTTATGTGTATTAGGTTGTTCAAAAATATTCTTACCTAAGAAGAATGTTGATGTGTTCTATTTAAAAGTTCATTATAACAACTATTTTATATCTTTCCGGGCATTGACTATTATAGTTAAAAGACATTTGTTCTCACTTTTGATTTTTTTGGCAGATAAGTGATGAATGTATTAGTTATTACCTGTATCTTAACATCAATAAATGGGATTTTGTTATTGTCTATGAGTTTATGGGTAAATTATAGCGACGCGTTAATTTCAAATTTTAATTTCAGATTTACACATTCGTCCCTATTTTTAATCAAAACAAAAATGTCGTCACCTTTCCTTGTTAAACTCCACAATTTATCAGTTGTTTTAAACAATTGTTTCGATAAGGAACATGTAAATATTATAAAAGTTCAGAGTTAATTTGTCCGTTTTGATTGTCGTAAACATGCGTAAACGCGCCCTGTTATAACTATTCACAATCATTGATAATTTTTATTCAGTGCAAGTGCCATGTTTTTGTAAAAAGAAACATCTACAAGGAAACTGACGAGAAACGGTAGAAATGCAACATTGCATTAAATGTCAGTCCAATCCATTTAAAACATTTATACTGCAGTCGCAGTAATCGTTTATTACTGTTGGCTGTTTGCTTTTGATACAGAGGGCATCGAGTATTTGAGTTTTTTAATTATTTTTATGGTGTAGTATATCATCATTGTCAACAATAATTTTGCAGTATTTTGTCGGTTGACAGGAATATCTATTTAACTAGTGTTTAACAGAGCTATTATCAGACAAAAGGAGTGTAACTTGTCTTTTATGTTTGTTGTAGTCAATCCAACATATGTATATACATTTTTGCCAGAGATACAATGTCCCTAAATACATTTAAGTAGATATACACTGTTGACCTTTTTCATAACACTAGTTGACTAAAAAAATTAAGTACCTTGAAAAAATGTAGCATAATATATAATCAGTTTTATATTTTTAATGGATAATCTCGGAGGACATCCAATATACCGGTAATAAAAAAAAATTACAAAAAAAATTCTAAATCTATTATTATTTATTAGTTCAACATACATTTATCACTTTAAACGCTTTTAGTGCATTCGAGAATGCTTATAAAATGTATCTATCTATCTATCTATCTATCTATCTATCTATCTATCTATCTATCTATCTCTGTGTGTGTATCTGTGTGTGTGTGTGTGTGTGTATTAGGTCCTTGAATAAGTTGTCCCTGAGTTCTGATGTAAGTAATGTTTAATTACAAAAGTTAATAAGAAACATATCACTGTAGTATTGCTCCCCATTTTCTATTCTCTTTTACATTTTTCTGGTAGAATTTGAATTCCATATCAGAAAAAAGACAAGTAACTTGAAGCTAACCACAATTTCACCCATTTGTTTTTGTTATCGACAGAAGAATGAAAGTTCTGCTTCGTCAGGCTATGTGACATCAATCAGGACAATGTTACTAGGACGTTGTAAGATCTGGTGAATACGGGGGTATGACTTCCCATTTATACGTTTCTAAGAGCGCGTTGAAAATCAGAATAACACCTCTTAACTTTTGTTTCCGACAGAGCAGAGCACTATGTCACGAGTCGATCGCAACGATGCAAAACTATATGAATTACCTTTCAAATTGCTTTGAACTACTCTCTATTCTCATGATCTATAACCTAGCAACTACTGTCCGTTTGCAGACCTCAAAAGAATGCTCCTAAAAAGAGAGTTCGCTCCAATGAAGAGTTGATATCAGAAAATTATGCGTATTTTGAGGCCTATGACAAATCATTCTACAAAAAGCATCTAAATGTTAGAGAAGAGTACCACCTTCGTAGGAATTCATTGATGGATAATGTCGAATTTTGTCTAAAAGTTGTTTTATTAATATGATCTGGAATTCATTGAGCGATGTGTTAAAAAACAGTAAATTTGAAGATGGCTAATGGCTGGCTCTCTATTTAAAAAAAAATGGCTAATCTTGAAGTTTAGATATTTAAGCATTTCACATCTTGCACGTAGAATTAATATGTTCCCATGTACCGGGCAGTTTTAATAATCTGCTGATCGTCATTATCTCTCCATTACTTTGTTATTCATAGGTGCTCAAACAAAACAAAACAAAACAAAACCAAACAAAACAAAACAAAGAAGAAATCAGCTGACGTTGTCATGTAATTTACATCCACCTACATTACGTATGATATAATGCAGGCGCGGAATATATTGCCTTCATTAGTTGCATCCCAGGTCATGTTTTAGAGTAATGAGTTGCACTGTTATACCAGTACACACATATATAATATCTTCTGCTTCTATGTGCCATATCACTTTAGGACCCCGGTTATCATGATTTTCGATATCTCTCTATCACTTGTTGATCGCTACCAATTCTCCTGTTGTATATCATCCATCTGCTCAATTGCATCAATATGTCGTGCATAACTTTCCATTCTCCTCCCCAAGCCCTCCTCCCTGAATACACGTTCCATATCATCAGTTGTCTTTTACTGGTGTTAAGTAATACTTTCCTGTTTGTGTCACTCCTCTCAAAACCCGCGTCGTTGCTCGCGTAGTTCATCCATAGTATCCTCGGCATCCTTCTGTAAAAACACGTTTCGTTTGTTGGAGGTCCTTCCTTCATCTTTGAAAAGAATATCCAACATTTGCCAACACATTCAAGGGCGACATCAGCTAACAATCCAGTATTTTCTAATTTCTTTTCAGCGAAATTTCCCTACTTCTTGACTGCTTCGGAAACGCATTATTGACCGTGCGAATAAATTTTCGGATTTCCATATCATCCTCTGTTCTAAAGCTTCCGAGATATTTAAATTTCTGCATAGGTTTTATGTTAGTATAACTCATTGAACTTAGCATTTAGAGCCTTCTTTTAACTGTTTACGATGCATTCAGTATTTTTGTGGTTTATATAGTTCTTTCTTTCTGCTTTATTAACTATTTCATGTTGGAATTATTGTAATTTCTTTGTGGTATATATAAACATAAAATATATACATTTACACACACACACACACATCTTGGGTTAAAAAGCAATCAGATGTCTAACTGTACTGATGAGCTGTAATACAGCGAAACAGATCTGTCTGCAGATGATTATATATATATATATATATATATATATATATATATATATATATATAATCACCTGCAGACGGATCTGCTTCTCTGTATTATATATATGTATGTTTGTATGTATTATAAATTATTCATGTCCAAACTACAGTCTACTACAAAAGTGTACCTTTTGTTTCGACATTGAATGCACAGTGTGTTATCAGGTAGTAAACGCTAAATAGACATGTCCTAAAGTATTATTTATAATGATTATTCATAGCTCAATTTCTATATTGAGTACTGTTTTAAAATAATGTTTTGAACTTTGCAACTATTTTCTTTGTTCATTATTCATTCGTATTTTAGAAACATAGAAACAGACTCTAAAATAATATATTTGGACATTAATATTAGTATTATTTAGCACGCAAAAACGAAATACGTACGCGACTTAAAACTCCACAAAGCATCATATACAGAATAAAAATAAGCATATATGGATTTACTTATAGTCAAATATAAGCATAAATACACACACTTAAATGCAAGACCACTCACACAACAACAAACGCACAGATATATATGGTCATGAAGAAGAATATATATATATATATATACAAGCATATATATAGACATATATATATAGAAAATATATATATAAATATACATACATATATAGTGTGTGTGTGTGTATATATGTACACATACATATATGTAATATTAAACAATTTATCAATATGGCTGCTAAACCCACATGCACAGCTTCATACATGCATTTATATGTAAACAAACTCATGCACCCAATTATTTATATATATATATATATATATATATTGAAATATAAACATAAGCAAAAACAATATATGTTTCTATGCCGTATATATGTTTATATTGCGTATATGTGTGTGCATGCTTCTGTGTGTGTTATTCCGTTTACATGTGATTATTTATGCATATATATATATATATATATATATATATATATATATATATATATATATATATATATATATATATATATATTAAATCTATACTGAAAGTTTATAGTACGACACTGCATGTACTTTTTGTTATTCATCTATATCATTGGTTAACAAACTTTGTTCTATTATTTCCCTCTTCAAAGTGTTAATCACCCATATTCCGCGCTTCAAATATCCGATAAAAATAGTCAAAACACTGTATTATGTTTCCCTAATTTATTTTAAAAGGTACCAATATATGTATAAAATACAATATTTATATCAGAAAATAAATACAAATATTGACCAATGAGAAGGTTGATGTTGCCTTTTGTGTACCAGTTTCTCAACATCAGAGTTAGTTTTCGAAAAACGCAGCGTATAACAGTATCTTTAGTCGGTTTCAGAATGTGGGATTGTCAAAATTGCCAGCAAGGTGATACGTAACCTTCTTTCGCAAAAGCTACTTTTTTGCTGTAACTCAAAAGCAACTTCACATCTTCCCGCAGTTTAATGACTCATGACATTATGAGCCCTTTTGAAAACCAGAGCATTATGTGTGAAATAAAAGACCAGTGTATTCAGCACTCATATCTCGACTGAGCTCGCGGAAAAGTAGATCGTTTAAGGCACATACCTTCACACAGTGAAAAATATTTATAATGACAGTCAAATCAAAATGAAACTGTCTTTCAGGAGCAGCCTGTTCTTTTTAAACCAGTTAGCTTCTAGGATTATGAATCCTGTAATTGAAATAAGCATATTAGGGCCACTATTTTCCAAACTCATTCCAATTTGCGATAACACAGTCCAGACTTTTAAAGTCATTTACAACTACTGCCATTACATCAACTGCTCTCTGTCCTCTCTAATAGCCAGCAAAAAAGAAACTCTTGCTTAATTTCTTTGTTAATAGTGTAGCGGCCTCAAACAAGCAGTTGTGCAATTTGGTTGATATCTGAAAACTCGTCTCCGGAAACGATATACTTATCTTTGAATCTACATTTTCACTAATGTTTTCAGTTATTTCAACACTTCTATTCTCGATGCTGTTGTTAGACAAAGAGATCTGTTTCATTTTATGGGATGCTTATTTTTCGATCAAGAACTTCACACTCGCCAAGATATATGGTTTTGAGAGATTTTCACCCATCGGATGTGGTTTCTTTGCCTTGGCCACCTGAAGATCTATCTCATATGAAGCCCACATTAGGCTGATCTTGGCTTCCCGAGGCATCACAGATTCATCTATTATCCATCCATTTTAAAATTGAATAGCTTCCCCAAAAAAGCAACAATTCTTATCATTCAAATCTGGATGAGCATCTACAAGATGCTACTTCAATTGAAAGGTTTTCCTGATGTATATAGAGAAGGTTTTTCGAACACAAAACACACGGAGGGATGTGTACATAGTTTTTGACGAGATAGATAGACACGTAATCCAAGTAAGTATCCTGATATAGTCGTTTCTTTTGAGACATCTGAAATAAATAAATACTTTTCTCATGTTTCAACGTGAACCAAATCTGTTAGACAGTGCGGTCCATCTACAATAAGCAAATACTTTCTCAGACATTAGAAAAATCCATCTTAGATATTTATTACTAGTAAGCTGTGTAATTATTTCCCAAATGTAGATTTAAATGTCCACCAGAATGAAACTTCTTCAGTTTGTAAAGTGCTGATCTATATAATGAGACACTCTATTTTCATTTGTAGTTCCGTGTTTAAATCTATAGATGACTAAATTTTAGAAGGCAAATTCTTCTCCATATTTAATGTATACATACTTAAAGGGTTTACTGCAAAAGTAAGTTTTTCTAATCAGTTTACCCCAAAGCTAAACAGCCTCATCGCCTCTGGTGCGCAGGGGGTTACATAGGAGGAAATAAATGAGAAAGAGGAACAGTTTATAGTGGGTGTCAGAAAGTGGGTAAGAGAAGGGTGATAATACTGATGTGATGAGAATGGAGTGGATAGAGAAAAGAGCATGGAATAAAGGATTCGACTCAATGAGATAGGAGATGACTATACACCTTACATTTACATTCTTGGAAATTGTAGATGTCGGGAAAGCAAGTATAGAGAAAAGAATACCACAGGCGGAAATTGCGAGAAAAGAAACTGTAATTTCAATCATAGAGTGCAACGCCGAGAAAAGTTAATTGGAGAAAAAGCCGTGAAAATATCTGTAGAAGTAACATAGTGAAGCCACATTATGCCGGTGAGAAAATGACTGCATCTGTGCCACCAAGTAGGGATCGTCCACATTACAAGTTCTCCGTTGGATTTTGTCAAGAACCATGAGGTGAATAACATGGGAACCCCACCATATCTGGCAGCAGTATTCAATACACGGGCGAATGGTAGATTCATATATGTGCAAGATGGATTCAGAAAATGTCCTGGCCCTACACAGTGACCGACATACAAAACAGCTGATTTAGCTATGGGTTCGATACTTAGAATAATTTGCACCTTGTATATGCCTACTTATTTTTTTTCACAGAGAAATAATGCTAAAAGTAGTTTTAATTTTAAAGAAACAAGCGTCATCAACAACACCAACATAACGTTTGCAAAATTCTTTGCGGTATGAAGACGCAATCATCTAAGAATTCCTGCGACATGGAGGGATTATCAGTGAAGATTTTATATATCAATAAATACAAAAGCAACAAGATATACATATTTCATAGTTTTATTTCATATGTTTATTTCATATATTACACATATTATTTATTTTCAACATTTCACCCCATGCAATGACGTGCAAACGTGGAGGAGCAGAGAGTTTGACGGCCTCGGACATCCTTTATCGGAAAGGCATCCATTGAAAGATTGAAATAAAATTTTATTTTTAGAAATTTGAAATCCTCTATATTAAATTAATTGTACAAGACCATGTACACCCACATGCAGATGTGATTTGGGATTCATGTTTTGATACACAAGTGCGGAGTAGACGCCACCGCCATACTCAATAATTTTACAATCAAGGATTTTTCTTCGGGTATCGCCAAACCTCGGAATAAAACCACAAGTAATTCTTTCGAAGCAAATAGACCTATGAAATGGCATGATTTAAGAATTAAAAATGGCAACTAATGTTATATTTAAATTTGCAAGGTGTTAGATGGCAGAAAATCATTAATCAGGACAGTGTTCTACAGGCGAGAAAAGCTAGTATAGCAAATATTATAGCAGAAGATACGCTCATATCTAACTATTCTAGTTGTGAAACGATGACTTTTATTTAACAATTTTCTAATAATGCTAAATTAATAAAATTCAATTAATCCAGATGAAGTATGAGGAAACGTCATTAACAAAAACTGCCTTGAAAATATTTACAGAAAAACACAGTTGCCCTACGTCACGGTGGTGAGACTCGATATTCCAGATGTTGTCTAAAATCTTGAGATATATAGCAGGACCACCAGACAAGATATGACAGCAATATGCAACGCACAGACTAATGCTATATTTTTAAATGTATTAGTTATATTTTGAAGAAAACAAATGCTCAATGCAACACAGTGAAACTGAACAGGAGGCGATACTATGTAAATGTGGTGACCGAACATAAGTTTTGCAATATAGTGTCAAAGAAATCAGGAAGCAAGACGAAAAACGTTACCATCATCAAAGATACATTTCATCTTTTGAGATAGGTATAGTGAAAGTTAAAATAAAAGTGGTGGAGTTATACCACTATGTGAATTTTAAAGTAATTTTCATTGAAATTACTAATATCCATATCAAAGGTTATATTTTCGTTACCTGCAGTCTACGCTTCATCTGAGGCGAGACTGTTCCGATTTAAAACCTGAAAGGCAATTGTTATCCTCAAGTTTCTCTCCTCCAATTTAGCTCTTTGTAAATTCTATCTTTCTCTACCTTTCCAAATTCCAGTTCTTCCCAATATTTAGATAAGTTGTTACGTAAGTAATTCACTGCTTTAATTTGCGCCTTTTATTTATGATATCGTAGCAGTGTTAGATTTTCTAAACCTTCTTGGCACATTACGGACTCTAGGTAATTCAACGGTCTCATTATGATGTTAATTATAAGTGTCGTTTGGGTTTCTATTTTCTTTATGGCAACTAAATTGTACTTGAGTTATATGTCATTTCTGCCCTCCTATATGACAGTGGTTGATGAACAGTCAGATCAAAGATAAAGAAGGGGAATGAAGCATCATAAATATGGTTCAACGAAACATGCTGAAAATACTACGGAACATTGCTCAACAAGAGATTATTTTATTGAAGCACCTGGTAGACAACGTTCTTCTAAAGGTTGCATTTTCCATTGGAAGGTTGCCTATTGTCTGCAGGAAGCCTATCGAACTTATAAATGACAATGATAGGTTGGTCATTAGTTCATAACTGGACGTAACTGAGCCTGCGAACATCATTCTCTGCGATGTAATAAAATAATAATTATGTCAGTAGAAAGAGTTAAAAATAATAAAATAAAACTCTTTATAAAAGGAGGAAAGAACAAATTAAAACGAAATTATATATCCGATTGTTTTCTTATTCCATGCGGTCATCTGTCGGTTATTTGCAGGATGTCTGCACTGCTGCAAAAGAGAATTACTCAAATACTCGTAGTTGCACTCTGATTATGTGTTGCAAATTATACATCTGTGCATCTGTCTTTTTTTACATGTTATTATATAGCAAACTAATTCAATATCAATATGTAGTTTAATCTACACAGAAATGAGATTTTACTCCCTCGACTTTTTAAATAGGTATTTCTCAGAAGTACAATAGATAGCGAATGACACTGCATTTAACTTTGTGCAGATTACATTGTCTAGAAGTCATATAGCCAAAACGGATTTCCAGGAGCGAAAATTGCGAGAAACTCATCAGCACAATTAACATGAGAATATTTTTAGAAAAGACACAGAGTGGAAACCTTCTGGCTTAGAGAAAATGCCTGAAGCCGAGACCCCAGATCAGGCCTATTTCTGATTTATCAAGATGTTCAAGGTAAATAACATGAGCATCGGCGCATATGTAGCAAGAATATATTAAGCATAGACAAAAAGTATACATACATATGCAAGATAGATTCTGGAGACAAAACTCGTCTCGCACGACACAGGGAACCAACCTTTCCTGCAACTAATCTAGCAATAGATTGAATATACTCTTTCCACTTCATGCGAAATGAGTAACTTCCCTGAATTTTGGTATTATCCATATAAATGAAAGACAGAGTGGGGTCTCTGATGATTAATGAAGAGAAATTTAGTTTACAATGACTTCTAAATTAACAAGCTATCTTTTTTCCTCAGTTGATGACAGACTTGAGTCTGTTTTGAACATAGATTTCAATTTTGACCTTGCCGGAATAATCAGACTTATTATTTCAGCAGGAGTACTGGATATTAACAAACCACATAGACCTTGTTTAGATATACTGCTCACTTATAGATTAAATCGTGAAGTCTGGATGAATATATAGATTAAGAGCATAAAATCATATGCTTACAGTTTGGCGGAGTTATGTCATAACGCTCTTACTGAATTCACCGATTCAAATATTGTTCTTGTGTTATGTTATGTTCTTTGAGGAAAAACATCTTAAAAATATCATTGCAACTAAAAACGAATGGTTGTCTAGCGAAAAGTTGTGGAAGAGTTTGTCAAACAATAATGCGATAAGACTTATTATTTCAAACACGAAATAGATACCAGACAGAACGCTTTGTTAATGCGGACATAACATAATAGGCCTCAGGCTGTTGCCGTGTTCATGTTCAGTGTTTCCTCTCTGCCTCTAGTATGGTCTACCTAAATAATTAGGTCTTTGTTCTTTCCAATGTAATTCATTTCCTCATTCCCAAGGGTTTATTTTCGCTTCCAGTTAAACACCCAATCAGTTTCTTGTTTGAGAGATCCTCTTCGCCTTCGACCATACATCCAATTAGAAACTTTCCGGGAAGACACGAAATATTCTGCTGCCTTTCGCCACATCAGGCATATCAAGATTTTCTTTCGACCTTACTGACTTGATATTGTTAAATTAAAAGCAAAGGTTGCTTAAATTTTGTTACTCTACGCCAGGATAACAATCTAGATCTGTCACTGTGAAAAGCACTAGTAACAAAATGTCGTCTAAATATTGACGGGTTTAATTAGCCTTTACTCAACCGATATCAAAGTCTAGAAAGATATTATATTGTTATGAGAAAAACGGTGCTATATACACGATATTGTATATGAGTATTATTGATTATCAAAACATTCCGTATATATATATATATAATCGCACACTGAGATGTTGTTAATAAACTAGTGCTCGATATAAAATTACACATCTCGAAATTATATTTTATTGTAAACCTACACAATTTCTTCACCTGTAGCACAATTTCTGTTACATGCTAATGCAAAATCTAGATACTGTGTTATTGACCGTAATGTAATATAATAGTTTTTATGTATTGGAATATTTTAGTAGTATACCCATATATATATATATATATATATATATATATATATATATAAACATGACGAGTAGATATACAAGAATCCCAAAAATACATAAAGTGGTAGGGTAACTCTCTAGCAGAGCTAAAATGATATATGTATATAAAAACATATAGAGCAAATATATGTAAAAGATAAGACAGACTCGTCATAACATGGTTAAGCGGAGGAATTGTTTATTTTTCAACGAAACATTGTCAGCATCGTGTCATTATATACAGAAGATTTTACGCGAATGAAATTCACAAATAAAGACCCCCAAAAAATTACAAAAAAAAAAAGAAATAAAAAAAAGAAAGCTCCCTTAAATGAAAAAAACATATACGCATGCTCTGCAGTCTCTCTTTTCATCTCTCATTCTCTCTCGCTCTCTCTCTCTCTCTCTCTCTCTCTCTCTCTCTTTCACCCCGTTCTAACCTACTTAACAGGCAGTTAATTCGCCTACAATATCTGAAAAAAAAAGAGTTGAATTGTATTTGGGCATTGTTGTCTTCCGAAATTTTCTCTCAACTTTCAGTTTCTCTGCATGGTAAGTCAACTGGATCGTTTTTTGTTTGTTTTTGTTACTAACTTAAGTGCTTTGCAACTTACTTTTGCGGTGTACTTGGACAAGATCGTGTAAATTATTATGGCTTTCAAGTTTCGTTTTGAATTATAAATTTAAAACTTTGCAATTTTATTTTAATTTACTTTTTATTAATTGGAGAAGATAGTACCTACTATCGCCCGGTTATACACTCCACCCACTTATTTGAACAGAAGTAGAGGGGATCGCCTTGTTTCTTGTTTAGGAAAGGGGTTCTCCATTCATGTCCTTCTCCTTCGGTCTAAGTGTTACTTCAGGTGGAAGCTCTTTGTAGTTATTGAGAATTGTGGCAGTGTCTCTTCATTCTGAGGGTAGCGGGTTAGCAGTTTCCTGGTTGCTGCTTCCGACTGGGTATTAGGAACTCGAAATCTTGCGTAGCGTCTTGAGAGGCTACTCTGATCAACAGTGTAATAATATCGGGGTTCTTCTAGTGCCATATCGCGCATGGACGGGGGTCCCTGCATGAATCTCCGGTTAGTAACCCCGAAGCCACATTAAGCTGCAGGCTTCGCCAGTCTCCATCCTTCACATTGCTGGAAGCAGTGACCGACTGATTCTACTCTAGACCAATCTCTCTAACCAAATCACTATGAAAACAAGCAAACAAAATAGCGAAACTATACCAGCTAGTCAGAAAACGCCCAAAACTTTCTGCATCACCTTAACAAACATATGAGGTATCCGCACTAAATTTACAGCGTAGATTCATTCCTTCAAATTAACTCACCTGATATTTTAACATTATGTGAAACTAACCTGCAGGAGCTTGGTGTTTATGTCAGCGAACACCTTCTTCTAGCTAGGGTGACATCTCTTGATCCCTGGATCATTCTTTCATGTGCCTCCGTCTCTCACTTCTAAGTTCGGTTAGCTATCTCTTCTTTCTTTACCTCTCCCCCTCCTCATCTGACTGTTTGGTACTTGATAGCATCTGTAACAATATCGATATGCCCTTTTCTTTTCATCCATCTGGCCATAATTTTGTGTTTGGTGAATTTAATGCCCACCACATCAAGTGGCTGGAAAACCCTGCCACCGACCTTGCTAGTGTCCATACCATGAATCTTTCAATTACCCAATCTCTTACGCAAGCGGTGGACTTCTCCGAGCGTTTGTCCAATAATCCTAACGGAAGGGACTCACTACTAAACCTCTGCTTCGCTTCAATCCCAGTCTCTTAAACTACCATGCAGCTCTGCCCTCTCGGAAAATCTGACCACGCAGTAGTTTCCGTCAACATCTAATTCCACTCCCACTCTACCCAAGAAACCCAGACCAGCAGATTATCCTACTGCTACCAAAAAGCAGACTGGGATTAGTTCCGAGACTTCCTGTGTTAAGTCCCTTAGAACAGCGTTTTTACTCTTCCCGTCTCAGACTGTGCATCCGAGATCTGCTCTTGAGTTAAGGCTGGCATAGATGCTTTCATCCATGCAGGGAAATTTCAGATTAAATCCCATTCGTTCCCCTGGTTCTCTCCTGCTTGTTCGGTCGCCATTGCCAACCGGAATCCTTTTTTCGGCTCTATCAAAGCTACGCGTCGGACTAAACAGGCCCCTTACCGCCACAGCTCTTAATAAGTGTAAAAAGGTACTTAACAAAGCGAATATGTTCTTTGCTGCCATAATGAAGCAATGCATAATATCCTGTAAGTTCGGCGCCAAAGACTACTGGCGACTCTGTAAAAGCGTGCTTAAAAAGAGTAAGACCTCAATACCCCAATACGGACTGGATTCGTCTGGAATTTCTACATCCGACTTTTCACCTAGAACTGAGGCTCTACTGAATGACGTTCATATTACACCCTCGCTGGTCTCTACTATAATCTCAAAACTTGACCCTCACAAATTGAGCGGAGGGGACGGAATCCCAATCATAGTCTTGAAGAAACGTGCCCCTGAACTCTCCTCTGTCCTCTCTAAGCTCTACAACTTCTACCTATCTACTTTCTACTTTCCTCCCTGTTGGAATTCTTACTCTGTAGTTCCTATATTTATGCATACTGGAGAACCCTTGGATCCCGCAAATTACAGCCCTATCAGCCTCTCTGATCTTTGGGAAAGTGTTCGAAGCCATTCGCAACGCCGAGGTGGTTCAGCATCTCACAGCCCACAGGCTCCTCTCGGAAAAACAGTATGGTTTCCGCTTCACCGGGTCTATTACTGATATGCTAGCGACCACCACCGAGTATCAGGCTCTCGACAACAATGGCGAAGACCGAAACGTTGCCTTGTATATCTCCAAAGCTTTCGTCAGAGTCTGGCATGCTGAACTTCTACGCAAACTGCGGAGCTATGGTGTAACTTGACATTTGTTTGACCTAATGTAATCATTCCTCTCTAACCGTACATTGAAAGAGGTATTAAACGGACATGCCCCCCCCCAAACTACCATGCGAACGCGTGTGTCCCTCAAGGCTCTATCCTAGGTCCTACGCTCTTTCTGATCTACATTTATGATCTCCGCGATGCCATAAGATCCCAAGTAGGCATGTACACCGGTGACACCAGAGTTTACTCTCGCCTCGATCAAAAATCTGGTGTGGGCGACATAGCGAACGTCGTTGCCGAGCTTGAAAAAGACCTCCAATCCGTAGTGGACTGGGGTAAAAACGGCTCGTAAATTTTAATGCTTCCAAAACGAAGCTGCTATCAGTTAACTATAATAGACAATCGCATCTACCTCCCATTAGCATGGAACAGGCTTGCTTCCCAGAGATTAAAACACTACGCCTCATTGGCCTCACACTCTCAGCGGACCTCAAGTGGAATGACTATATCGAATACATTGCTAAATCCGCTGCAATGAAAGTCGGTTCCTTGTGCAGGGCCCGGAAGTTTTTCCCTTCTGAAACTATCCTGCACATATATAAAACTACCATCCAACAGTGTTTTGAATACTGCTGGCACATCCGGTCGGGTGGCTCTGCTATGCCCCTCGGGATTCTTGACAAAATATAACGGAGAATCTGTAATGTGATCGATACCGACTTGGCAGACCGCCTGCAGTCACTCCCTTACCGGCTTGACGTGGCTTCTCTGTGCCTCTTCTATAAGTTCACGGCTTCTGCTCTGATGAACTTACATCATTGGACCCTAGTGACGTATTTGCACGAGATAATAGATTAGCAACTAGGTGCCATCTTTTTATAGTAAAACCGATAAAATGGAACCGCAATTTCTACTCCAACATCTTTTCTCGCACTTCCCGCCAGTGGGATTCTCTTCCACATACTTACTTCCATTCTCTCAAACACTTTTCCCATCTACCCAACCCTCATCCTCGGTATCCTTACCTGTCTATATCCCTGTTTCTAACATTTGCTTTATCTAGCCATTCTTTCTCATCACTTTCCCCCATGTAAACCCCTGCACAATAGTGACAGTGGAATTCCTTTCTTGGATAAAATGATTTATCAAAAATATCACACACACACATACATTCATAAACATATATAGCAACGCATCATATAATCAAAGAGCACGCGTAAGAATGGGTGTCAAGTCAAAGCTTCTTTACATAAGTCAGTCAGACTGCTGACACGTCAATCTGGAATGTAAAAAAAGTTGTGTTTTTCTGAGCGTCAAACGAAAGAGGAAAGAAGAAGAAAAAAGAGAAATAAATTTAAATTTGAAAGTAAAGTTAATACGAGAAAATAAAAATGAAAAATAAATATTATAATTAACGGTGAAAGGATAAATAATTACAGTCTAAAAAAATGAAGAAAATTAAAAACATTTAAGATATAATAGTTAATCCGTCCGTTGCAATAACATTTACCATCATACCACCTCATAATATCATTTGTATTACTTATTCACTCAACAGAACAATTACCATACAATAACTATTTAATTGAAAAATAAATTTAACTATTCTATTTAAATTTAATCGTGTAAGCTAATTATTTAATTTTAAAAAATAATACATATTAACAGTAAAATTATAAAACATTAAAATATTAAGAATATTAAAAATATTTAAGATATAATAGTTAATCAATCCGTTGTACTCACAATTACCACCACACTACTACATAATCAAAATTATACTAATTATTCAGTCAACAATACAATTATAATACTATATAACGTTAATAATGTATGAAAATTATTCAGTCACCGATACAATTATAACACAATATAACGCTAATAATTCATTTTTCTTGTTAATAAATTAGTGTTATTTTTAAACATTTAATTAATCTACAAAGTAAATATTATTTATTTCTCCAGTGGAGATGTAAGTACGTGTTACACTTATTTCTCTTTATTTTAAATATCAACTTAAAAAATAAACAAAAAATGCCCATAAATAATATGGACTCCTTCATTATTACGATACTCAGCTATAATTGAATAGTTAAATTATGTAACACGCAGTCTTAGTTCAGCAACTGGATATTGCCTTGTACATAAAAATTGTGTTCTACTTCCGGTGAGTAATATATATATATATATATATATATATATATATATATATATATATATGCTTCAAAAGCTTGTCTCAATAGATTATTTACAACTGAGTAGTTGGTTGAATCTGCACTGGCTGCTTCTAAATAAATTTTGTTTTCTACAAAAGTTAAAATATGCTTAGTAAATCAAATTATCTTTATAGTCATGATTCAAAATGATTCATAATCTGCATTTGTGTATGTACGTTTTAGTCATATTTAATATATTCTCTTGGTCAATTTATGCAAATATTTGGTTGGGTGTTTTAACTTTGTGCAGTTTTTTGAAAGTTGGTCTGGCTAGATCAGTTAAAATTAAATAATGAATAATTTACTGGAGACTGTATTTATGTAACAATGTAACGAACTGAATACAATTGATATAAAACAGCTCGCTTGGAAGCACAATGAGATTTCTTTGGAAAGACTTGCCCAATTTCGCATTAAATTATGTTTATATACTGAGCCTAAGTTTGACTTTACATGCAAAACGACGTATAAATGTGTTAATGCTACCTATACGATAATTGAAAAAAGAATTAAGGATACAATCTACGGAAACTAACACTAATTGAGAATGTGTTTCAGTATAATGATTCAAGAAGATCGATCTTGAATCAAGATTATATAAGAAAATAGTCTATTTGCTTATGCAAACACGAAATATTGAATATGGAATTAAATATTCCGAATGCTATGACATATGACTTGTCCATAAATTGATGTCAATCTTTCAGGTCAAGTTACTGCAAAAGAAAGTCCTTGTCAATTTACTTAACAATTGAGAGAAGAAACGGAAGAAAGAGCCAAATTCGAAATAAGATAATGAATGAAGAACAATTATATGAAAAGTATAGAATGTAAATTGAAAGGAAAAGCCATGGAATAAATCAGAAAATAAATATACATTGAAAAGGAGGCAACAAGGAAAAAGTATAACATTTATAAACAGCAACGAAGACAAAGAAAATGAATACTTTATTAACCAAATTAAGAAAAAAATACGTTAGGATGAGAACAACGGGAATTTAATGGAAAAAGAAGTAAATAAATGAACAACTGCGAAGAGAACAAAACAGAAAAAAACAGAAACGAATGGATAATTATTGGCAGAGTCGCAATAATGACACACATATAATGTATATTTGGAAACGAGACAGAAATACGTTGAATAAAATGTGCAATGTAAGAGATGTCACACAGTAGCTGCAATATATTTTTTCACAATGACTTCTAATTTTGTAAAATAATTCATTATATATCAAAACTTCCTTTAGGGAAAATACAGAAAGGTTTAATAAAAGAAAATTGTGAAAAAAAACTACATTGAATTTATTTTAAATTTTTTCCAGAAGAAGTTTTTCTATATTTGTTGATATTTAACATGTCGTCTTCATCTGATTAAGACATAAGGTAAAATGCTATGCCTGAATATTTGCAAGAAGAAGAAGACGAAGAAAAGAAGAAGAAAAAGTGATAAGTTTGTAAACAGCAATAATAAAAAAAATTATAGAAGGATGTAAACATGACGTACAACGGAAACAGAAATGGCTGAATATTGATAAATCTATTTGCGATGATTGATGTTCAGAGTCATAAGAAGGTTAGGGAATTTAAAAAATAGCATTAATTAATTTCTCAGGAGAAAGATGTTGAGCACAAATAAATTTAAATATTTAAATCAAAACACACAAGAATATAAAATAATCTGTATTAATACACATAATTTTTAAGAGATGTGCGTCTCCCAAAAATATATATACATACAGCAGAAGATTTATTGCATGTTGAGATTCAGAAACATGTATCAATAACATATGACTGTTAGAATAAGAGATATAAAAACAGACGGATATACAGACAGATATAATGGCAGTTAAGTTTCACTTGTGATATGTTTCCATACTATAAGAACTAGACAGGTAAAAATATGTAAATAATGTGGAAGGTGGGGTCACCATAATAGTGGGAGGGACGGTTAGCTGTATCTGGCACAAAGCTAATTCAGAAAAATAACCGATTATTCTCACAAATTAGGGTTTATCAAAATCATCGAAATTATCAGAAAGTTGTTTTATGGAAAAATAAAAGTATAAATTTCGTATGTTAAAAAATATTAATAGAAACGAATAAGAGGAATTGTTAAGAGTTAACAGTCCATTGAGAAACAGTATCAAGGGTATCAAGAGTTCCTAGTAGTAATTTGTATGATGCATGTATGTATGTAGGTATGTACATATGTATGTATGTATATATATATTAGCATAATCGTTGGGTGGGAATATCTTTGAAGTTATCGCTCAGTCTTAAATAATTCCGTTTGGTTCTCAAGTATAAGAACTGGTAGACGGTTGAACGATGAAGTGGAAGAAGGTCAGAGAGAAAGATTGGTAATAATAATGATCGCTTAACGTTTATCAAGAGACGTGTTAATTGCGCTCGTCCTTATATCTCTAGCAAGAGTCGAACTTGGCCCGTATTTTATTTATTTTGTCGCGCTCGAAAAGGTCATTTGGGAATTCACTCCCGGATGTGGTTCTGGACTTTCTATTGGACGATGAACAAACTTCCTGTCGAATCGCGAAAAGATCCGTAAAAGAATTTGTTTCGGATAATAGAGGATTATTTGAAGTTTGTTTTTAGATGTTTCCTAGTTTTCAATTGGCCGAAAAACATTTCGCATGAACTGTGAAATTTCACGAGTTTTGTTTTGGATTCGCTTTTGCGTGTTCTAAGCAAAGTTTGTAATTCGAGTCCTTTTCAATTTCTAAGAAAATCAATGAGTCAGTGCTTCGCATTTGAATTTCAAATCTAGATCTTGTTTTCTATCGATCGACGAAATTGTTTATTTCTCGATGATGAAAAGCTACTGCCTGTGCTGAAACGAAATCATTGAAAGCTGACCCCACCTATGGTTTGGATCTAACAGATTCACCATTTAAAATGCACTTAAGTGCTCAAAAATTATAATAAGTGGTTGAAAGATCAGTGGAATATAGACGATGTGGTAAACACTCATATCCCAAGTCTGTGATTTTTGTAAAGTCTTTCTTGGTATGTCGTAGAGCAAAATTGGACCACGTCGATTCACCAATGCAGGTCTCATTTTGGCAGTGGTGCATGAATTTCAGCAAGTTGATTGCAGTAAAACTCTCCATTAATGCTCTGATTCACTTCCAGAAAGCTGTAATATATAGTTCTAAGTGCAGACATGCAGACAATCACCAAGATATTTGCTGATGCAAATTTGGAGTAGGGAAATACTTGGGGTGTAGGAGCCTCGGCTATGTTTATCAAATTGACCTTGAACCAAACAGAACCAA
Source organism: Ascarosepion bandense (assembly GCA_037127315.1). Classification (NCBI taxonomy): domain Eukaryota; kingdom Metazoa; phylum Mollusca; class Cephalopoda; order Sepiida; family Sepiidae; genus Ascarosepion; species Ascarosepion bandense. The sequence goes on along the minus strand of JBBBDQ010000862.1, from coordinate 2,655,739 downwards.
TGTCCCACTTTTGAAAATAGCAGAAGGTTGATTGGAGTTGGGGAAAATATAAGTGTTTTGTTTGTAAAATAAGTATTTTTTAACAGAATGACATCAGTTTGAAAAGTGTGAAATGTATAACTATGTAAATGTTCAAAAAGAAAATGTAGTACGAAGTTAAAAGAAGTCAAGAGTTGGTAGTTTAAGTAGCAGGCGGTATTTTCAATACGCAAAGATTAACAGGATAGTAATAAAGTCTGCGTTCCTTTTTTATGGCCGGCGAGAAGGTGAAAACGAAGGTGAAGCAATAAAATAAAATGATAATTATCAAAGTTAGTTTTACGAGTTTGTTTAATTATCTCGTTGTTATTGTTGTCGTCTTCTTATTGTTTGAATGTGAAAATAGTGAAGATGTAGAAGGAGAACGAATATGTACCGGCACCTTATGTCCGAGTGAGACTTGAAACTTCATTTGTCACGTCATATAGTGTCCTCTATAATTTCTGCTCCCATCTGACTCATTGATTCGACTTTTTCGTTATTTTATAAGGATTTAGTTTTACACGTAGGCTTGTTAAGGTTTCTCTCATTTTGCAAATCGGATCCGTGAAATTTTGCCTTTGTCTAGTTTTCTGAAATTTTTAGTCATTCTGATCAGTTTTTCTGGGTTTGCAATTTTTAAATTTTGTGTTTTATTTAATTGTTGGATGATATAGGATTTGTATCCTATAGGGGAAATTATCAAGATGAAGCCATTAACTCGACCGTGCAAAATTATCATAGAAAAGTCACTTTTCAACACAAGTGGCTTTTTCTCAAGAGAGGGATAATTACTATTACGCAAAAAAGAAAATCGAACTTACTTCGAAACGTCTAAGTAATTGATTTTATTGAGGTAATGGAGAACTCATTTATCAAGGTTTTTTACCTTGCCAACACTCGGCAAATAGAGATAGACATTTGCAGTGATGACACCAAGAGTCGCTGACATTTTGCTGTGACAATTTATCCTGAGTTTTGCTCAAAACGTGCTTGCAATTTTTCGTTGAAAGGATTGCATTATTGGCCTCAACATTTTTTATCTTCAAGCCTCTTCACGGCAGAATTTCTGGAACCGTCTTTGTACTGTCCGATCATTTGTGAACTCATCTCCTCATGATCTGTTGATATTGACGGAAGTTTGGGAGGTACCGTGTCTATCTTTTAATTCATTCAAGAAAAATAAACGAAGATCGTGTTCTGTCATCCTTCAGAATAATTTTGTCGGAAAATAAATTCAAATTATTAAAAAGCACATATTAATTATTATGTATACTGAAATTCGCCTGTATATACCATGAATACTCTGTTAAAATGTTTTTTTTCAAAATACAACTCTTCAGGCGGCCAATATTTATATATCAAGATTATATGAATGACTACGCACATTATCTGGCTGTAGCGTGAACCGGATATTTATTTTCTTTGGGGAACTTTGAGAGAAACATCTTAAAAAGACGATAAAATAAAAGAAAACATAGGAGCAAGCACACAGAGATTGCAGCAATTTTCTAAAAGAGTCTAGAAGTCCTAAGGATGTCATACATGGCACCAATTACTTTCAGAATTATGTACACTGCTAACTATAATCAACTGCATTCGCAGATCAACGTGTAAAACTGGCTTCTAGCATAAGACGATGCTTAGTCATAATGTGGACAATATAACCTCAAAACATAAAAAATAGCCTCAACTACTATCCTTGAGAATATATATAGCAGCAACAAATTAAACTCAGACCACGTATTATCACAAATAGAATATGTAGATCTAATCAAGATGTCGATATTGCATATTACTTAAAGCAAATTTTTTAAAAAACTAATCCTTATTATTAACTGAGAGATAAATAACAGTTATTGGACTTGAGAACCCAAGTATGCTTAAAAATTGTTTTCAGGGAAAAGTGTATAAATTTCAACCAAAAGAAACACTGGTGTCTCGGTCAATAAATACTAAAAATTTCCATATAAAAGCCGGTTAATATTAATGTTAAAATTACATAGGAGAAAGGATAAGTAAAACCTACTCGAGGTTAGATATTAAAAAAAAAAAGTTTTGGTAACTTCACCTTGCAGAAACGAAACATACAACTGAAAGATGGGAGTAAAATAATTCAGCGTTTAATTCTATTGTGTAACATCGCGAGATGAGATCAGACAGGCCAAATCTGACTTATATTTTCCCCTGATTATTTAATAAAAGACTATTTTACCCACAATAGTAATCTGATTTCATGCGAAATAGAAATTAATTTAGATTGATATTTCATGTAAAAACCGAACAGAAAATTGGATTTGGTCAAAAAGGGATTTGACATAAAAGAATCTAACTAAAACCGGCTAATATCAAAAACTATTTATAAAGAACCAAACCAAATCGGTCCCTATTCAAGTTGTATGAAACTGAAACGAGTCTTGAAAATGTTATGTTATTTTTTTTTATTAAATCGCTACACAAATGGCACACTTTAATTTTTTTCAGTTTTTATCACAATCAAGAATGTGCGAAAATATTTGTATCTTAAAATCTTGTAGAAGTGAACGGAAAAGTTAAAACAAAATCTGAACGTTAAAAAATTTGCATATATTTTCACGGGCAATTTTCGCTCTTATAATGAACGAAAATTGCCCGTGAAAATATATGCAGATATTTTAACACAAAATAAATCTTTTTTTAAAACACATACATAGATGCATTATCTGGACTATTGCTAGTGATAAGTCTAAAATCTCTCTGATGGCTATACATCATTAAATACTTAGTTCACCGACATCTGGAATATCCCACAGACAAATAGATTATATACCAATACGGCAAACTCCTATCATTTTCATTGTCAATCGTGATCTTTAGTACCAATCCACACCAACCCAACGAATATACAACAATGAAAGCTACAAAAGAATTATAATCATAGGGAGCCATCAAAATATACTTTAGTAGTAAAATAAATAATAACGTATATTGTTTTTATAAATTCATTTTTTGTGTTAAATCCAGTTTTTGAAAAACTAAATAATCGTTTCGTTTATTTTGTTTTACAGCATATCTAACTCAATTAGTATTTTAATGCCAACAAGATTTTAGAATAGATTCATATGAATATATCATGTCATCTTCTGTGAGAAATCACTTAGTATATCAGGTTTCGTTGAGTATTTTTACAAATAGGGATTTTTTGGAGAGCCAAATACATTTCAGGTATTACTTTTTTTTCCGAAAATGTATTGCTGGAATTTTTACAAAAATGTATTTTAGTAAATTTCTATAAAAAATTATTTTTATACTTACATAGTGTTGTGACCCATATTTTGTAGTTACCAATAGCCCAAAGCTTGAGCAACCACTATCATAAGTCCTACTATTATAAGTATGGTGCAATTGGGTACATCAGCAATTAAGAGGTATGCACTAACTTATACCGAATTAATAATAATTTAAATCATTGCCCTTAAAAAAAAAAGGAAAAGATGATTGCGTCCTGGCATAGGTATTAAAACATATTAACAATCTGAATTCTTTTTCAACAATTGTGTGAAAACATGGTTAAATTCCTGACCTCACGTTTCTTCTACTTTCAGTTTGCGAACAAAGCAAGAATAGAGGAATATTGACAAATATTGAAGGTCAATCTGTTTCTAATACTTGCATATATAAGATAAATGTTATGTCTATAACCTTGAATTTTTAATTAAATCTAAACGTGAATCAGAATTTCTCTGTTCACTGTTTCTACTGTAGAAATGTCGGCACCACTATCTTGTATAATGTTCAAAGGTATTAGTGAAAAATATTCAAAACAGGATTTAATTAATGATTGATTTCAGGAAAGCCGAAAAAAATTTACAAATTCTGTTATTATATATATTAATGAACGATTGCTCGATGCAAAATAAATATTATGATAATGGAGTATGAAGACACATTTGTGTCTCCTAATTTCCTTTTAGAGAAGCACAAAATATTCAAAGAAAATTTAATTCTGTTTACTGGTAATATCATCCTACTGCTTTGAAAATGTTCCTGTGCCCTCTTAGACTAGTGGAAAAATATTCCTTTCTTTGCTGTATTCCATGTTCTGTTTTAATATTTTTCATTCAGATTTAGTATAATTATTATTATTATTATTTCTCAGTTTATAAAATATAATGTCTAATTTAAAATGTAATTGTCTTAAAATATATCAGAGCTGTATGCCCCCCCCCCTTCAAAACCACGTATTATCCATTATCCTGACTTTTTAAAGCGTAGAAGAATTGGAATCATCCAAATGGAAACAGAATTTCAGTCTTTGGGAAATATTCAAAGAACGTTTCATTCTGTTGACTGGTAATATCACTCTACTGCTTTGCAAATGTTCTTATGCTCCTAGTCTATGAAACTTTTCTCCCCTAGTGTAAGAGACTAGAGAATTTAACTTACTCTGAAGGACTAGTACATTGTATTTTACTAAGTACATAGTTAATTTTTTTCCTGGACGTTAGCACACCTGTAGGTTAAAAAAAAACTGAAGAAAAATTGAACCTACAAAGAGCGGAAGAACATTTAATAAGTTAACGACCAGCTAACTAGAGGTTGTGTCTCAATAAATCACCGTGATAAAGGCAATGGGATATAACTCCACTATCTACACACCCCGCTCAATCATGGTTATTCACGACAAATATATGAAACCCAACAGCGTAAAGGGGGTTGCTTCCCAAGAAAGCAGCTCCTCGATCGGTAAGGAACGGCATGGGTAACATTTGCCTCCTGACAGCCTTTCGGCGATTTTAGCACCAAAATTTTACTCCAAAACTTGTCCCTCGCCGGGGAAAAAGATGTCTCTGGGCCGTTAACCTGCGACTGTGCGCAACAAAGAAAGAATTACTTTTGGTACACTTAACATTTGTGGGCAACTAGAGAATGTCATGCAGGAGATGGACAGAGTGAAGATGAGTATCCTAGGCGTATGCGAAACAAGATGGCCTAAAAATGGAAACCTCAGGAGTGACACTCACAGGACAATTTATACCAATGCTCAATGCAAAAACCAAGAAAGAAGGATCATAATGGGTGACATGATTGTCAAGTTAGCTAGAGAGAGGGAAGGAGACACAACCGGCCACTTTGGACTAGGGGATCGCAAGGAACGAGGAGAAAAATTGGTTTAATGGTGCACAGCAAATGACTAGATAATTACTTACACCTGGTTTCAAGAACACCCACGACATCTATGGATATGGAGAAGCCCAGAATAGACTACATAACAATAAACAAGAGATTCATGAGCGTAGTGGTTCCACGCAAAACATCTCCAGGTTCCGAATGCATAAGTGACCATGCCCAAGTCATCTGCAAACTAAGGATAAAACTCCGGAGCACAGCAGCAAGGCTGAAATACAACACACTCTTGAATGATCTCAACCTGCAGAAAGAATACAGTAACAGCGGGAGAAAGAAATATGAAGAACAAATTAAAAAATTACACTCAAAATGGGACTCACTAAAGGAAGCGATGGTGACCTCAGCAAACACCATTGATTCAAAGAAAATCAAACGCAGAAGAATAAACGAGTAAATGATTGAAGAGATTCTCCACATGATGCAAAGGAGACAAATATAACGCCAAGACATCGATAAGAATACAGGAAACTACACAGGGAGTTAATGAACAAATTCAGACAATCTAAAGAGGAATGGCTCAACAACAAATGCGCAGAAGTAGAGAGATTGAGCAGGACCAATAAAGCAGAGATCCATAAAGGGATAAGAAAACTGACAAGACAAAAAACCTGCTCATCAACAGGATGCATAATATCCAAGGATGGAACAATCATATTGGAGAAACAAGAAATATCCATCGATGGGAAGAGTATATAAAGGATCTTTTTTGCGACAAGAGAGAACAAACGAGAACACACAAGAAGGAGGATGGACCGAAATATTAAAATCCGAAGTGGAAGAAACAATGGCCAAACTGAAGAGAAACAAAGAGGCTAGTCCAGACGGCATCGTAATAGAGCTGCTGATAGCCCTGGAAAAATACGACATAGAAAAAATACTACATACTAAAATCTAAGGAATTACAGACATTATTTACCCTGCATTAATTAATAAACTTAAATTAAGTAATAGATGTTATAGGTCCTTTCGATTAAAATAATGTATTTCACCTGTTCATCTCTTCTCTTCCGATGTAAATTGAATATTATGCATACCATCTTCAAGAGACACCCGTGTTTTAAATACACAAAATTCTTTGTTTTTCCAGATACTTAAACCTCTATTGAAAATACTTAAAATATTCAGAAACAGGGTCAATAAATCCTATAAAGTTTTTCATCATTTACTTAGTCTTCAAAAATGAAAAGAATTATTAAAAGCACAAAGAAAACTGAAGACATATATCACAAAATATTCCTTGTCCGAATTACGTAATGAAAGACATATTATCACTCTATCACTCTAACACTCTATCACTCTACCTATCACTCTACCACTCTATCTATCTATCACTCTCTCTGTCTATCTTATCTATCTTATCTTATATATCATATCTATCTTATTTTATGTTATCCTATCTTATCTTATCCTATAATATCTCATCCTATCCTATCTTATCTTACCTATCCTATCTTATCGTATCTATCCTATTCTATTTTATCTTATCCTATATTATCTTATCAATCTTATATATTCTATTCGATCTATCTTATCTATCCTACCCAATCCTATCCTATCTTATCCTATCCCATTTTATCTATCCTATCCTATCTCATCCTATCCTATCTTATCTATCCTATGCTATCTATCCGACTGAGCAGTATGGAGAAAGGAAAATGCATAAAACATTAACCATTTACGGCTCTATGCTATGTTCTCCGGTTATGTTTTCGAACGCTTTCGGTTAGTTTACGGGATTGAAAACACTTGACTGCTAGCATGTTTACATTCTGTAAAAATATAACATGGTATGAAATCTGCCTTTCTTTGCCGTACGCCGGTGAGTGGATCTCTGACTGTTGACAAATCAGTCGGGTTTCAATTCGGGCTTAAAACGAACTATTAATCTAGCCGCACTGATCAGCAAAACAAACGTATGTCAACGGGTAAAGAGGTTCTATATTATCAAAAGCTAAACATTAAATTAAAGCTGCCTACTCAAACACGTGCAAACACAAAATATTTCTTGACTATGAGATTGGATAAAGATACTCATTAATTTTAAAAAAAATATATGCTGCTTTTCTTTCGGATACCAAAGTATATTAACCAGACGTGAGCTCTAAAAATGCCAAAGGGGAGAAACGTGTTTTCTTGTGATATTGTTCTTTGTTTACAGGAAATTGCACCTGTCTCGAATATGGTATCCACCCTATAAGGCGGGTTCCAATTTGTATATTACCGACAAACTGATTTTCTTTAATATTTATTCACAGACCGGTATATATCGAATTATACAGATAAAATTGGTAGATGATATTGATATGGTCGTTTTGAAGAACATTCAAGACGTTAAAATGCCTCTCTTAATGGTGTGATAATTGAAGAGAAGTAAATATTAAGAAGAGTTTGGACCCTGGCGTATAAATTATCGAAAAACGAAAATATATGTCAAATGGCTTCAGAGATCACTGAAAAATATATTTGTTGTAATGACTCGCCTAGATATTTCAGAATACCCAACCATTTGGTATGTTAGAACATTTTATATACAATTTCGAAACAGCATTATCTGACACAAAGTAATTATAAAATTTAAAAATTAATATGCTACCGTTTAATTAATTGTTACAATGAATAATACTATTAATACTATTCAGATTTTAATAACTTGTGCTTAATAAATCACCTAAAAATATTTTTTTATTCCATCTCATATACTTGTTTCTATTCAGGATAAGAGGCCGTCGGATCCGCATCTTGTGTTTAACGCTAAACCCTGCATCTAGGCGTCTGATTAGGATATAAGAGGTTTTCAAATGTCTGGAACCACCTCTTGATTACTGCTTTTGCAAGACTAACTTCATTCGGGTAGTAGCATCAGTTTGGGCTCCAGCTACACTAAATAAAAATGAACACTATATTTTAGAAATAAAAATGGCATTACAATTATATAGAAAATTACATTCAATGTAACAGTAATAAATATAAACAAAAAATTAGTAAAATTACCATGAACACATTATATGATCCAAAACCTAAATATACAATATATATAGGTTTACACTAAGAGCCAAAAATTATGTTAAATATATCTGTAGTTGAAAGGATAATGTTTCGTGCGGAATATTTAAATTATGTCATTAAATAACTTAAAGAAGTTGACATGCCGCTAAACAAATACAACCAACATCCTACTTAACAATACATTTTATCTGTAGTTGAGAGCATACAGATGCGTTCAAAATATCTGTCGCTGACGCCATAAAGTTATGCTCGAAATATTCAGATTTCGGCATTAATTAACACATATAAAGTGATATGCCGCTACAAAAACCAACCAACAATAAACCGACGGATACAAAAGTAATCCAATACCCCAACCTCACCAACCAAAACGTTTTGCCATTATTTAGTAGATATCAGAAAGAATGCAAATTATATCCTCACGATCCTATATGCACACTTCAGCATCATTTGCTATTGCAAATTTAATATGTCTAAAATCATCATTAAAACATTTTTCAAAATGTTCATTGACAGCACATGATAGTAACATATTTCAGTTATATGAGCAACATGATATTAAACCAGTTTATTTCTTGCAAACATCGTAAAATGTAGTTACCCTCTGATGATCTTGAAGAGTATCTCCATTGCAAAATGTTTATGGCTTGATTTTGATTAAATGAGTCCTCTTTATCAGATATGCTAAACAAAGAAGCAAACATAATCTTCAATTATGAAAAAAAAATATTTTTGTCGTGTTATCAGTCAATTGCTTATCATAACCTTTCTACTTCTTTACCTACTCGATCATTTCAGACCATCGAGGAATGTCAGCAAGGTATTATGTTCTCATATCAATGTAGAAAGTACGATCTGCCCCTGTCAAGGAAATAAATGAAAGTCACGGTAAAAAACCTGAGTGTGTTCTATGACCCAAAGAAAAAACTTAGAGTATTAATCCGAGAAATTCAGCAATGGTCATCATTTTCATTTTTCACGTCTCCAAGCCTCAGCAGATGAATTGTCGTACATCTTGAAAAACCCAAAACATTAATGCCAATGGGCTGTACTTTATTTAAGCAGTGAGAAAACAACGACTGCAATACAAGACAATTGTCTGTACAGTCAACATTCTCTAGACAAGTGTGATTCTTATAATTGCAACAATTAATCGTTTTCTCTTCTCTCTTATATACACCATAGAATGTTGCTGAATATTTGCTGCTGTATTCCTGTCAGTGGCTTATGATATAAATGATCTTTAGCATAAACACAAATGGACACTGACATTGGAAAACAATTGTATCTTACTATACTGATGGTAGAAGAAACATTTATCAATTGATCTGGTTCTGTTGATAATTGCGCACTCCAATTCCTTTGTAACAATGGTGTTTTTTGAGCTATTGCACATTTCTCAGTAAAATTGTTAACAATGTTGAATGCGGCGAATAGTGCATAAACAAACAGACACCAGCAGTGATATATTTGTGGCACTTAATAAAATGATGAAACAATATTTGCCTGCAGATGTCTGGTCTGCCAATATCTGTGGAAGAAATGCAACTGAACCTAGTACTTAAAATTTCAAAGACTCTGTGTTTTAATTTAAAAAGATGTAGCATTTCAGTATGTTATTAGCACGTTTACTATTGCACAATCCACCGGAGGATAGTATTATGTCTGTACGCACGACACGATCCCCTGGCGGGTTGTGGGTATATGTCTGAAAGCACCATACGATCCTCCAATGTGTCATATTACTATGTCTGCAATGTTCACAAACACGTTTTTTGTCAGAATCACATTTTTCTCAAAAAATATGTAAATATTTATTGTCTCTTATTTCGTTTTGCTTTTTAAATTTCTAATGCTATTCTTTTTTTACATACACAGACTCTTGCCCTGCATTTGTGTGAGTTTTGTGGGTCTCTGTATTCTAAAATGAGTTCAGTTATTAAAAGACACACTGGTGGGCAGTCGATAATAAATTCTACATTTAATTTACTTGATTCATATATGAAACAAATTATTTTGTACCAAAATTAAGATATAGTGTTTGGACCCCTTTGAAAATAAGGGAAATGAAGCGTGGAAGCCAACGTGTTATAACAACTGAGAATATAAGTGTTCTAAATGGTTTCCTGTATATATTGTAAATAATAATCTGAGACTGAACATTATGTAATGGATGCTTGTAAATTTCCGATAGAACCCTCTTGAAAAGCAGAACATTCCATAAAACAGTTTGTACAAAATAATAAGAAAGCAGAAACTTTACGGTTACACTTAATTTTTTCTACTTAACACAGAGCACAAAATTAAATATTACTGTCAATTTTATTTACTGAAGAAATCAATATATTTAAATAATATGGAATTAATAGAAAATATTTTGGATAGAAAAGAAATGTTTTCAATGACCTGATAGTCATGAGATATAAAGATTATAGCGGGGTTATTCACAAGATTACAATGAGGTCATAATCAGTTCTGTTTTGCGTGAATTCTGATGTTTCAAATATCTACCCTGTTTCATACAGCTTCAATCTCTCTTATTCATTGTATAAACATAATATATAATCTTTGAAAATAATATAGCATGCAATTCCAAATAGCTCAGTAAATAATTAAATATACATGTTACATAATATTGAATATACAAAATTTTTTTTTTATCACTACTATTGAGTCAACATACAGTTCTACTATATTCGCAACAAATTGCAGAATACATTTAGACTTATTTAAGCTTTCTTCTTCTGGAGTTCTCATGCTTTGAGATGTATTTAACAAATGACTGGCCTAGATGAAACTAGTATTTAACATTTTAAACATTCTGTTTTAATTTTCATATTTTCCGATTGTAATATTAAAATATATATTTTCTTTCTTTTTTTTTTTATTTTTGCTAATAGGATTGTAGAAGAAAAATGACCCGGCAATCATTGCTTGTTTATTTGTCCAGATCATAAAGAAGTTAATCTGACCGTATAAGCTTTTAGCACACAACTATATATACGCCCTCGGGTTGTGTTAGCTTACTTTTAAATCACGCTGAAAAGATCGGCAAAGTTAAGTTTTCCGGTTTGTAAGAAGATGACGAAACCGCTTGGGAACCCCGTGTATTGTTAGCAAAGACTTATAATCTGAAATATATTTTGGATTTAAATAACTGCAGAAGAGTTAATAAGCCGTAAAAATTAACGCACTGCCGAACGGGTCGGTTTGTGTTATTATTTCGCACTTTCAATATTTGAGATTACAATAATTTTTGCCTTTCTTTTCTTGCTAAGTCTGTCTGTTTCTTCTTAATTCCAAAATGAATAGATATTTTCTTCTTTTTGTTACATTTCTAGCAAGGTAACTAAGTAGGATGAAGTATTCCTCATTTTCTTCTGCTGGGAAAGCAACTGTAATTTTCTTTCAATTTACGTTTTAATGGATGAGAATGTTATTTTAAAGCAAAGTAGACAATGACGATTAGGTTAATATATCTCTAGAGATCCATATTATATTGACATTCAAAACAAAATTTATACACACACACATATATATATATATAGAGAGAGAGAGAGAGAAAGAGAGGGAGAGAGTCAACTTATCTTCAATGAAGCATTTTTTAATTAAATCAACTTTATTTATTTTTATATTAATGTGTTCTAGTACTATAATTAGATCCTTTATATTAAGTTGAAATTTGCCAAAGCAGAAGTCGTAGTTTTTTTAATCAGAATTTATATGTACTTTAAATCATTGCTAGTACAATCGAAGAAAATGTTTTTCTATTCATCTGAAGGGCCTCAAATCTTTGCTTTGTTTAAATTATTATAAAATTTTGCTCAATTGCGAAGGTTGACAAGAATATCTATTTAAACAGTGTGTGATATAACTTGTATCGGCAAATAGATTGTAAGATGTCTTGGTATCATTTTTTCGTCAATTCAACATATGTATTGACATTTCTGTCAAAAATACAATCACTCTAAAGAGATTTAAACAGATATTAGCATCATAGCCCGGCGTTGCCCGGCGTTTTAGTAGTAGGACAAAAATATTTTAGTAATAACAGAAAAAAAGTTTTTTTTTAATTTCATTTGTTAAATTATGAAATATTAAATATTTTAAAAAGACATTGGCACACTTTTTAGGATACAAAGAGGCTTCTAGAACAAGGCATAAATTCGAAGATTGTCTTTTTGGGTGGCAAATCACATCAGTACAGGTAAATGTTTGATCTCGACTTTTTCTCTCTGGTCTCCTCAATCTCTAGTCTCCGATCTGTGTCTCTTCGCTTCTGCAGTCGAATCTATCTCGAGTGTTCAAAATCTCCAGTTTATATGGATTCTTGCATGCAGTTAGTGAGGTATGATTTGCCATGGGAAAGATAAGCGTTCCTAAGTAACCAACCAGAGATCTCCATATAGTTGCCAGATCAGATTTATCACCTTCTCTCGTCAACCCTTCGGTGAATAGGTGAAATAAAAGAGGACAATTGCTTGATTTCAGAGCTTTTAATGTGTTTTCGGGGGACGAAAAATCTAAGAACTATTTTCCCATATTTTTGTTTGTACGCAAGTCTGGAATTAAAATTTAGTTCGTATCAACTGACAGTTATTGTGAAAATATTTCGCCTCATATAGAATAGTCGTCAAAATTATCTAGATTTTTCTAGGATGTTCTTAGAATACATCCTCACTTATTTCAATCTTTGACCAAAACCATGTTGTTTCTTTGTTTTCAAACCTTTAATTATCATTTTCTTTCCCTTCTTTTCCTTTGCCGAGGAATCAGTATTTTAAAAATTAGTTTTTATCAATTGACCGAAATTTTGGCCATAAATGGTGAGTTCCTTTATTTATCTTCCCGGGGGTTCCTCTTAACAGGTTTTCAGTTATCTCAGTTTTTGAGCAAATCCTGATGGCTTCTTTGTTTCAGTGATAAAATGTTATCACCATTTGCATTTCTCCCTTCTTTCGCTTTTTCATCAGTATACATTTTAAATCTCTAAAAAATGTGCATTTTCTGCCTCCTTACTTTTTCTTCAAATTACTATCACCTTTTTCAAATAGTGCCTCATGGTCACTGATGCAACGTTTGTCATCTGGTGATGCATCCACATTCTACACACTGTTTTATCAAGCAACGGATATGAGCAAGAATATTATTACTTGGTGTGTTGAGTTCAATGTTTCTATGTTCCAAGGATTTGTTCTTTGTGTAATATAACTCCGTTACTATAACACTCGTGTAGATATATTTTTATCAAACCACGCTAATATACGTGATTTTTTTTTCTGGACAATAAATGCTTACCCAGTATTCTAGCTTCTTTTCATACTGAGCACATTTAATTTTTGCTCTGAGTATCTGATATATCTGTAAACAGATTTTCAATTATTCAATTCAATCCACGAGTATTTATATGTCGTAGTTCAACAATTTATGAACAACCGCTTTTTGTTACTATCAAGATATTTCTTTCTCATAATACATTGTTTAGATATCGGAATATATATTTTACTATTGCAATGAACATTGTCTTTCAGTGTCATGTATCTACCTTATGTTATAACTATCCAAAGATAGCTTTCTCTATATACATATAGATATCGCCGTTACGTTTTGTTACGGTTAATTGTGCGATCAGTTTCGGGAAATATTTTTCGTTTATTTGAGTAGATGTACACTTCATTATTTATATTTATTGAGTTAACATTATGGTTATATTTCTTATTAAAAAGATTTTGTTATGGAAACATGTTAAGCCTTCAATAAGTTATTCGTTTCGGAATTCAGAGATGATTAACAATGCGATTGACACCAGAAAAAGCAGAAGAATTTATCAGGTATAGAATATAACGACTATGCTATTCTTTTCTGTACAGTAAAACTTGTCATTAGCCGCATTATAACTTCTAGTTTCTGTGCTACATTGACTTGCCCAAACTGGAGAAAATATTTGATTTTGTCTAGTGCTTATCTTCCCTTTATTATGTCCTATGAGTTTAACATTCCAAAATCAATCTTTCATCATTGTGTCTCATAAATTATAACTTCTTTTATTCTATATATAGATGTCGGTTTTGTTTCTAGTTTTCTTAAACCTGTTTTAGTTCATTTTTCCGTCCAGGAAATTCTTAGCATCCTTTAATATAATCATATTTCTGTTTTCTCTTAATCAGCGTGGAGATTGTCCATATTTATCAGTTTAGCATTCATTTTCCAGTGATGCTTACTCATCTCCTAACACCCATATGCTAATTGCAAAATAGAACTACCAAAATCAAACTTGTCATACAATTTATTTATTGATTTATTTTATTTCATTTTGTTTATTTTTTGTTATTAATTCACCCCAAGCAAGAAAGCACCACTACGCGCATAGGATTACAGAGTGATAAAAAACAAGGTACAGTGGACTTTAAAAATAGTTTCAAAAAAGGATTAGAATTAAGTATATAGAAGATGGCAATTGACGTTTATTTAAATTTCTAGATATTGTAGCTATCCTTGAAGCAGGTAAACGGAAAGGAGTTCCACAAAACATTGTGATAAAAAAGCAATTAGAGTAAAAGATGCGGTTACGTTAAACTTTTTCTACAGCAAAAGGGTGGGACCTTGATACCAATCTAGAAACACGTGTAAGTACATGTGTTCGGGCCACCAAGGAAATAAGTTCGTTAGAGCATTCACCATGAAAATACTTCTAAAATAAGTCATATCACATCAGTAAGAAAATGACTGAATGTCAGGATCGATTATATTGCAGATCCTACATTAGTTAATGTCGAGAATTTTACGGGGAATATCAAGAGCACCCGATAAGATATGCCAAAATTTATCAATGCACGGACAAATGGTAGGTTTATGAATGTGTAAAATAGACTCTGAAAGATAACCTTTTGGCCCGACACAATGACAAAAATTCGTAGCACTAGCTGCATCTATAGATTATATATAGTTGTTCTGTTTGGGGTTGAGAGAGTGAGACCAAGGACGCGCAGTGTGTTGCTTTCTAGGAGACAAGCAATGGTAGGTCAAAACATTTTTCTGTGGTTGTGAAAGAAGAACAATTTTTATGGGGACTTAAATTTAGAGCCGTGTCTTACCTTATTCAATGACCGATTCAAAGTCCTTTGATGAAAAAAACACTATGCTTTGCTTTTTCAGGTTTGGTAGATTTACTATTGAAAAATTCTTAGTTCGAATATGTTTAAAGAAATAGTTAAATATAATTATTTTTCCCTTAAGTATAAAAAAGAAATACTAGCAAATACTCTTAATTTTCTTGACTAATGCTCAGGAAATGAATACAATGAAGTAAAGAATAATAAGAAAAGGAAAGAAATGTAAAATGAACTTGAAAAAAAAGAGAAGAAAAAACAGTATGGAGATTCTCTAACTTTAATATAGATGTGAGAGCAGGCAGAAGCTATGAGGACACCTAATGATCTTCAAACTCACTACACAGTTTCAATTAATCGAGCAAAGCTTGTTAACCATTTTACTCTGTCGATGTATTCAGAAAAACAAAAAGTATATCATGTCATGCAAAATTACAACAGGTGCTGAAATTATTTTGAAAAATCAAAAATGAATATTGTTTGAATGTATTCGAAAAACGGTTTTGAAAATTCAAACTTTCTTTTTTTCTTTTTTCTTCCTTCTTCTATGTAAAACGTCACTTGATTACGTGGCCGAGCATGGCCCTTTTCACCGTCTATTCTTTGGTAGCTCCGAGTCAGCTTTATCTCTTTGCTTTCTATCTTAATACTTTCTCTGTCAACCGTATACTAAAATAAATAATCGCTGATTTTCTTTTTCCTTTTTGTCTTCACTATGCCTTGCGGGTGTTAAATTCTCAATGAATCATTTTCCTTTATGCGTTATCGAATATTTATTTTCTAATTTCTGATATTAAGTATGAATTTTGTTTTCGTTTTACTTAAGACTTCCAAGTTGCTCATTTGTTCTGTCAAATTTGTCCTAAGTCCTAAAGAAAAACATAACTGTTTTACATCTTATCATCATCGGTGAGCGATTTTTTTATAATTTACTGCCTTACAAGAATGCTGATGCTACATACTTCAGCAAACATCTTTTTTGTCTCTAAAGGAACTATTTCTGTTTCTTAATATTTTACTTAAATTCTGGAACACGTTTTCCCTTATTTTAATACAACTCTTTTTCATGTTTTGTATCCTTTCTTAAACTTATTCAAAAATATTTCAATCTTTTTATGATGGTGTTTACTAGTCATAGTTTGCCTGTTGTGCTGTTCATTTTGCTGAAATCCAAAAATTCTGTCCTCTTAGAATTGATATTTTGTCCTTCATTCTCACTTTCCTTTATTAACTTCTGCAAGAGTTCCTTTAATTCCTTTTCTGAATTTGTTATAAAAATTGTGTCATTTGTGTATCTTGTATTGTTACTAATTTTTTTTACCAATAAGTCTTTTTAGGAATTGTTATTTTCTCAGCTCCGTCTTGCTGTATACTTCGAATGATTCTGATGAGAAGCATCCTTGTATTTGTAAATGCCATATTTCAATCATTAGCATAATTAATCTTTTTACATTCGATTTTTTCCTGAATCATGAACTCGTTTCAAGAGTTTATTTCTCTAGGCTTAGATTTGAAGATGTCATTTTAATTGAAATTGTTTCGTGCAAAAAAAAAAATAAACGCATTTCTGACGGTCATTGTAGATGAAAGTAAATTTTACAGGGATGACGTTTGACCTAACATTTCAGCTCTTATCTACTTTCATCAATTGAATCATTACAAGTTGATGTGAATCGTTAAGCACAGCAAAGATTTCCTTTGTCGTGAACGGAAGTGTCTTTTCTTTTTTAGCCGCTGTCGCATTCTATTACGACAAAATTCTTATAAAAACGCAAACAGAAAGTTCAGAATCATTATTCTTGTGTGCCTGAGGGCATGGTAGAATTCCACGCTTAGTATTCTAGGAGGTATGACTGAGATAAATGCAGTAAAAGTTTAGTTGGCTGCAGTCCATGTTGAAGAATAAGTAGGATGGAAATGTGTCGAAACCTTTTAAATAGATGGCAAAAAAGTAAGTTTAAATGTGTTAGTGTAAGACGCTCTTAGCCGTTCTAAAATTTAATGAAAATACCACTGTCACTTATTGAACGACATCTTCAGTCTTTTTGTTTCTTTTTCAGCTTTGAATTATTGATGTGGCTTCTACTTCTATATTTATAGCTTCTAAAGTTACTGATAACATGCGGATTTTGTCCAAGTGGGGTTCAGGTGGAATTGTTAGTTTCATGTAGTCATTTGTTGCTCAGAGGAGAGTTTTAATTAAATTCTTTAAACGAAGGTACAAGAAACTAGAAAAATAGATGTCTTATTAGACAGCCAAAGATCTGTAAAACGAGAAAGTACGTATTTTCTTTTCTGATAATCTTCTTATTATTATTATAAGTAGTAGTTGAAGTAGTAGTAGTAGCAGCAGCAGCGGCCGCAGTAGCAGTAGCAGTAGTAGTAGTAGAATTTTATATTTGAATTTTATTGTATACACATTTCCATCTGGTTCGCGACCAGAGACCGAAGATAAGAAATGACTTAATGATATTTTCCACCGGATCTTTCTTTAAAAAAAGAACATACAAATTTTACATAGTTAAATCTCTTTGTAATGTGGGATAATTTGTAATTCATTAAGGTATAGTCGACTAGAAATCCTTTCAATGAGTCTATCAGAACATATTTCAATGTATCAGAGGGCTCCAAATACAACTGAAAATTTTGATGTTTTATATTCAGTCAGTCCTGCAAACATTGATGGCTTTGCTGAAATCTTATTCATGGTGAAGCTTCTGAACGTACACCCATTCTCAAGAAGCTGAAACTAAGTTCCTGTTAGAACAGTATATTTTTATTACAATATATCTATAGATGCGGAAATAATACAAATCTATCTGATCATGTATGTCCAACAGAGATTATTTAGGCACCTCTTCGTCTCCATGGCGCTGCTAGACGGGCGGATACACGATTATTGTTGATATCTCTATACGAGATATACTAGTCATAAATAAAAAACGCAGTTCGAAATTTCTTCCTGAATACTCCGATCAAAATACACCTAATGAAAAGAGGAGAGCAGATCGGCCAAAACATTCTGATAAAAACATCGAAATAGTGGTATAATTCAATAATTAATATTTACTTCGCTGGTTACTTTAAAATGAGCTGATATTAACAACGATTAATGCAGGTTAATTTATACATTTACCAGAATGATTGCTTATAATGTCACAATGCATTTCAGTTTGTTGCAAAGCATGAAGACCCCTACGTTTGCTTAGACAGTATCTGTGCTCCCTTTATAATGAGTAAGCAACGTATTATGGATATTGAAATCAATTAGTTAGAATGACTTAAAAATCTTGGTAGTGTATTAAGGGTTAACAGAAAATTGGGTACACAAACGATGAAGAAAACAGGGGGAAATGACAGCTGCATTAATAAAATATATCCAGTTTCAGCATGTTTGATACTAATCTAGTAGAGAGAATCATTGCACATTCTTGATCTCAACTTTTACTCTAGCATGACTCCAATGACGTGAAGTAAGTATATTGAATCGCTTGCTAGGTCCACTGCTAGGAAATTTGGTTCACATTGATGGAGCCGACATTTTTTTATCCTAAGAATTTATCTTGTTCATTTATTGTTCTACCATTTATCCGGGCATTGAAAATGACTGACACATCTGGAATAGTGCACCGGCTATATATCTGAATATTCTCGACAAAAAATACAAAGAAATCTTGCAATGTAATTTGTCGTGTCATGACTTTTTACATTACCCTCTTTCACAACGATATGACGTAGCTTCCTTCTGCCTTTTCTATATATTTTTCATGAGTGTTGCTCGATTGAGCTCTACTCATTGATACCATGGCTGCATGAATTTAAGCGTAATACTAGACTGATAAATCGTTTTAATCTCGACAAAATGTAACCGAAACTTATAGTCTTATAGCTTTTTTTGCATTTCTCATTTATTGAATTTTCTTTTGGTTTATTGCTTTCATTCAACGTACATTTTTCAGAAGTGTAAATGCAATGTCAATCAAACTCTTCTGATTTCTGATTTTGTAGAACTTTCTCTTCACTAACGCTTTCTCTCTTTTTCTCACTCCCTGTAACGTTTACGATGTTAGGAACGTTATCGCTTTGTTTAGCCTAAAATCATTTAATAAAGGGTACTAAAAGAGTTCTCCTGGAATATGAGCTATTAAGATATATGAAACATTAATTACAAATGTAGCCGAAGTAGAGCGTAATATCTATTCTTCAATATGAAAATGGATGATGAACATATTACTCAGAGATAGTGAACAGACCGGAAGTAACTTGAAGTGGCGGAGACACGATTCCACCGACGAAGTCTTAGAAATTCATGAACAAGAATAACGTGAATCTTTTTATGAGAATACTAACAACAAGATAACTTATAATCAGAAAGGAAGAGCTGGATAGTCTGCTACATATAATGAGGAAAACGTACAGTAATGGTTTAACACACACAGGGAATATTGAAGGCATGAAACCCGACAAAAATGCAAAAAATCTATTTAAAGAGTTTGTGTAATGTTTGGCAAATCATGAACAAAAAGAGGTAGTTATATGTTAGATGTTTATATTCAATAATCTGGTAATTACTACTAGACATTTAGTCAAAGAAAATGGAAATACAGAAATATTGTTCCACAGACGAATTCTGAGAAAAACTGGCTGATTGTATAAGTACAGCATATAATTACAATTATAAAGCTACAAATGCAATGTCTGGGACAAAAAATTAACACTCACAGGAGACTGGATGGATCAGAATGTAACCTCCTTAATGTTACTTTCTTGAATGGAGGTAAAAACAAGTGCCTAGATGAATGAGAAGAGGTGAAAAGTTACATAAAAATAACAGCTTGGACCTTTAGAAAACACATGGTTTCTCATGTCGAGAAAGGATATGTTACATAAAAAGGAACATCTTCGAGGTTTTCAATATTTTCCCTGTCGCTGTACAAATAATTTACTAGAATTTCTGAACTCACCAGCTGTGTGTTACCAATTTTTATTAATTAAGAAATGTCTTCAGAGAGGCCAATGTTAAGATTGACATTAACCGCTTGACTCATACTTGTTATGCTTAATTTCAATTTATTTAAAAATATGAAAATATGCGAGTACACAGAAATAATAAGTTTCATGTAAAAGGATGTCATTTTCTGTTTACATTCTGTAGAGATTTAATGGCAAGGATTTCTGACTGTAGTCACTCAAATTCATGTATATTGAGGTTTTGAAAAGGAGGGAAACAAATAGGAAATTAGTATTGAGCATCAGGCCTAGAAAACTACAATTACTGCGACATGCAATTAGGAAGCAGGGCTTGGAGAACCTGATACTAACAGGTCAGACAGAGGAAAAAAGAAACAGATGGAAGCATCGGATAACATATTTGAAAGGAATGAGCAGATGGATGACAGAACAGGTTCGCCTGGTGATACAGGAGAAAGTCTGTTCAAAGCCACCAGAAATAGGGAGACGTGGAAGGCCATAATTTCCAACGTCCTGAAAGGATAAGACATATTGAAGAAGAAGAATTGTAATCATGTAGTATCAATAGCGGAAAAGAGCTGTAATTCATATCAATTGAACAATATTTAGCAATAATAATGCTGAAAATATTTCAGATCTCAAAGTATATTAAAACCTAACATTGGATTGACCAAACACAAAGCTAAATGAAGGCATAAACTAGACATCAGTATTCATAATTTCAAACTCAACATTAGAATCATTCAACGTTTGATTAATTATCTGCACTGCTCTCAAATTGACAACCAAACACTGAAATCTTTGTACTGTAATTCCTGGCGCGAAAACCATTTAGGAAACATGCCTTTTAAATTTCCCGCTGAATAAATTTTACATTGTTATATATATATATATATATATATATATAGAGAGAGAGAGAGAGAGAGAGAGAGAGAGATTTTGTATAAGAAAGCTGACAATGCTATTATAATTTAATAATTGACACCTTGCATCTGGATTATTTTCTGTAATTTTCTATTGAATTTTTGTGGAAGTGTCAGAAATTATTATTTGATCTTATTAATATTCTTAGATTTCAGCTGACTTAATTTATTGTCAGCAAGAAATGGCCCAATATTTCTTTAAAAAGTTGGAAACGATGAATACACATTTCAGAATCCGTAGCTCTTATATCAAAGTATAACACCACACAATATAATCGATCATTATATCGAAATAAGGGTTCAAAATATATTTATGTTCTCAGAATCCATAAGTCACAGTCATGCGAAACATGTGTTTCACACAGAGAAAGGTGCTCAGGCTAAAGGAAAAAGATTCAAATCTCATTCAGAATGATTCGAGTTATATGAAATAGAAAAGGGATGTTAATAATAATTTGATTCTTTACCAGGCATCTCGAGTTCAGTCAGTTATTCACCGACGTAATGTGGCTTCTCTGTCTGTTATACAAATGTCTTCATGACAGCTGCGCGGACCTGATTTTTTCATGGTGACCCGTCTACACGAATTTAAGCGTGCTGCTTGATTTTGCATCTATGTCCCACCTAGACGCGCAGATATGAAGTTCACAAGGGAAAATAGCTAATGGGCAAAAAATGGATATCTACACGAAAAATTTATCGATGTGACTATTGTCGGAATTTTTCGAGTTGCAAGCACGAATTGCAACTGATTATCTAAGCATAAATGCGCGTCCCTGGGCAACTGATGTAAAGGTTACCAATCATGTCCCTTTAACAAAATTCCGATTGAATAGTGACTTCGATCTTCGCTGGTGTCCATATTTTAGTCCTCGTGCCTCATCTAAGCAACACTTTAAAAACATCAATTTAACTGCGCTACCAAACTTTCGCATGCTTGTGACAAAATAATATCTTTCTCCTCTCGGCCTTAAAAATTAGTCTTCTAATTCATGCTTTATTTATTTCTTGTCGCCCTTGTTATTGTTATGCATCATACGAGTTATTGACACACTTCTTGAGTCAAGTATCCCAATAAGATAAGAATATTTCCATTGAAAATAAATATACAAAAAGATAAAGTTTATTTGTCTATATTTCTGAGATGAGGTATTGTAATTATTTAAACTATTAACATTATTCGGACTGTTGTTTTCATAGGCCTTCTTCAGGTTTTTGGTATTTCGAAATAATCCTTTATTATGTCCGACGACTTTGATCACAACCTAGATTTAAACATATAAATAACTACATTTGAAAATTCATGAATGAATATAGTATTGCTACAAAAATTTAAATAACTGGGAAGTGTTCTAACAGAAGACGAATAGTGCGACACAGAGATCCGAAGGCGAATTGGCATGGCAAAAGACGTGTTTTAGAAAATAAGTAATATATTAAGGGACAGGAAACCTTCACTAGAAACAAAGATAGTACGGAATTGCTATGTGATGTCAGTTCTACAATATGACAGTGAATGTTGTTCAATATCATGAAAGATTAAGAAAATAATTGAAGGAACTGAAATGTGGTTCTACAGAAGGATGGTGTGGATAACGTAACCCGAACATGTGAGCAATGATGGTATTTTAGAAAGGAAGGAAACAAAAAGGGAATCAATACTGAGCATCAGAAAGTGACAACTTAAGTTCCTGGGACATTAAATGAAGAAAGAGGGCTTAGAGAACCTGATATTAACGGGTCAGATTGAGGGGAAAAGAGACAAAGGAAAGCAGTGGATAATATATTTGAAGGGCCTGAGTGGCTGGATGACAGAAGGGTGGTTGAATGATGTTATAGGAGAAAGCGTGCTAAGAGCCGCCAGGGATAAAATGACGTGGAAGTCCATGATCGCATATGCCCTAAAAGGACTTGGTACATAGAAGACGATAGTATGGGTCGGTTGATGTAGAGAAACTTTCTACGGGTAGAATTTCGGAAGTGCCCCAGAAAGTGCTTTTATTATTTTTATTTTTTTAATTAGATCAGATTCATCTTTTAGAATAAATCGTCATCTTTGATGCATTTATTTTCTATATTCACCGATATTTTGTTGCATTCCATTTTGGTACATTATATCTTCGTAATGTCTTGACTGGCGTCAAATGCCGAAAACCCGTTTCTCATTCATTAACCAAAGTTTCGGAGCGTCGAGTTTGGTAAAATCGTCACAAGAAATCCAATCACAGCGTACAAGACGCTAAATATCTAGCAATATTTTTAAAAAGATTACGGACGCTGAAATCAAAAGTCGTATTGCAATAGTGTGATACGCATACTAAAAGCTAATCAAAGTAATGAAAACTGAAAAAGCTTAATCAGAAACAAATAAACGAGTACTGAACTATCGGTCTTCTTATAAGGCAGTGAATGCAGGACAATCGCGTTACAGATGTTGCAGAATATGATTTTAAAAAAGGAATGTGTGAATATCTTAGACTGAACATATGCGCAATGACTTAGAATGGTAACAAAGTGTTCAATTAATGAGGATTTAGAAACTTTAGCAGTAATGTGACACTTAAAATGCTAGTGTGACACTCTCAAACACCCAAAAACTAAAGAACTTCTGTAAAAGAATATATTCTGTAATAGAATAACCGAAATGTAGTAGATGTTACAAAAGACAGCAAATATTGAAAATCTAAATTCACCCATATCATGAAGAGAAACAATAAAAAAGGAAAAGAAAAAAAACTTTCTTAAGAGTCATTATTTTGCAATTGAAAAGTCTTGATGTAAACGTGAGTTCTATTCAAAGTATTTCTACTATCGCACTTCCCGCTTATAGAAGTTTCTTTCGGTTTTTTGATTATCCATCAAGTTTAACCTTCGAAAATATAAATCATTTGTTAAACCATCATTAGATCTGACGTGCTTTGGAGCGTTCGGTCGTGTAGGAGATCCTGGTCAAACAATGCACGAAAGGTGCTTTTGAATTCACATTTCTCATGATTCTTAAAATATAATGTATCTATTCTATTTCTTATTTTCACGTAAAGAAAGACAAGAAAAAAGATTAAATCTGATATACATTTCATTTATTTTTATTATTAATGGAGAAACATATTTGAGTAGAGGCACTTTTTTATTATAAAAAACTATATCTATTTGTTCATGTTTCAAGGCACATTAAATGTAATGATAGTTTCTTCTAGTGGAGAGAAGTTCTTATTCTACCAGAGCACGCATAAGTTTCTAACAAGATTTTATAAAATATTGAGACTGGTATATATATATATATATATATATATATATATGTATATATATACATTACTTAATAATAAAAATAGAGCAGCTACTCAAATATAATTATCCATTAAAATAATATTTAATTTATCATATATATATATATATATATATATATATATATATGTGTGTGTGTGTGTGTGTGTGTGTGTGTGTGTTTTATATATTCAGTTTGTTTTTCGATAATAATTAATTAATTGGCACGCTTTCAGACATTTTAATTCGTTTAATGAAATACAATGGAAAAGAAACGAGCAATAATAGCTGAGAATGGTCAGCAAGGAGCCGCAAGGTTGCAATGTCCAACATTGATATGATTTGTTCAGTTCTTGTTAATGATTTTTTCTGGGGTTGAAGAGAGAAGAGATGATTAGAACTATAGCAATATAGTGCGAAGAGAATGTAAAACAACAAAAAAATCGGCATAGCTTGAATAACAAAATGATAAAAATAATCAAAGGATGCAAGAAGGAGAGAAAGAAAGCGACAATAAATTTTTCAAGTATATTCAATCGTATCTCTTTATTTATTTCACACATTTATTTGATCAAAACTGCACTGGATAAATATTCATTGAAAATTTGTACGGATCATTATAATTACTAGTTTTATCCGGTGCAAAATTTACGATTTTCTTATTTTAATTATCCGATGAATCTTAATTCTTCAGTTAAGCGCATGACAAATTCTATGACAATAACATATCCGTAGAAATTCCCCAGTTCCAGCAATAAATATTTGAAGTTAACAGCTTTAAGAAATTATTGCAATAACACTCATAAATATAAATTATCTGTCTATCTGCTTCGTTCATATCATTCCTCCTTGTTCGCATTCGTCCTCTATTAATTTTACGGATTGCTTGTCTCTTCTGTTCGTAATCATTCTAGTTTTCTGCTCTGCCATTCTCTGCTGCCTCAATTTATTCCTTTATTTTTTCCTTCCACAAAAATAGAATGCATTTGAAAAATACATTTCGTTTCATTTATTACAGAAAAGTGAGACATACGTAGATGCATTAGTAGGCACTACATTTATTGTTATATAAACAACTACGAGTTACTATGATGTTCACAGCGGGAACCGAACGGCCGTTTGGGTAAAATAAATAAGAATAAACGAATGAAAATTATTTTTCTTATTTAAACAAAAACCGAGATGAAGACAGCAAAATACCCGATATAAATACAATAATATGCATTTCACTCCGCTCTTTCTATTTTATAATAGATGATATCCATTTTACAGTGCTGTGATCTGGTCACGAATTGTTGTAGTTCGTTTAGGTCAGAAATAAAAACACAAAGACGGAATAGTGTTAAACATGTATGATACAAATACAGTAGTACAAACATCCACCAAAGACCGATTAGTGTGACTGTTAGTCGGGTTGTCAGAGTCATCTGCTGGTTTAGATTCACCATTCACCATTCCTCTCTTTTACTGTGTTTCTACAAAGCAGAACTGCTTCTTATATATAACTTGGACGAGTTTATTTGTCATATGGGAATGTACACAAAACAACCCCTCCTAAGTATTAACTACGCAAGGTATCTTAATGATTTTTCTTTTTGTTTTAGTGACGATAAAATCCGTTATTTTCCTTAAACGGTGAAGGTAAAGTAGCATGATATTCTTTGAATGCCACATTAAGCCCCGTCGTGAAATCGGTGCAGACCTGGGTCTCGTTTGACTTCTTCACATTGATGGTCGTTGAAGCCTATTTACCGTACACACTTTTTGACAACACAGTTTTTTCTAGTCTGTCGATTTCCTCCTTTATTTGAGATAAAGAAGCCAAAGTCACATTACGTTTTTTTTATAAACACTGGTTGGATGTCTTCTTTTAACTAGAATTTTGCCGTCATTTAATTGCAACGACCAAGGCCCACAGAAGAAAAAACTTCAGGAAATGCTACTTTTAATTAAATCGTTTGCCTCAGTGGTTAGGTTTTCTACTTTTTGTCAAAATGGAATTAATTGGCACATCTCAGAATTCAAAGTTTCCCTCCAGTGGGTGTCAAATAAATTTTCTGTATTTTAATAGAAATCTCTATAGTTTTATGTTTTCTTCAAAAGTCCAAATGGATTTTAATATATTTATTTATGATTTGTACTTGCACGTACTTCCTAATGTTTACGCAGTCTTCTTCATCTCCTTTTCTGTGTTTTACGAAGATATTAACCCTTTTTCTTGCTCGACAATGTGAGCTCATGTGCACGATACGTCTACAATTTAGGCATTTTTTATCCAGGTAAGCACAGTCTTTATACTAATTTAATAATTCACAACCAAAACACGGGTTACAAAGAAACTTGTCTCGCTTCTTTCGTAATATATTTTATTTAGTTGGAGAATAAAGTTGTTTTTCTTTCTGTGTACTTCTTTCCTTACGTGAGCTATTCCAGATTTCTCATTATTTTTAGAATTTCGGCGTACGCTTACTAATCTCTGGAAGTTTTTCGCTTTTTGTTGGAGAGTAAGATTTGGATCATTTTCCAATGTATTTATAACTGTTCCGCGTTTTTAGCTTAAACGAGTCCCTGAATAAATATCAGACATTTGAAATTATTTTCACTCAAATCTGACAGTTTGAAATCGACGCAATGCTTGTTCAAGCCCGATGCGAATGTAGTAACGTTTTCACTATAGTTTCTGGTTAAATTCATACATTTCCACTTCTTCTGAATGAGATAAGTTTTAGGACTAACAATTCAAACTAAAAGAAATTTAACTGCTTCAGAGAGTGCCAATTGTCTTGTTTTACGTGATAAAACATAATTCACAAATTTAGTGTTCTCCATGGTGCCAAGTTTTTGAAGAAGGTGATCTTTCTTAGAGTCTAACCAATTCATGCAATCTATGCGTTATAAATCCTCGAATCTTTTAGAATACGAGTCGAAGGTTATATCCTCGTTCGAAGAATATGTAAAAGTTTCTATTGCGCCGCAAATCGTGTTTTGTGAGAACCCATTTTCGTTTTCACTAATTTGTCCACTGTTTGCTATTTTAAGCAAGGTTCTTAGCACTTATTGGGTTCGAAGTATAATCTTTTCGAGTATCTGATGTCTGACTTCAGTTTGTTTTTAAATTTCAAGCAGTTTCATTTCAACTTGCTATTGAAATTTAAGTCTTTCTTTAGTAGTTTTCGTTTGAAATTCAAGTTGCTTTCTTAGCATATAAACTCACGTTGGTTTTGCTGTTCAAGTTGGAACTTATGAAAATCGTGCATGGCGGATTTAAATTCATCCATGTGTCATGTTTATGGTTCCTTTTTTTTCAAGATACCCGAATAAAAAGCAGGTATTAGTTTTTAACTCACTCAGTGAAAGGAAATAAGGAATGTATTTGAAAATGAATAACTTCAATTTCTTATTCACTCAGAAAAAGTGAAACATGAATATCGTAGTTTAGCGGCTCGCGTTCAGATTCAATGTAACTTAGTTACTCTTTTTTTTCGTTTGTTCTCTTTTCTTGATTACCAAGTACTGTTGAGTAAAACAACGTGTGACGAAAATAGAATATTTCTTTTTCGTTAGATTTCATTTTTTGGATTACCAAGTACTGTTGAATAGAATAAAGTGTGACAAAATTTTTGTGCGTACATATTGATAGTTTCCACGCAGATCTTTTGGGTTAGTGAAGGGTCCTTAAGAATCCTCGTAGTCTATAAGAATCTTCGCGTTCCGTAAGAAATCTCGAGTGTCCGTAAGAATCCTCGTCGCCAAGTCTTTGTGAGCTCGTCACGAATTTGTTGGGTGCGTTTGGCTTGAAATAAAGACAAAGACGGAATAGTGTTATATATATATATATATATATATATATATATATATATATATATATATAAACAAAACAGTAGTAAACACACAAAAACAATAATGGATTAGCTTGACTGTTAGTCTGGATGTCAGAGTTAATTCCTGGTATACATAGATACAGCTTTCACTCTCTCCGCTACTCTCTCTTTTACTTGGGTTCTAGAAACCAGAACTGCTTTTTATATATAGTTTGGACGTGTTCATGTGTTATTTGGGCAAGTCCCTATAATACAGAGCAATTCTCTTTTCGATTTCTATTTCCTGTTCGACGTTTTCTTCTCTTTCACATGCATGTTTCTGTGTACTTTGTATGGCGTATTTATGTTTAATCTTTTGTGTCTGAGCGCCCGTTCAAATCCCTATCTACATTTTTACACACGTAAATACTCCGGTATTAATATATATAGATTATAAATACCTTCAATAATTTCTCGGTGATTTTGCCTGAAAAGTAATTATTCATTTACAAAAATTAGTAAAAGACGTCACTTAAATTATTATCCATCGTTAGCCTTTACTTTTACGTTACATTCTGGCAGCATAGGTTTTCATCCGCTTTGCCACATGTGGCCTAGCGTTGGCTGTCTTCTTGCAAAATGATTTTGCGTGACTCTGCTTGCACAGCTGCTGTTTTTTCATCAATACTTGTCTAAAAAGCATCAACTGTAGTCGATAACTATCTCTTTAGATAATATCGGTCTGTTTGGAGAGCTCATAACAAACTACAGCAAGCTGATCCCACAAAATACAAACTATAAGCTTCCTGCTATGTATATCTGACTTTGCCTCCAATGTTAATACATGGCCGGGCTTACCGCCGATCGTCTACGCTTAGATTTATCATAGTATATCCACTTTTTATCGCAGGTCATTATACCATGGAAAAACTTTTTCTAGCGCCGAAGCAGCTGTTCACACTTGACAAGGCTTCGTTTGATTTCTCTCCACTTCGCTATCCTTGGTTTTTGAATCATTCCTAATGGTTTCAATCGTTTTGAAACAGTTTTGTGATCAACTCACAATTATTCTCTAAGGTTAGTTTGTGCCTGACACGAGTCTTCATGAATAATGAAATTTTAAATCCATCATCAATAATCATCTTTTGACTTCTTGAAATCTGATTTTTTTTTACTTTTTATTTTATCCTTTTTTAACTTTCCCAACCCGTAACGCCCGTCGTTCTAGATGATGTGTGTGTTTCTGTTCGTGCGTGTGTTTGTCTTTGTGTGTGTATATGTATTTTACATTGAATAAAATAGACATATTTTGTCAACTTGTTTTATACTGATAATTACCACTTGTCTAATCAGTTTCTTGATGTTATTAAATTCATTATAAATGTGGCATGTGCCAGAGTTTTAATCATCTTCGGGTGTATATTTCTAAGACAACTTATTGCAACTTCATTCAGTTGTATTGACGATGTTTAAAAACACGCGCATACGCACTCGGTTGCAGATCTTTTAGATTTTTTTATTTATCCGTTATGGCATAACTGTGGAATCAAAAAGTATTTGTAAAGAAAGTATTCCATTGCAAGGGAATTGATCGGAAATTTCTAAAAATATAAAATGGCATTAAATATTATAGGCATTTTAATATCTTATTGCCATATTCGTAATACATTTTGTTGAGAGATGGTTGGTTAACTTTGATAGAGGGTCTCTAGTATTTGAAGATTTATTTATTATTTTTGTGGTGTAGTCATGTGGTGATTTTAATAAGTATTTTCTAATTTTGTGAAGATGGAGAGGAATGTGATTTTTGATGTTGACAAAAGAAGAGTAATTGATATGGCCCTGGGCAAAAGTTCGCAAGAAAGACACGTTATATGTTGGAATCAATATTATATTACAAAAGTGAACAGTGTACAGAGGAAATA
Organism: Ascarosepion bandense; assembly: GCA_037127315.1. Classification (NCBI taxonomy): domain Eukaryota; kingdom Metazoa; phylum Mollusca; class Cephalopoda; order Sepiida; family Sepiidae; genus Ascarosepion; species Ascarosepion bandense. The sequence continues at coordinate 2,625,554 of JBBBDQ010000862.1, read as the reverse complement.
GTGTATAATAGTACATAGCACCGCAACGGCGTACGAATAAATGAGTATTATATTTGCTGCTCCTTACTATTACCCCCAAGAGTAGATAAATCTCGGTATTTATGTAATTCGCTAGAGTTCATATTAGAGTGTAGGTAATTCCCCACAACACCCCCTCCCCAGCTATTTTGTCTGTATAAGTTGTTAGTACCTCTTACGATTTGGGTTAATAATCAGCGGATCGGTAAAGTTTCGTTTTCTGCCCGACCAACGTTGTTCGGTTTTTGGTTGGGGTGGATCCAAGTCAAAAGTCTCAAAGATAATGTCAGTTGATTCTTCTTCTACCGGGGGCGTGTCGCGCGTATCATCTGGGCGACGCCTCTTTTGCTGGTGCTGGTGGCGTTTATGTCTGTGTCGTGGGCATTTAACGATGTACAACATATCGCCTATGCGCTTGTCAGTAGTCCCCATTTTCGAGAACGACATATTATTTTTGTAGTTTTTAAAGAAAACTTTTTTCTCCGAGACTGAAACGTCTCGTGAGCACGCAGACAGTTTTTCGTAGTTTAGTTTCTTTTGGCAGAAGTTTATCGAATGCCGATCTGATCTTTCGCGCGAACATGGATTCACCACGGAGACAGCTGGCGGGCTGTTAAGATTTGGTGTAATCCTATTCACCTGTACAAAACGTTAAAGCGCTTCGTCCGTAGATGTTCCTTGGGCCGTCTTCAAAACTCTTTTTAAGGTGTCCACAAAACGCTCGACCTGTCCCTTGGACCTGGGGTGGTACTTGAGAGTGGTGATGCGTTTTATTTGAAACACATCACGGAACTCCCTAAAATGGGTTGATGTAAATTGCGTCCCATTGTCGTTCACGATGGAGACCACCACGCCGAACCAAGCAAACAGTTCGTGAAAAAAGCTGGTTGCTGTTCCCGTGGTGGTCTTCTATATTTCAGAACTTCGGGCTCTTGTTGTAATTTGCTGTAACTATCGATTACAACCAGATAGTAGTGATCCTTGAGAGGGCCCGCGAAGTCGACATGAATCCTTTGATTGATGAATGCTTGAATGTAGTTGGTGGCGCTTTTGCAGCTAAAGAGCACCACTTACAGTCGTCTATCTATTTCACGATGTCTCTATCCATATTTTGTCAATATACAAAACTACACATCAGATTCTTCATCCAAATTTTTTCAGGGATGTTCCGAACGAAAATCCCCTAGAATCTTTTTTTTTTGTAAACTCTTCGTTATTACAACTTTTTCGCTGTATAACAATACTTCATCGCACAGCGAGAACACATCTTAGGCGTTTTTGTTAGTGGCTAAATTGTTTTTCATAACGCGAATGAAGTCGTTTTTTACTGCCTCCCTTTCTATTTCAGCTAGCGTTACCGGGAGTTTTCTGATTATATTCATTGTTTTGATCTCGCAATTTCTGCGGAGTGCCGCGATTATTGTGTCGTCGAATGAGTCGTTTCTTTGTGTATCAGACTTGATACGCTGTATGCATGACAAATTTGCTTCGACTTTAAGTATAGCAAGTTAAAATTGTAATTCAGCAAGATGATGCCCCATCTCAGTAATGTATTTGCCGTATGGTACGGCAACACTTTTTTGACCCAAAGATTGAGATTATAGCTTTGTGGCCCGAAGGAAGAGTGAAAGGTTTAACATGTAAATACATATAGAACTTAGTCACTGCAAATATTATGGCTAGAGCCTTTTTTGCTATCTGTGAGTATTGGGTTTCAGCGGGTAGCAATGTCGTGGAAGCGGGTACGATTGGTTTTTGTGCGCTGTCAGTCATTCGGTGTTAGATGCAAGGTCCGCCGTATGAATTGGCATCACGATAATGTCTAGTTTCGGGTCGTAATGGGTTAACAAGAGATCAATTGTAAGTGTGTTATTAATTTTTTTCAAAATGGAGGGACCATTCCCAGACTATGTCTTTCTTCATTAGTTCGGTCAGTGGGGAACGCAGATCTTGCATATTTCTGATAAAGACTTGGTAGTAATTAGCCAATCCCAAAAAGGTTTGCAGGGCTGGTATGTTCTTATGGGCTGGCATGTCTTTGATTGCTGTAGCCCTTTAGGGATAAGGATGTCTACCACTTTCTTTGATGATGTGTCCGAGATATTATATCTCGTTTAAACAAAGGTCGCATTTGGCTTTTTCATTTTGAACCCATACTCACGAATTTTCTAAAAAACCCTATGTAAATGCTCCCTATGTGGTTCTATTGACTGACTGGTTATTATTATATCGTCCAGATACGCCACTGAAAAGTTAAGGAGACCCAGTATTCTAACCATGACCTGCAGAAAAATCGAAGGCTCCACCTTTTTCCCGAAGGGTAATCTGTTGAACTTGTACAGGTCACTATGGGTATTAATACACAGGTCTCTATGGGTATTAATGCTCAGGATCAGTTTCCTTTTTGTTGCCATTCTTTCCAACACCTCATCGTTGCTTGCATACTCAGTCCACAATATCTGTAGCATCCTTCTGTAGAACCACATTTCGGCCGCCTCCAGTTTTGTCCTCATTTTCGATTATGTTGTCCAGCATTCACTGCCGTATTGAAGAACTAACATCACGTAGCAGTCCAGCAGTCCTTCCTTCGTTTATATTGAGATTTTCCTGTGTGTTAGTATTTTGCTCATCTTCTGGAACGCGTCCTTTGCCATGCCAATTCGCCTTTGTATCTCCGTGTCGCACTTTCCATCTTCTGTTAGAACACTTCCTAGGTAATTAAATTTTTGTACTTGCTTGATTCTGTTATCCCCCACCTGTATTTGGCATTTTCGGTTGTATCTTTTGCTGATGACCATGCACTCAGTTTTCTTAAAGTATATTTGTAGTCCCTTCTTGTCACTCTGCACTGCTAATTTCTGTATGAGGTCTTGTAGTTTCCTTTCCGTGTCTGCAGTCAGCACTGTATTGTCCGCATACCTTATGTTGTTCAGGTTGTGGCCTCCAATAACAAATCCTGGCGTGTCATCTAGGGTCCTCAAAATATTCTCGCTGTATAGGTTGAACAAATCCGGTGAAAAGACACATCCTTGTCTTACGCCTTTTTCTATCTTTGTTTATCTACTGAGGTCGTTACCTGTCCGTATGCAGGCCGTTTGCTGCCAGTAGAGATTCTTGATTATTCTTATGTTTTTGCCGAAAATGTCGAGGCTGCCTAGCATTTCCATTAATTCTTTGTGTAGTCTTACTTTGTCAAATTCAAGCATATCCATCCCTAAAAAATAGAGACGTGTTAGGGCTAAAATTTTCTGACAACAATCTTACGGCTTCTGTAAATTCTAGTTCCGTAGTTTTCTTAGGTAGGATGTAATCCATAAATCTACCGTGTTTTGTAGTACCAAACTTTCACAGAAGTAAACTGATCTCTTTTTTTTAATCAGGCCAGCTTTCACGGTCGACCTTGAAGTGATCTTCGTGTCTTCCGAAGTATACGTCGAATGTCTTATAGTCCTCCGGCACATATGTGAAACTTTCCATTGTACTCCAGATGGTAATTTGAGAGAACGCCGCCTTGTTCTTGGCGGGCGGCTGGTGTTATACAGAGCTTCGAAAAGCAATTCCTTGACTCATTTTTGTCTGTTTTCGTTTTCTTGAATTGTTTCTAAATGTCTTCAATTTTTTGCAGTGTTTCCCTGAGTCTGTCTTTATCTTTTGTAATGTTTCGACATGTGTGTGTTCACTTTTTAATATCTCTAACAAGAGTTGCTGTTGGTCTTTTTGTTGTTGTTATTGCTGTTCTATTTATAGTCGTTGTTGTTGTTGTTGTTGTATTAGACGTTCTTCTGTTTTCTTCTTGGTGGTCCAGTTGAGCTTTCAGCATCTGGACGGTGTTGGCTTTACAATCCTCAGTTGTATTTAGAACGAGAAACAAATAAGTCTTACTATTTGTAAATCCTCTTCTCAACGAGAAGAAAAAATGGATTTTTTTTTTCCGTGAGGAGGCGAGGACACTTCCTTATTTTCTCGATGGTTTCTGTAACTATTAAACGAATTACTGTTTTAGACTAAACGTAACAGAACGAGAACAACAATTTACTTTTTTTGAGAAATATTAAAAAGTTTTATAATGGAATTTTACTGAAATTTTTAATACGACTGTGTTTTGTTCTAATTTTATTATGACCAAAAACTAAGTAATTATATATATATAGAGAGAGACAGACAGACAGACAGACAGAGACAGAGAAAGAAAGAAAGCAGACAGACAGACTGACAGAGAAAGAAAGGTAGAAAGAGCAGTAAGAACACATGCACTAAAGGATATTCATAGGAATGTATTTGAGAACAAATATGACTTTCATATAAATATTTTATCATTCTTGCTCTAATCCGTTAGTTCGTGTTGCATAAATCGATTTCATTATACACACACACACCCAAGCAAACACACAATACACACGCACACATACATACACACAATACACACACTCATATATATTTAGAGAGAGAGAAAAAAAGTCAAAATGAGGGAGATGAGTAAGAAAACCTACACCAAATTATAATAATAGACGAAATAATTTGGGAAGAAAAATGACGCTGGTATAAATATTTTCTAATTATTGCTCAATCCTGTTATTTCTTGATACATAAAATCAATTTCATTTGCTTTTCTCTTTTATTTTTCTTTCATGCTAAAATTCGGAATCGTATGTATCATTCGTGCGTTTGCATTTATATTTCTGTTAGAAAGCAAGAATCGTATTATGATTAAAATCTTCATTGTGATGAAATTTAATCAGCAGTTATTTACAGATTCTTCGCATTGTGCGGAACTCGGTCATCAGATAATGGTTGAACTTAACCTTTTACAGAATTTTTGTTCTAAAAAGTTAACAAAACTTAATGATGAAAACAGATACTTGCATTTGACATCCATAAAAAGAAAAACCGATGATAAATATTGACAATATATAAGAAATCAAAAGTAACTATCAGGCTAAAATTCACACTTCTACTTCTATTCTTTCTTTTTCTATGTGCCGTGTCCCTTCCGGAAGTAGGCGGTCATGCATTGTACTCGTACCTATACCTAGTTTCCCTTAACATGCTTTCTCCTCTCCCACCAAACAAACCTCGCTCTGATTTCCATTTGCTCTAGCCCATAAACTATGTCAGGCGTTGCTTTCTTCTCATCTATCTGACCTCAAAGACCTTTTACTCATCAAATGTCTCAGGAAATTCAGATGCCTTTTCTGATGTTAAGTATTAATTTCCTCTTCGTTTCCATCCTCTTCAAACCTGCTTGTTGCTCCCATGTTCGTTTCATTGTATTCTTAGTATTCAACTGTAGAACCACAATCTTTCAAGTCTCTACTCACATTCTGGAATGCATTATTAAACATGGCAATTTGCCCTCGTTCCATCTGTCTTCTGTTAGATATCCCAAGTTTTTATATTTCTGTACTTACTTGCATCTAGTATGCCAATCCCGTAGTTTGCATTTTGGTTTCGGATTTTTACAAATAACGATCCATTCAGTTTTCGTGTAGTTTATATGCAATCCTTTCTTTTCGCTTTTTCAGTAACCGTCAGAAAGATATAAGCACGCTAAGTAAAATTTTCTTTGTCGTTCATATTTAACGAAATATTTTAAAAGAAAATATACTTCGCAAATATATATTCATATATACAAATTGTCGCCATGTTTTATTTTTTTGATTTTGATTTTATCAGCGCGATCGTTTGAGTTCCTCCTGAGAGTAAAAGAATAGAGTGTTTTGAAATAGCTACCTTGCGCTGCTTGCCAGTCTTGTACATATTGCTTTATTATTATTTTCAATCTGCTTTTTGGTAATTACTCTTGCAATACAAGACTCTATCTTTCGGCCGAGCAAAATCTAGGTTTCTCCAGTCCATAGGAAATGAGAAAGACAGAGTGCGATAAATGCTAGTCAGTATAATCGCTCTGCTTTACTACACTACAATAGTGTCCACGTATTTAACAGGATAAGAACATACCATTCCTGTATGGTGGTATGTATACAACATCCATTTATTTCAATGTAATGTTAGTGTTTTTTTTCAAATTTACGTAAATTAGATGACAATTCACACATTCACCATATATATATATTTATATATATATATATATATGTATATATATAAACATATACACACATATATGTATATATATATACATACACATGTATATATATATATATATACACACACACATATATATGTGTATATATATATACACAATTTTCTAGCTTCATTTTTTGACATATATGCATACCTGACAATTTCCATCCCCACAAAAATAAATACTGTGACTTGAACATTACCTGTGACTCAACGCTTCATGCAGATTCTTCTTTTACTCTTCACTAAGATACCATCAATAAATATATACATCCCTCTCAGTTTTGTAGAACTTTTATTAAGTTGGTCTTTATTTCTGAGATGAGGTAGATTTATACTATTTCCCTCACTTCCCTCTAGGTATGGGGTAAATAATAGGACATATTGTGTTCTATAGACTTGGCTGGCAACCTACTACGGGATAACCTTCTGCCCAGTCAGTCATGTCTCTTTCGAGACGTAATCGCCCATACGTGTATCACGTATGGCACCTAACGGCCTGACATTATTCGAAAGATTGTCCCCATCTTATTGCTATTTGTATGTCATTTCCGCCGTCGTACAAATGGCAAGAAAGAAAGACTGAATAATATAAATAATGTCATCATTTTATATATAAAACATAGGAGGATTTTCTTATTTTAACTGAAATATCAGTCGCAATTCGTCATCATCAAGTATTAATTATTATCACACTCACATTGTAGTATAACCAGAATGAATCAGCAAATGACTATGGAATTTCGATCTAATTCTAATGGAAACTTGTTTAATATGCAAAGAAATCGACAATTATATATCATTCGTCGCTTTTACATAATTTCTGCGGCCTTAATATATATGTTTGATAACTTACTTAATTTGTGATATTCACATAATAATTATTTATGATATTTTATAAAATCTGATTGTTAGTTTTGTTTCTTGTAACTGCTGTTTTTATATTCATAATTATAATTTAAACCTAATACATGTTAAATTCCTGCTCTTATTATTATATACCCCAAAGGGTTTTATAACATTTGACTGAGAAAAATACGTTTATACAGAAATTATTCATTAGAAATTAGTTATAAATTAGTGAGTAATGATTTATTTTATTTTTTTGTAAAATATTCAATCATTTTTTTAGTATGTTCTATTCATTTATATTGTTCACATCTTTATCGTTTACGAGACAATGGTTCTATTACTATATGTCAATTCATGGGGAATCCTTGTTTCTTCGTAATAAACGTCCTCGTCTGTTGATACGATTTGAGCTGCAACAGAAGCATAAAAATAAAATACCAGAAATAGAGAGCATTCTTATTCAAAATACAATTATTACACGTGTTTTTATTTCATTTACTCGTACGTTCAAGTACTGCACGTTTTTTTTTAATTTTTTAATCGTTATTTTTATAAGAAATAGAGAATACATGACTATTTTGTGAAGATGAGATTATGCCTGTATTATTTTATTTTGAAACTGTCGCAAACATTTGTTGAAGCTGTTCAAGGCATTTACTGAGACAGGTTTATTGTAAGAGAGATGCAGAGAAATAAGACAATGAAAGGGGATGCATTATGTTATTAGCTATTGTACGGAATAAGCTCATATAAACTATTTCGGACATGTATGATTTTAGCAATAAAAAAAGAAGGATCGTATCTTTAATTCATCATTCTGTATTACTTTTATCACAACTGGCAACAAAAAGAGATTAATTGTTTTTTTCTATTTCTCTCAGTCAGTAAAAACTAAGGCTAGAATTCTAGATTGTATACTCATGAAAACTCAGTTAAGTGATATAAGTAATACACGCTTGCACGATCAAATCCCGAACGAGACATAACTGATCGGGCAGATGATTTTCCTCCAGTAGATTGTCATTACTTTCTGCAGTAGATTGTTTGCCAACCAACACTATAGAAACCAATCCGTCGTGCTATTTAACCCATTGTTTAAAGGAGAAGCGACAGATTCTTAACTTTTTCAAAGATATTTCCGCGTATGTTATTGCAACGAATTCAACAGGAATTCTAAATCGGCAATTTGATTTCTCCTTCGTATCCACTGCATGCACATTATGAAGATTATCCAGTTTATTTAAAGACTATTAGATTGTAATGATTTTATGTTAATTATAATGTTTATCGAAACAATTCACTCATTAACCTACATATGGGTAAAAAAGAAGTAGATTTAAGCCTAATTCACGTACATTTATCCGTTAGTATATATAAGGTTATCCGACTGTATTTCGAATTTGGTTCCTCGATTTTGAATTTCAAGCAGTTATCAATTAAACTACCCTCACATCCGAGCTTATTACACCGGTTATTCAAAAGCAGTCACCAATCTAGTTACTGATTGAGTTGTTTCTAAGAAAGCCAAAAATGAAATATTATAGTATCCCATCGATCTACTAGATCAGGGATAACAGCTGTTGGATTAATCTTTTTAATAATAAACTGTTGATTAGTTCAAAAGAAGTATAGGTGTCTGCATGAAGCGGTATATTTATCTCGAAAATCAATGAAATATTTTCTAAGGTGCAATAAAAAAGAGTTCGCAAACTGAAAGTTAAAAGGCGAATGTTGGATGTGAGTATTTCCTTGCATAATGATTAGTATATTAAAGTACGCATGAAGTGTGGGGCTAAGGGTATTAACACAAAATGCAGTTATGTTGAAAGATAAAAGTTGCAGAAACGTAGTTAGTTTCTTCATACAATACGGATATAATGATAATTATTATATCTGAAAACATCGAGTGACATAAATTGCCGTCCATTTTACAATCGAAACGGTTAAGAATCTCTTCTAAACCAACATTTAAAATTAATGCTTGTTTTCATATAAAACAGACAATTGGTCATAAACAAATTCTTTCCATGGAAAAGCGAGCATAAAAGAAATAATTATTTCTCGTTGAAAATTACTCAATCGAAACATCTAGCAGATAGGCCATATAGAGTAATTGGTTGTATTTGCTCCATAAATAATGGTGATTAACATTTCATCAATGGAAAAATTACTTAGAAAAAAATTAATGCGTGTACAACACCCAAAAAATGAATAAAAATATAGTGCTAGATTGGTTTAGATTCAACACATTTATTTTGGAATGCTTTGAAACGAAAAACAGATTAAGGATAGGGATCTAACAGCACTTATTTATGTCGAGTGTAGAAAAAAATTTCCCATTAACTTTTTTGCTTAAAAAAGATAAAACTTACAAACAATAATAGAAAACAAAGCGAATCACATCGAATTTTGATTTCTTAAAATGAACATATATTTCTGCCAATCGAATTGGCATTAGGCTCAATTTCGAAATCAAATATACACTATGATATCCTAATTTTTCATTTATAATTTATATCTTTTGCGTTATATATATATATATATATATATATGATTGACTGGTCTACGTTTGAAGTTAATTTTTTAATTGTTACTCTGAATTTGCTTGATTCTCTTACATTAAAAATATGATTACTTGTAAATTTCAGTATGTTATGTAGCTTAGGAATGTATTGAATTTAGCGATTTTAATTCCAAAACAATTAGAAGCATAGTATAAAGTTCCTACGTAATTCCTCATATGATAAAGATTTTTTTTTATAAGCGTTTCACCCCGAGCAACGCATGTCACTGCCACTACTGCGCAGGGGGCTACACAGAGTGGAGAAAGGATGATTAAATATAGGAAATGTCAGAGGGTTGGTGATAGGCAGGTAAGGATACAGAGAATGAGGGTTGGGTAGATGAGAATGTTCTGAGAATAATTGGGAGTTAGTGTGATAGGAGGTGTCTATTGACCCTACATTTAAACACCTGGAGATTGTAGCTGTCGGGAAAGGAGACTTGAGGAAGCGCGAGAAAGAAGCTGTTGGAGCAGAATTTACGGTTACATCTTATTTGTTTAACTGTAAAAGGGTGGGACCTATTTGGTAATCTAGTATATCGTGTAAATTCATGCTTAGGCGGCACCAGTGATCTAAGCTCATCGGAGCAGAAGCCATGAAAGTACTTGTAGAAGAGGTACAGGGAAGCCACATCACGCCAGTGAGAGAGTGGTTCCAGCCGGTCTGCCAAATCAGTATCAACCACGTTACAGATCCTCCTTTTGTACTTTGTCAAGTAGCCCAAGGATAGCAGCAGGGACACCCGACCAGATATGGAGGCAATATTCAATACACGGGCTGATGGTAGATTTGTATATGTGCAGAATAGATTCAGGTGGGAAAAATTTCCGGGCCCTTCACAGAGAGCCGACTTTCATAGCAGCAGATTTGGCAATGGATTCGATATAGTCATTCCATTTGAGGTCCGCCGAAAGTGTAAGGCCAAGGAGGCGCAGTATTTTACTCTCTGGGAGGCTAGCCTGTCTATGGTGGTTAGTTGATAACAGCTTCGTTTTAGAGGCATTGAAATTTACCAGCCATTTCCTAGCCCAGGCCACTACGGATTGGAGGTCACTTTCAAGTACGGCAGCGAGGTTCACTTTGTCGTCCATACCTAGTTTTTGATCGATGCGAGAATAGATTGTTGTGTTATCGGCATACATGCCAACTTGGGATCTAATGGCGTCGGGGAGATCATTAATGTAGATCAGAAAGAGCGTGGGACATAAGATAGAACCTTGAGGGATGCCAGCACTCGTATGGTAGTTTTGGGAGGCATGCCCATTTAATACCACCTTCAATATGCGGTTAGAGAGGAATGACTGGATAAGGTCAAATAGATGTCAAGTTATCCCGTAGCTTCGCAGTTTGCACAAGAGGCCAGCATGTCAGTCCCTGTGGAACGCTTTGGAGATATCCAAGGCAACGGTTCGGGCTTCACCATTCTTGTCAAGTGCCCGGTATATGTACTCAGTAATGGTCGTTAGCATATCAGCAGTAGACCTGGTGAAGCGAAACCCGTACTGTTTGTCGGAGAGAAGTCTGTTGGCCGTGAGATGCTGAATCACCTCGGCATTGATAATGGATTCGAAAACTTTGCCAAAGATCGGAAGGAGACTAATAGAACGGTAATTGGCGGGGTCTGAGGGTTCGCCAGAATTCTTAAATATAGGAACTACGCAGGAGGATATCCAACAGGCAGGAAAGCAGGAAGCAGATAAGAAGAGCGTATAGAGTTTAGAGAGGACAGAGGAGAGTTCTGGGGCACATTTCTGACTGGGATTCCGTCACCGCTGCTCGCTTTGTGTGGGTCAAGTTGTGCAATTATCTTGGCGACCAGCGAGGGTGTAATGTGGACGTTCTTTATTTGAGCCTTAGTTCTGGCTGGGAAGTCTGGTGTAGCTATTCCTAACGAGTCCAGTGTCGAATTGGTTGAGAATCTACGGGCAAAGCATTCAGCCTTGTCGGCTGGGGAGGTGAGAACTTCAAACTCATTGATTAGTGGGGGTATTGAAGTCTTGTTCCTGCTGAGCACGCTTTTGCAGAGACGCCAGTAATCTTTTGGAACCAAACTTAGAGGATGCTATGCGTTGCCTAATTCTGGTAGCAAACGCCCTCTTAGCTTCGTTAAGTACTTTTTTACACTTGTTCCGTGCTGAGGCGAAAAGGAGCCTGTTTTGGTTCGATGAGAAGCTTCGATAGAGCCGGAAGAAATGGTCCCGGTGGGCAATGGCGGCCGAGCAAGCGGGTGAGAACCAGGGGGATGAATTTGGTTTTAGTTGGAATTTCTTGGCCGGGATAAAAGCATCGATGCCAGCCTTAACCCAAGAGGAGACCTAGGAGGCACAGTCTTCGACAAGAAGATCGAATACTTTGTTCCAGGGGACGTCGCAGAGGAAGTCTCTGAACGAATCCCAGTCTGCTCTTCCGTAGCAGTATGATATTCTGCTGGTCTGGTTTTCTTGGGTAGAGTTAGTGCGGATTGAGATGGTGACGGAGACTACGGCGTGGTCAGAGTTTCCGAGGAGGCAGAGTTGCCTGGTAGTGCAGGAGTCTGGGATGGAGGTAAAGCAAAGATCGAGTAAAGAGTCCCTTCCGTTAGTGTTTTTAGAGAAACGCGTGGGGAAGTCCACCACTTGCGTTAGAGCTTGGGTTATTGAAAAATGCATGGTGCGGATCCCAGCAAGGTCGGTGGCTGAATTTTCAAGCCACTTGGTGTGGTGGGCGTTTTATAAATTCATTAAAAAGAAATGAATCATAACTCTTTTATTGTGATTAGGATAAGAATAGTGTCAAAAAGATAAACAAAATAAAATAATAAAACATATATGTTGACACTATGTATATAAAAATTCACTCTTTTACATTTGAAAAATTTTCGAAATATTATTTTCCAATTCAGTGGTATGAAATATAAAAATTAATAGCATTTTTTTTCATATATGTCGAGTGCCTTTGCTGGAGGTATTTCAAATTCTGTAGAAAAATGTGGGTATAAATACTCGAAAGAAAAAGTAATGATTATTTGAAACCACCAAATAAAACATCATGCATTATGCATGCATAACTTTGGCTCAGCAATATCTTCAAGTCGCTGATCATTGTGTTAATTGAGAATATAATTCGTCCTTTTTCACTGCATCAACACAAGGCAAGCAACGAATTTTGACAAACCAGCTCCTACAAGGCCTATGCAGCTCTAAACAAGGATATCATTGGATTGTTCTTTGAAATCCAATGTCAATTGATTATCAGGTTTGTACTTCTTTCTTCTTAATTGTGTTTCCATAATTTGAAATGAGAAAATGTCAATATGTTTTCATTTATTTGATAGCATCCTGTCGAGTGCGCATGTCCGGAATTTTCTGCCGATAATAATCAAGAAAGATAACAAATCAAATAAGTTAATATATGTCAACAAATCCTCATACAAAAACACAATTATCAATACTCTATTCATTCTAATATATATATATATATATATATATATGTGTGTGTGTGTGTGTGTGTGTGTGTGTGTGATTTAGGACAATTCTATTCCTAATTTTTTTATTTAAAAGCTTTGCATGTTTATCTTATTTTACTTTAAATGTGTATTCATCACCTTGTAATAAAACAGGTTACTTCTCTAATTTGACTCTTATTGATAGCTATTTATTAATTATAGTTTTCATCCTATTTCGCAAAGAAGTCAGTGAAATATAAATCTAATAGAAAATATTTGCAAAAAAAAAATATTGCATTTTTATTAATTCAGTATTCAACATTTAGTCAATAACTGGTTTAAAATACTGTGAGTATTGTTGGAGTTAATAAAACTTTTTTAAGAAGCTACACACCCTATTAAAACCAACTATAAGTTGTACATCTTATTTGTTTACACTTTCTTTTTTATAATCGTTTCATCCCAATCAAAGCATCACTGCCATTAGTGCACAGGGGGTTATAGTGTGAGGAAAACGGAAAGAAAAAGAAGAAAGTTACAGAGAAAGTCGAAAAATAAATAAGAGCAATACGAGAGTCAAAACTATAGAAGATGACAATTGACGTTGCAATTAAACCTTTGCAGATTTTAGCTATCAGAGAAACAAGTATGCGGAAGGAAATTCCAAAGACTGGAAGAGCAAAGAAACTGAAGTGTAGAAATGATGGTTACATTTGCTTAATATTACGGTAAAAGAGTAAGAGGTGTTTGCCAATCAATTAGCACAAATAAATTCATGCGGGCGGGGAACGTAGGAGTGAAGATCGTCAGAACAGAAACCCTGAAAATATTTTAGAAAAGACAGAGAGAAGCCACAATCTGTCAGTGATTGAAGTCGAGCTGCCATATCGGGATTGAGTACATTGCAGGTCATAGTTTGCCGAGATGAATCGCAGGATAACCCGAATCTGTATGACAACCTTATTCAAGCACGGACAAATGGATCATTAATAAGTGCCCAAGAAAGATTCTGACGAGAAAAACTTCTTGGTCCGGCTCAGTGACCAAATATTCTAAGCTGTATATGTAGCTATAGATTCGATGTATTCATTCCACTTGAGATTGGCCGAGAGAGTGACACAGTCGAAGCGCAATGTATTGCTTTTAGGGAGACTAGTGCGATCCATATATATGAAAGCTAGGAAAGTTTTTCTATGTTAGTCAAAAGAGAGAAGCTTAAATTTTAAAAATTCTAAATTAAAATTTACAAGCCATTTCATATCCCAATCTATCACATATGGGAAAATATTTAATAGAGAATTCGAGGTTACATTGTCATCTATAGCATTTTTTTATTGAGACGGGATTAAATGGTGGTGTCTTCTGCATAGATGACAACTTTGCAACTGATTACATCAGATTAACAAAAATCAGGATAGTGTAAGACATAGGATACAGCCTTGAAGAACACCCGCGTTTTCATGAAATTATTTGGAAGCGTCTCCGTTTAAAATGACATTCATTTTGCGTTTGTACAAGGTGTACTGAATTAAATTGTATAATCGTCCAGTTATAGCAGAGTATTGTAGCTTCTGCAAAAGGCCAACATGCCCAAGCCTCTAAAAATCTTTCAAGGGCAACAGGTAAAGCTTCACTGTTCTTATCAAGAGCCTGATATATATATTCTGTTATGACCGTTAGCATATAAGAGTTAGACCTGGCGAGGCAAATGTCATACTACTTGTTAGTGAAAAGGTTGTTGTGTGTGAGACGATGAATTCTTTCAGTATTGAAAATAGAATCGAACACATTGTCAAGAATTGATAAGAGACTGATAGCGTGATAGTTAAAGATGTCGAAAGTCTTTCCAGAGATTTTGATAACAGTAAGTACAAAGGAGGATTTCTAATAAGCTAGGAAGCAAGAAGCAACGAGACAATTGTAACAGATTTTGAAGTAGAAAGTTGAAAGTTAAGAGGCACATTTTTTTTAGGACGATGACTGTAACTCCACCACAAGTACTTGCTTTATGAGAATCAGTGTTAGAAGAATATTAGAGACCATAGAGGGAGATATATGTATACATCACTCAGTTGGCCCTCGATTCTAGGTGGGAAGTCGAATGTGGGTACTCCAGACGAGTCAACATTAGAGTTGGAACAGGTCTTGCGAGCATGACAGTAAGATTGATCTTTGTGGACCTCAAATTTATTAAATAGATATAGGATCGATATTTTGCTGTTGTTGAGCACACTTTTACACAACCACCTGCAGAAATTGAGCCAAATTTTTAAATCCTGGACGCATATGTTATGTAGAAATATGTATATATGCTTAGTCACTCTTATCTGTGTATGCCTATGCATAAGGACATACAGTTTTTGTCCCTCTAATTATAAGATTATTTTTAACTTAAGTGATATTTAATCCAGTGAATTTTGATATTAATGCCATCTTAGGTTTATTTTGATTTCATTTCCAAATAATTAATCCAAAATTAAGATCCCTGAAAATGATTGTTTTTTCTTCTTCTTAACATTTGAATTTAATGATTTCTTGTTTTTAATTCTATTTTCTTTCTCGGTAGAATTTGTGACTTCAGTTATTTAACCAGTTTCTTTTGATAATAATATTATTCGTGACTCTTTCATTGTAAGCTTAAAAGAAAATTAAGGCCGTTATATCGTGAAACCCACTTTCTCTTATATAATATTTTTTACGTTTATGTTATGCATCTTTATTTTCGTTTCTGTCAATAAGTGGCGACGTAAAGACCCTACAGCAAGTATCTACCACGTCTTTTTTTATTATTCTTTTTCTTTCTTCTTTTTTTCTTTTTCCTTGCTCCTACTTCCGTATTTTCAGACATACAAACATATAATTATAACTTACCATGTTTTGTTATCGCTGATGAGATGGGTGTTAAATTCACACGTAGAAATAGCCAAGTTTTATGGGTTATTTTAATTATACACACACACACTTATATATATATATATATATATATATATATATATATATATATATATATATATATATATATGCCATAGTGAGCATAAAGATCAGAACGATGTTAAGAAAAAGTCTAAACATGAAATAACTTAATTTAAAGCTACAAAGAACATTTTATCAAGGTAAAAAAGGTATAAAAGTAAATTATATAATTCCAACATATTAAGTTCAATAAACTTATTTTGATAAAATTATAAGAATAAATGTATAACATTCGAAAAAAATAGATGGTCAACAATATCAGAACGATTAAATAAATCGATAAAATTTAATTATTTTCATTTTAAAATTTTCTTAGGGTAAAATTATAAAATCTGGTATTTTACTATCTTACACCGGCACTTTACTGGCTCTTGCATTGTAAACATAACGAAAAAATCTGTGATATCATTGGAACTTTAAAAACTGATGGTCAAGTTATTTAATGAAGATAAACACTCGATTGAGGATATTTCAAAGAGTGTGGCAAAATATAAAGTGTTACGCAGAGTATTATGAGAAAACTTGAGGAAGCTGTGTCATATGAAGCTAAAACCTACCTGACAGGCTTAGGAAAACTACTGCAAGGGAAGACAGATGGATTAGTAAAGAATAAATAAAGAGCTAATGCTAACCCTGGCATTAAAATATCAAGGCACACTATTTACCGAAAACTTACTGAAATGAATCGGAACAGTCGAGTAGCCTCTACGAAACCTTCATTTTCTAAATAGAATCAAATGAGCCGATTGAAATTTGCTACTGAAAACCTCATATGAACAGAAGTACAATGACATTGTGTTCACTTCAGCGACAAGTCAAAGTGTAATCTATTCGGTTATGACCGGAGAAGGTTCGTTGGACGTAGTCCTTAGGAACGATATTTGGCTCAGTGCACAAAAAGTGGCATTAAATTTTGTGGAGGAACGGTGATGGTGCTTGACATGATTTCAACTGCTGGTACGGGAATCTCCTTAGGCTATACTGTAAAATTAACGCAAATGTATACATAGAGATTTTGAAGAAAAATGTTGTACCTAATTTGAAAACTGCAATTAATCAACATCTGTATTTATGCATGAATCCTATTGAGAATGTTTGGAAGTTACTCAATGAAAGAGCTAATGAATACATCCAACATATATCGAATAATTATGAACTAATTAAAAAAGGAGAATGAAAGAAAATATCAGTTTATG
This sequence comes from Ascarosepion bandense, assembly GCA_037127315.1. Taxonomy (NCBI): domain Eukaryota; kingdom Metazoa; phylum Mollusca; class Cephalopoda; order Sepiida; family Sepiidae; genus Ascarosepion; species Ascarosepion bandense. The sequence goes on along the minus strand of JBBBDQ010000862.1, from coordinate 2,608,446 downwards.
AATGCAAGAATTTAATTCTCATGTGTAGCAAAAATGTTATTGAAAGTAAAGGTTATTCACATGAAGTACTAATGAATTATGAACGCTGTTTTAATTTAGATATGATTCAAACATTATAATAATATGATTTTGATAATGGTTTGGATATTTTTGATCATCTACTTTTTCGAATGTTATATAATTATTCTTATAACTTTATCAAAATATGTTTATTGAGCTTTATATTTTGGAATTATATAATTTACATTTATCTCCTCATTTTTCCTTGATAAAATTTTCTATGAAGCTTTAAAATAAAAGGTTCTAACTTTTTAAACTTTTTCTTAACATAGCTTTAAGCTCACTACTGTATATATATATATAAGCTCACTACTGTATATATATATATATATATATATATAGATATATATGTATGTATGTTTGCCTGTGTGTGTGTTTGTGTGTGTGTGCCTGTGTGTGTGTTTGTGCGGGTGGAATCAACTAAAAATATAAATAATAGTATATATACATATATAGAAAATATTACTCAGCTGCTAAGAAAACAGAGCTCAATGTATTATAATAAGGATATTAATTATATAAATATATGATTTAAGTTTTTTGTAGTTTCATACACAACGCAAAAATCAGATGCATATAACAAACTAGTTTTCAACCGATGAAGGATACTATATATATATATATATATATATATATATATATATAACGATGAACACTTGGCAAATTATGCAGGTAAACTGGAACTCAAAAGTACTCAATGCTAAATTCATTTATTTAATTTAACAGAGTAATATAATTTAGAAAAAATTAGATATACTACTATTTCATAGTTGTATCTACAAAATTTTCTAATATATATATATATATATATATATATATATATATAATCATTTGACCCCAAGCAATGTAGTACTGCATCTGGTGCACATGAGGCTACAGTAGGGAAGAGTAAAGGGTTATATAGGAGAAGACCGAAGACAAGGAGGAATCGCTTACTGGCGTTGTAATATAACTGGAAGAAGAATAATGTGAATAATGGTGTGAAGTGAGATGCATGAGAGTCAAGTAAAAACTCTAGACAAGATTTAGTGTGTATTGGGAAAATCAGAGAAATATGGGTATCAAGAGGATAAGAAATATCGATTGATGTAATATTTAAGCTTTTGGAAAGTGTAGCTAACAAGTAAGCAAGTAAACAAAAAAGAGTTCCACGGGAGGAAAGTTTAGATAAAGAAGTCATTAGAATAGAGTTTTGTTGTCTTCATTTGTTGCCAGTCTGGTTGCTAGAGTAAATTCTTGAAGAGGGTCGAACCAAGGACCTAATCTCTTCAGAGCAGAGGCCACCGGAATATTTGTAGAAAAGTCAGAAGGAAGCCACATCCCATCGGTGAGAAAATGGCCGGTGTCATGCTTCCAGGTCAGGATCAATTACATTGCAGATCTTCTTTAACTTGTCGATAACCCCAAGATAAATGGTAGAGGTGCCTGAGCAGATATGATTAGAGTATTAATTGCATGAGCGTGTGGTTGATTTGTATATTTGCAAAGTGGTGAGAAAAAATATTCTCGCTCGAAAAAATGACCCAACTTTCCTAGGAGTGGATTTACCTGTTGATTCAATGTAGTCGTTCCAAAGTGAGACTGAGGAGGCGCAATGTATTGAGACTAGCCACAGCGATCTTAATAGTGGGGCAGGAGAAACTGTCAATTCTTGCCCCATTCCTCCACAGATTGGAAGTCCTTCTCAAGATCAGCCGCCAGGTTATCTTTCTAGGCTTTGGTAGAAGAGTGGTCTTGTCAGTGTAAATGTCTACTTGGGATTTGATCACATCAAGGAGATCGTTGATAAAAATTTGTAAAAGCGTCAGACCTAGGATGAAGATCTGGGGTACACCAGCATTCAGGTGATAAGGCCTGGAGCATGCCCGTTAAAGCTTACCTTCATTATGCCGGTTGATAGGAACAAGTGGATCAAATCAAGAACGTGTACAGTTATATCATAGCCCTGTAGCTTGCGTAGAAGGCCAGCGTGCCAGACCCTATCAAAAATTTTGGAGGGCAAAAGCTTGAGCATCGCCGTTCTTATCAAGAGCTTAGTATACGTACTTGGTGATGGTCCTTAGTAAATTAACAGTAGACCTGACAAAGTCAAGCCAAACTCTCTGTCCCAGAATAGTTTATGGGCGGTGAGATGTTGAGCTATTTCAATTTTGATGATAGCCTCCAACACTCAGATGATCATTTGTAAGAGACTAAGAAGGCGATAAGTAGAGGGGATGAAGGGTATTCCTGGGTTCTTAATTACAGTTACCACAGAAGAAGACTTCCAGCAAATAGGGTGACGAAGCAAAAATGCATAATTATAGAGATTTGAGAGAACAGAGAAAAGTTTTAGAGGAACATTTCAGTGGTGTTGTAAAAGTTCCTCAGTTGAGCCTCTTTTCTAAGAAAGAAATCAGATGCAGATACTACAGATAAGTCAAATGTGGAGTTGGAGGAAATGTTTTGAGCAAAGCAGTGGCTGTGACGACCACAAATATATTGATTAAAGTAAGGACGGGGAATTTGCTGTTTTTCAGCACACATTCGTAGAGACATCAGTAATGCTTGGAGTGGAACATGCAGGCTGATATAAGTTGCTTCATTCTCTCAGCAAACAAAAGGTTAGCGTCATTTAAGATCTTCTTACACTCATTACGAGCAGAATCAAAACAAGCACTTATTGCAGACAGACAAGCGGATTCGATATAAATGGAAGAAGTGACTGCTGCGGAAAATGCTGGCAGAGCATGCAGAAGAGAATCAGGGAGAAGAATGAGATAAAGGTCGAAATTATTGACCGAGATGAAATCATCGATGCAAGCTTTAACGTGGAGACAACGGTGGAGCAGTTCTCAACGGAAAGGCTAGGCACTTTTCACAAGAGACGTCAAGCACGAAATCGCGGAACGAATGCCAGACCGCTCTTTGGTAGCTGTAAGAAATTATATTGATTGAAGATTTCAGGGGAGGAGTATGTTTTTTGTTTTTTTTTTTAATCATCTCACCCCAAGCAAGGCATTCCCCTGCCACTATTGCGCATGGGGCTACATAGGGGAAGGTAAAGAGAAGGAGTGGTTAGACATAGGGAATGACAGGAGGAAGGTGACAGATGAGTAAGGATAGCGAGGATGAGGGTTAGGCAGATGGGAAGAGTGCTTGATAGAATGGGAGCAGGTTAGTGTGTTAGGAGGTGTCTATGGACCTTACATTTAAACTCCTGGAGATTGTAGCCGTCGGGGTAGCAATCGTTTGGAAGAGAATTCCACAGTCGGGAAGTGCGAAGAAAGAAACTGTTGGTGTAGAAGTTACGGCTGCATTTTATCGGTTTCACTGTAAAAGGGTGGGATCTAGTTGCTAATCTAGTATCTCGTTCAAATTCGTATTTAGGGGGCACCAGTGATCTAAGTTCATCGGAGCAGAAGCCGTGAAAGTATTTATAGAAGAGACACAGGGAAGCCACGTCGCGCCGGTGGGAGAGAGACGGCAGACGGTCTGCCAAGTCGGTATCTATCGCATTACAGACCCTCCTCTGAACCTTATCGAGAAGCCCGAGGAGAACAGCAGGGGCACCCGACCAGATATGGCAGCAGTATTCAATGCACGGGCGGATGGTAGATTTGTAAATGTGCAGGATAGATTTAGACGGAAAAAACTTCCGGGCCCTACACAGAGAACCGACTTTCATAGCCGCGGATTTAGCAATGGATTCGATATAGTCATTCCATTTGAGGCCCGCTGATAGTGTGAGACCAAGGAGGCGTAGTGTTTTACTCTCTGGGAGGGAAGCCTGGTCCATGCTAATGTGAGGTAGGTGAGATTGTCGATGATGGTTAATTGAGAGTAGCGTCGTTTTAGAAGCATTAAAATTTACTAGCCATTTCTTACCCCAGTCCAATATGGATTTGAGGTCTTTTTCAATCTAGGCTGCGAGGTTAGCTTTGACGCCTACACCAGATTTTTGTTGGAGGCGAGAGTAAACTGTGGGGTCATCGGCGTACAAACATATTTGGGCTCTTATGGAATCAGGGAGATCATTAATATATATCAGGAAGAGTGTAGGACATAAGATGGAGCCTTGGGGGACACCTGCGTTTGTATGGTAGTTCTGAGAGGCATGTCCGTTTAATACCACCTTCATTGTGCGGTTAGAGAGGAATGACTGGATTAGTTCAAACAAATGTCCCGTTATACCATAGCTCCGCAGTTTACAGAGAACGCCAGCATGCCAAACTCTGTCGAACACCTTAGATATATCCAATGCAACGGTTCGGACTTCGCCATTCCTGTCGAGTGCCTGGTATATGTACTCGGTGATGGTCGTTAGCATATCAGCAGTAGACCTGGTGAAGCGGAAACCATATTGCTTGTCCGAGAGGAGCCTGTGTGCTGTGAGATGCTGAACCACCTCGGCGTTGATAATGGCTTCGAACACTTTGCCAAAGATCGGAAGAAGGCTGATAGGGCGGTAATTTGCAGGGTCAGAGGGTTCTCCAGTCTTTTTAAATATAGGAACTACAGAGGAAGATTTCCAATAGGCAGGAAAGCAGGAAGCAGATAGGCAGAGATTGTAGAGCTTAGAAAGGACAGAGGAGAGTCCAGGGGCACATTTCATTAAGACTATGGTTGGGATTCCGTCACCACAGCTCGCTTTGTGAGGGTCAAGTTTTAAGATTATCTTAGAGACAAGCGAAAGTGTAATGTGGACATCATTCAGTTGTGCCTCGGTTCTAGGTGAGAAGTCGGGTGTCAAAACTCCAGATGAGTCCACACTCGAATTGTTCGAGAATCTGCGGGCAAAACATTCAGCCTTATCTGCTGGGGAGGTGAGGAACTCAAATTTGTAGATTAGCGGGGGTATTGTGGATATTGTTAAGTACTCTTTTACAGAGTCGCCAGTATTCTTTAGAGTCGAATTTAGAGCATGCTATGCGTTACTTCATTCTGGCAGCAAACAACATCTTAGCTTCGTTAAGTATCCTTTTACACTTATTACGAGCTGAAGAGAAAAGGCGCCTGTTTTGGTTTGGAGAGAAATATTAATGGATACGACAGCATGCTGGGAGTTTCCAAAAGAGCTAAGCTGCAAGCCTTGGCAGGAGTCAGAGACAGTGGTGAAACAGAGATCTAGTAGCGAAACGTATACTGTAGGGATACGTGGGAGGCGGGTGATGAAATCCACCAGTTGCGTAAGAGAGAAAAGTCTCCTATATTATAAGGAGGTGTTTAATGACGTAAACCCTTAAATCATGCATAATGAAAACGTCAGAGAAGGGGACTGAGTGGTAAATATAAGTTTCGCATGACTCGAGATTATTAGGGGACTTTTCATGGAGGAAAGATTTCACGCTGCAGAATTGTGTAGCATACCACATATGTTCGTGAAGGAAATGTTGATTGGTTTAGATGATTTGGGTTTAGCACGTTTAGCTTTTCTGAGATGATATTTTTAAATTTTGTTTTGTTGGTAAGTAGAGGTGACACACGGTCATTGACTGAGACATGTGAAAGAAAGGAGCTGACGTGACAGCAGCATAGTGTAGCCTCGGGGTTGCCCATCAAAAGCGCTTGCAGTAACACCTATCCTTGTGTGTTATGCACTGCAAGAACCCTGCTATTATGCAACTGTTGATCAGAAAATCTGCTCTCAATGCTATGCAAGTGTTAGGGCTCCTATCTATACGTCGGAAGCAGCAACCAGAAACTCCCAACACGGTACCTTCACAATGAAGAAATTTTGTCACCGACCATGCATATCACAAAAGAAAATATCGCAGCAGCAGCAATATTTTGTTCTGAGAAGAGAAAAAGAGGAATCAATTCAATAAAACTGGGAGCACCGGGTAATAGTAGGGTATATCTACTCCAATTAACGTTAAATTTAGTTTAACTGAAATTAAGAAGAACACTTACTGGTTCAGTAAAGGAAATGGGCAAGCAGTAGCTAACAAAACAAAGTCAACAGAATTAGGGAGACTGTGCACCAACAAAATGAGATGGTCTTAGAAAGTTAAGAGAAAGACAAAATGATACTGTCCAGGTTGGAAGAGGCCATTTAAGTGAAAATGATGATACATTTCAATGAATAAGTTCAATTATTTTGGCAAAAAACAATAAAACAAAATGATTAGATTTAGTCTTAACTAACCTATATATGCCACACGGGTTTAGATAATTTATGGCTTCGGAAGCGGTCATTCTCCTAGGAAAATTAATACCCGATATATCTCGACACACAAAAATAAATAATTAAACGAAATCTAGCCCTAATGCAAGAGACTCTTACAAAAAGTTAGAAAACCTGCGTGAGAGCGAAGTTTCATTTAAGAATTCAAATACAGAAAAAAGAGTTGGAAAAAATAACATGTAAACCATTTACATTTAAGGAATTTGAACAGAAATGGAAATTAACACTAAATTTGACGGGGCACAAATGAAGTGTGTATGGTCTTAGAAAGCAAAGACAAAGAAAAAATATCACAACCAGAAATGGGGCTGCTAATGAAGTATAAATTATGATCAATTTTGAAGGACAAGTTAACTTTAAAAAAAAATAATCGGGCAGAATGATTAAATTTATTCCTAATATACTACACTATGTATGACATACTGGATGGTGAAGTTGGGTCATGGGTATATCGTCATTCATCTAGGAAAGGAAAAAGAGTGACACTGGATAAAATGTCTTTATTTGTCACATATTATAAATGACTATCCATGATTTTTTATTTAATCTTTTAGAACACATCCTATGAGTATAGCAACTTCACGTGCATATATAACACACAAGCACACTAAAACCGTGTATGTAAATGATTTGATTATTTTTGTCTTCTTAATTATCATGGACGTCATCCAAACTGCATGCTTATTTTCCTGTGAAGGTTATGGTTTTAACGAAAAATGTAATTAAACACTTTCCTGATAAAAAATTAATGTTGTAATTAAGTTTAGAAAAAAAAACATACATGTTATGCCTAAATTACTCATTGCTTTAAATGTTTAAATATTTCAGAAAAAAGTCACAAATTTATTAGTGGATAAACAAAACAGACGTTTTGCTCGAATTGAAGTCGGGCTCAATTAGCAAGGTTAAGTTTACTGAGGTTTTTTTCATTGTTATTTATTCGAAAATTATAATTAACTTCCAAAATCTCTCTCTCTCTCTCTCTCTCTCTCTCTCTCTCTATCTATCTATCTATCTATCTATGAGGCTATGCTAGAAATTTTCCGCGGTTTAACCATAATATATCTTTATGATTGTTAGGTGTGTCGAAAGTGGGTATAAGCTTAGATTCACTCAAGTGTGTTTCTAAAGTATATGTTGTTCCTTATTTTTATTTTGGTGCTTATCCGAGAACTTTCGACTTTAAAATTTGAAATGAGAACTTCGAACAAATATAAAAAATTAAATGTGGAAAGTTTATCAGTTGTAGAAAAATTATTAAAGAAAATTTATTAATTGTATCCAGACACATTTAGAAGCAATATATATATATATATGTTTATATATATGCCAGTAAAAAGACATCTAGATGAACTACGACTCCCATAGAAAAGCAAAAAGGAACAGAATCTAGCATATGTCTCAACATACAACTGGAACAACCCAGAATTATTCACAGAAATTTTTAAAAATTATTAAAAAACAAACTAGAGAAAAATGTTTAAAACAAACATTTTAAAAACGACCAAAATCACTAAGAGCAAACTTCAACCACAAAACATGAAATGCCTATTAACCATATCCAAATTGAGACCACCGACGTTACAGGGGGTTATAAAATATAACAAAAATGTGGGATTTCTGATATCATTATAGAAAAAATATCTACACATTTAAAAAACCTACAAAGAAATTCACATTGAACTAAATGTGGTACATGCTCTCAAGTTTACAAAATGTAATCAATCTTATATAGGAGTCATCCATGAACTAAACAGCAGGTTATCCCTTCACAGAAGTAACATTAAACTTACAAACAACAGAAACCTTAATATCTCAACACATCTTCCAATGCAATCAAGGCAAATTTAAAATTATGCCAGCAAACAGTCAATTACTCATACTTAATATACGCAAAAAAACTTCTTAAAAACTTTAAACCAGCACTTACTAGATCATAATCTCCAACGCACAATCAAACACACAACACGCGTAAAGACAGAACGCATACGCTCACACATACACGCACTCACAAATGTATAAACCAACTCACAAGAACGAACGCATTGACAACTACATAAGTCTCTACGCAACATAATATGTGTATACGAATGTGTATATATATAAGTGTGTGTATCTAGGTACACATAAATTTAAAAAATACGATGAAATAAAAAAAAATCTTCCTCTGTCTGATATTTAACACATCTCCAATCATATTATTACAACCTTACAACAGAAAGCAATCCCCTCAAGACTATAATATTTGAACTACTGCCATACACAAACAAGACAATGCGTGAAGACGGTCGCGAACACAAAAAATAGAACACACTGCATATATTTTCTATATTTTCTAAGAGAACACTTGCGGTTTCTCTTATATATATATATATATATATATATATATATATATTCCATTTATAAACCAGTTATTACGCGTACGCGCCCTATGTTTCTAACATGAGTGGTGTCTTCAGGTAATTTTTAGTAACTGATTTTATCTTTTAATGTTGTTCTTTTTAAGAACACATACGTAACAGTTTTTTCTTTGTTTGAACACTCACATGGCATGGAATTTTTGAAATCCTAATTTTTAGAATTAAAACGAATTGTAGCGTTTTTATCCATGGTTTTATCAACCTTATAGGTACTTTTTTAGTATAATACTAAAACATTCCTACTAGGTTCATATATACTTTTAGTAAAATACTAAAAAATACCTAATAGGTTCATACAACCATGGATAAAAACGTCATAATTCATTTTAATTTTAAAAAAATTGTGCGTTCAAAAATTCCCTGCCACGTGAGCGTTAAAACAATACCGTTACGTGAGAGTTATTAAAAAGAGAAACGGTAAACGTTAAAATCCGTTATTAAAATCGCCTGAAGACACCACTCATTGTAGAAACCTAGGTCACGTAATACCTTGTTTACAAATTGAAAAGTTTTTTTAAAGATCTACAATATGATTGTATTGAACACTTTTTATTACAAATGTACACTGGTCTAACCCTATTGTGACCAAAAACTAAGTATTAAACAACATATATATATATATATATATATATATATTAAATACAAATTTTTGCTCACAGGTACAAATCACTGAATTTAATGCAAATGTCAATCGTCCGTTTTCAGTCAGAAAATGATGATTGTGTTGTGCATAAAGTATACAATTTATACTATATATATATATATATATATATATATATAGAGAGAGAGAGAGAGAGAGAGAGAGACAAAGCATGAGAGTGTGTGTATGTGTGTGTGTTTCAAAAATACATTTACAAACATATATTCAAATGTCAAATGGCAAACCATTCAGCATACTCACACACGGTGTAGAATGCTTTTTGAAGGCACTTATAACACGTTGATGAAGAGTCTCTGCATTATCAATATCTTTTGCATAAATCAATTAATTTAGTTGTCACCATAGACAGAAGTCCAAAGCTTTGAGTTCGAAGAAATCTGCAGCTAGTGCATCGTGAACAGTGTTACTCGGCTGGAGCCCCATCATGAATGAAACAAATGCGCTTTGGTATTAGCAGGGGTACATCTTCTAGCAAGTTATGAAATATGTTCGAAAGAAAGATCAGACTGTCACCTGTAAATACACAGTGGTAATATAAGCGTTTGCGAGTGTGCTTAGGTAGGTTTTCTGTCACCTGTAAATACACAGTGGTAATATAAGCGTTTGCGAGTGTGCTTAGGTAGGTTTTCTGTCGAGGTAAACCCGATAAATATCGAAAATCGATAATCCAAAAAATCGGGTTATAGAAGGAGTAGTCCGATTTTAATCAAATTTGATAAACTCATAGACAGAGACATAAGAAAAGATAGTCAGATGTTTCATGGTTGCAGTTCTTACAATAGTGCAGAAAATCGATAATATATATATATATAAGGCAAGATGTTTGTATGTGTGTCTGTTTTGAGGCTGAGTCTGACCTCCAAGACCATTGATTTGTTTTAAAGCTTTCATTACATCCGATCAACGCCGGGCTATACTGCTAGTATGATAAATTATAATTATACGTACGATGAAAAAGTAAAATCAGTTGGTATATAAATGTTATATATCTTATCAAATACCTTGGATATATCATCTTTTATATAACAGTCAAAACGCCTGATTTCGTTTTTAGAAATAATTCATCATATCAAAAATATAACCTATCCAAAAATAATGCTAGTAAATTCTTATGGCCGTCAAAGTTTTTGCGGAAACTTCTTGTTCATGGACCGTGTTCTTACAGGACGTAAGAGCTCATGGACTTCCACTTTGCTCTGTCAATTTTCGCTCTCCATAATATTGATTTTGTATCTTTCCCAAACCTCACTCTGCCATCCATTTATTCAAGACTATCAAATAGTCTCGCGAGGTTTTCCCTGTCTGTCATTCCTTCTATCTGCCATGTGATTATTAAATTCTCTAGGCACACTTTTGTCATTACGTTTCCCAGGAACATCAGTTGTCTCATCCTGATTTTAACGAAGAGTTTTCTTCCCTTTTGCATCCTCTCCAACATCTTGTCGTTGCTCAGGTTCTCAGTCCAGGGTATCCTCAGCATTCCTCTTTAATACTATATTTCTCTTACCTCAAGCCTCTATTGATCATTCATCTTCTAACTGTCACTGCCATACAGAAGGACATATATCACATAGCAAATACAGGTGTCTTTAATTTTTTACAATGAAATTTTCCTGTCTGTCAGTTTTCTGGATATCTTCTTAAATACTAACAATCTGAAATCAACATTTAGTTCCAGACATACAAGGATCTCTCTTGTAGGTTAACCTGTAGCAAATAAAAAAATTCGCGTACATTGAGATGAATATATTACAAATAAAATACTAGTAATATTAGAGACATTTTAGTCAAAAATACCACAATTGTATTCAAGACACAGTGCAAAGAAAGAATAGAAATTTCCATGGCAGCATCATGCAGCCAAATTTACTTCCAGAATATTCATATGTAACAAAAATACCGTCGCCCAACTTGTTCCATCATATAAACGGTTATGGTATATTCAAAAAATCAAAATATTCAAACATGAAAAAAGGCTGTTAAATTTATAAAGAAAATATAATAAATGACAAACAGATGAATATTTCCAAAGATGTGTTAAGCAAGTATGCTGAATATATATATATATATATTCACGTTTACGGCTTCTATACGAGTACTAATTCAATATTAATTTTCTAAAACAGCTGGCAAAAGAAGTATATAACTGATTCCGATTCGAGTAATTTTAAACCTCTTAATATACTTTCTACATTTCTCCTAGCAAATTCTAATAGAATATATAAAGAATTTGTTGGTGTCAAAATCTCAATCTATACAAAACAGAACGATCTGATATCAACTTTCAGATGAAGATACCCAGACCGCACTCTCTAGCCTCGAGAGATTTCAAAAGCGTCTGCGAGGCCATGTGGGCAACGAATTATTTCCCACTCCCCAACTTGTTGTTCACAGCGGGGATGTAGCAGGACAGTCGTTACTCTATCGCTAATTTTATGGAGAATACTCGGATGAGTCACTTATATTATGGCAAAACACCCATTTTTCCTACGTATTTCAACGATGAGAAGTTCCACTCCAACAGTTTTCTCTTGCGAACTACTACTATGAGGAACCGGCCCCCAAGAAGAATTACTCTATCGCTACAATTTTAACCTGTTCAAGTCTAGTTACAATCTTTTTCTCTTGCTAGCCACAAAGCCTTGTTAGAAAATTCTCGGCAACATCGACTTATTTGGCCAAGACATTAGAACAATCAAAGACCTTCACTGATAGCAAACCCTCTTGCATACGGACAGGGAACGAATTCGGCAGATATACAAAAATTGGAATGTCTGTCATTTTACCGTATCTCTTCAAACTGTACAGCGAAATGATTATGACAAAGCTAGATTCTGAACAATGATATTTCATTGGCGGAAACAATCTCAACAATATAAGACACGCTGACGAGATATTGCTGATAGCAGACACAGAAAAGAAAATACAGGACCTCCTACAGAAGGCAGCGAAAGAATCGAGAAGAAATAACTAAATATATAATTCAAGCACATTGAATGCATGGTCATAGGGCAAACAGAAGAGCCCAAATGCCAACGACAGGTGGGAGATGCTTAAATCAAACAGGTACGAATTTTTAAATATATGGAAAGTGCGGCATTGGATCCGAAGACACATTGGCATAGCCAAAGTGACATTTCTAAAGGTAGGAAGAGTATTGATTGACAGGGATATTATCAATATTACATTTTTTTGGGGTACTGTCATCACCCTTTTTGCCATTATAAATAAATGCCAATATAGTAAAGGTAATAATTGCAATATGGATGAGGACAATATTCAGAACAATGTAAATAGTGTGAATACTATCTCATCTCAGATGTATAGAAAATGAAGGAAGATTTCGTTGAATACAAAAAAGAGGCTAGACTCTTATTGGATTTGTGTTCTTCTATATGGCAGCTAATGCTGGGCGATCTCTTCAAATATGAAGAAGTTCCTCGAAGCAGCAAAATGTGGTTCTACAGAAAAATGCTAACTATAGCACGGACCGAGCATATAAAAAATGACATGGTTTTGGAGTGAAAGCAAACGAAAATAAAATGTATACTTATCATCAGTAAGAGACAGCTGAGATTCCTGATGTACGTAATAAAGAAGGAGGTTTCAGGTATCTGATACTCACTGGACGAATAGTCAGGAATAGACACAGAGGAATGCAGAGCGTGACAAAGTTAATGGGCTTGAGCAAGTGAATGGAAGAACGGAGTCTGGCAGAGATACCAAGGACAAGTATTGAAAGCGACATGTGATCGGGGCAAGTGAATCTCCATGATTGCCTACCCCCCGAATAAAGTAGAAACTATAAAACTCATTCCTAACATAAGCCTCTATCACGATTGTTCAATGTCCTTACACATGTAAAAAATTACTGTCAAAATACTATCTAAAACAGAATTTAGTGTGGTGTGCATCCTTTGTATCAGAAATGCCTACGTATGTCATCATACTTTTCACCGTTTTTATTTGCCTTGTCGATGTTTTCCCGTAAAGGTACCGTAAATTCTAAAATATTATTCGCATACCTCTCCATTTAATGAGTTGTGCAAGACAGTTATTCTGAACCGAATATGTCTTGTTGCTTTTCCAACTACCTTTTGTGCCTGTATTGAGTAGAATTATCAAATCCTTGTCAGGTGAAATGTATCTAAGGATTTTTGACAAAATCCAAAGAAAAATGTTAAATTAATTTGTAATGTCGCTTTTGTTTGGGAAGGATTTTGATTAATTATTTTACTATAGAGTCATCTGTTATGATTTTGTTTTTATTTACTATTTTTTTATTATTCTGCATTTATATTTCTCCTTTTTTTTCAGGTCTATTAAATTTTAAGCTTTTCAGGTTGAGAAAATATTGAGGCCTAATTTTAATAGTGTTGGGACACCGGCGCCTATTCGGCTATGATGGACTATTCCATTACTATGTAAAGTAATGGCGTCATCTACGCAGGAGAGTGTGCCGAGCAGCCGATCGACAAGTCAGTCGTAGACTTCCGGTGACGACCCGGAAGTACCCATTGCTCATACTACGTCTTACGACGGTTGAGACGATTAACCCTTATTCTTGTATTGGATACTAATAACCTTTGTAAGTACTATTTTCACGGAATACAACAATTAACCTATTCCTGTTGTTGAGTTATTTATTCTTACTCAGGACAAAACAGTGGAGACCAAGATTGTCGACATAACAGTTGGCTACGAAGATTGTCGAAGAGACGTTGGAAGAAGATTGTCGAACAGACGTGGAAAAAGATTGTCGAATTGACGTGCGAAGAAGATTTGCAAGACATACGTAGAAGAAGAACTCAAACATCGAAAGTACTCGGAAGAAAAATACAAACTTGCGCCACAGCAGAACAGTGGTAACGAGAGTTGCTACTCAGAGGAAAATTTTGTTTTTCCTCTCGTGGAGCACAGGAAAATTTGTAACTACGACGAAAAGAAAAAGCAAAAGTACGCGGTAAAGTCGTATACACAGCGAAGAAAATGCACGTTATATTTTGCTATTTTTCTGTTGTTGCGAAAAACATTTGGGTGGAAATTTGTAACCCCTCCCCTCTGTGAAAAGAGAGAAATATATATTTGAGTCCTGTTCTCTGGAAAAAAGGAAAAAGGGAACAATTTCAAGCTTCCATGTTGGAACTGATAAAATATCAGATGCAACAACAAAGAGAAAACGAAGAAAGATTTCGTAAACTACAAATAGAAATACAAGAAAGAAACGACGAAAAGCAAATAGAATGCGAAGAAAAATTCCGCAAACAACAATTGGAATTGCAAGAAAAATGTTACAGATGCAGTTGGATAGTGAGAAAAAACAACAAAAATTTCAGGAAGAACAAAATTTGCAGGAAGAAAATGCAAAAAAGAGTATAAAAATGCAAGAGCTCTTACGGGAAGCAATTCTCGAAAAAAATAAAAACTCGGACGAAAGTAATTTTTCGCAAAATACTATCTGGTCAACCATCGAAAGTTTTACATATAATCCGGACGAGGATAAAACGTTCGAGAGATATTATCATCGGTACCAGGATTTCTATGAAATTGATTGCAAGTACTGGTCTACTGAAAAAAAGATTAGACTGCTCATCCGAAAACTAGGGACATATGAACACAATAAGTTCACAGATTTTATTCTACCAAGAAAAACAAGGGACCTGGAATTTAACGAAGCAGTAGGTCTGCTGAAGGAATTATTTAGTCCAAGGTTGACCATGTTTCACAAAAGCTGGAAGTGCTTAAATTTACAAAAAAACGAGGGCGAAGACTATACAATGTTCGCCTCGGTTGTCAACAAAAACAGTGATGATTTTAGGCTTTCGGAACTATCAGCAGATAACTTTAAATGCCTAGTTTTTGTGCAAGGCCTAGTGTTGGGGAAAGACAGTGAAATGAGGAGGAGAATTTTAACAAAGCTGTAAAGCGAGCAGGATATCTCACCCCAAAAGTAGGCGAATTTTTGTCAAAAATGCGTAAGCATAAAGGCAGACGCCAAGAAAATTCAGGAATCTGCAGTAGCAAGCGTTAAAAAAGTAAAACGGAAGTCACGTTTTCGGTCTCTGTCTCCGAGACAAAAGAATCACTCGCCTATGGTGGGTGGGACAAAATTTGAAAAAAGACCCCCTCCAAAAGCTTGTTATGGATGTGGCGAATGACACTGGTATAGCGACTACCCGTTTAGACGTAAATCTTGCAGAAACTGTAACAGGCAAGGTCATAAAAAGGCCAAATGTAGATTTAGAACTAAAACGCAAGTAAAAATAGCAAGATCGGATGAGCATAATCACGGTATTAGGAAAGTTTTAGAGGTAAAAATACTCAAACAGACTGTAAAAATGCAGCTCGATAGTGGATCTGACATAAGTTTAATACACACAAAAACGTGGCGAAAGCTGAATAAACCAATCTTAAGTAAGGCGAATAAAGTTGCGAAAATAGTTACAGGAAAGAAAATCAAATTCGAGGGTGAACTGATTCTCAATGTCAACTTTAACAACCAAACTAAAAAGTTAAAAAAAGGTTCGTCATGAATGGAAAAAACAATATGTTTGCGACAGATTGGATTAATGAGCTTGATTTGTGGGATCTGCCCATAAGTGCTTATTGCAAGAATATAAAAGAAGACACGACTGATGATATAAAAGTATTGAAGGGGGAGTTAAAGAAAGATTTCCCCGAAGTATTTGCAGAAGGATTAGGCAGGTGTACTAAAACGGCTGCAAGAATTAAATTAAAAGAAGACGTGGCACCTGTATTCAAGAAGAAAAGAAATGCGCCTTATGCGGCTATCAGCAAAATTGAGATTAGAGAAATTAGGCGTATAGTCAAAAATCGAATATAGTGACAAAGCCGCTCCGTCATCACTGTCGCCGGCCGAACTGATGTTCGCGAGAAAGGTGCGATCGGTTTTTGACAAATTAATCCCGACGAAGAAAGTGGATACACCCATCGTGAGCACACAAAAATGAAAATTCTTGATAAATGAAAAAGTTTATTTCAGGAATTACAAAAATAATACTGCTTCCTGGATGCCAGGGAAAATAAAGAACGCGTTGGAAACATGCTTTATATGGTTCAAGGGCCAAAATTTGTACACAAAACGCATGTGAATAAAATAAAAAAAAGACTTGCGGAGTAAACAACTGTCGCGTCTCAAAAGTGGGACGAAAATGTGGAAGATCTGTATGATACATTTCAGCTACAGATGCCTCAGGGACAAGAAGCAAATAGTAGAAAATCCACCAGAAAAAGGAAAGCGACGCACCAATTAACAGTGGATGCGAAAAGGAAAAAGTATGGCTGACAGCTAAAGTCTTAGGAGGTGGGTGTTGGGACGCCCGCGCCTATTCGGCTATAATGGACTATTCCATTACTATGTAAAGTAATGGTGGCATTTACGCAGGAGAGTGTGCCGAGCAGCCGATTGACAAGTCAGTCGTAAACTTCCGGTGACGACCCGGAAGTACCCATTGCTCATACTACGTCTTACGACGGTTGAGACGATTAACACTTATTCTTGTATTGGATACTTATAACCTTTGTAAATACTATTTTCACGGAATACAACAATTAACCTATTCCTGTTGTTGAGTTATTTATTCTTACTCACGACATAACAAATAGGATAATTTTTAAGTTCATGAGTAAATAGATTTATTATTTTTTGTTTTGTTTCATCTAAACTGATTTTTTCATTGCAACATTGATTTCTAAAGCATTGGTGAATATTACTTTCCAAATAGTCAGTTTTGTTTTAAGAAATGTTTCTTTTCTACATGTTTCATTTTTCGTAAATAGTACAAAATCCTGTTGTAAAAGCAGTTGTTATTTCTTCATATTTCATTATAATTGTGTCTATTGTTGTGATAAGATGCCTCTCGGATGTTTCTAGACTTGTTGTTTCTGTATGGGTTAAGTTTTATTTATATTCATTTGTCTTTTGTTTGTTTTAAATTAAAGACATTTGCAGAGAAATTGGATAATATTTTTGATGTGCCGTGGCCAATATGCTTATTTTGTTTGGTAAGGCGCAATTTGTAAGAGTTGTTTTATTATCTGTGCTAACATGTTCTATGGTGGGCTGGTGTTGCGGTATAATGGCATGCATGCTGTACATCTTTGCGCTTTTCTTACGTATTTTCACTGTATTTTGGTGGTGTAGTTTTTAAACTATAACTATAAATATAAACAAGAGATTCAGGAACGCAGTGGTCCAATGCAAAACATACCCAGGTGCCGACTGCGGAAGTGACCACGTCCCAGTCATCTGCAAACTAAAACTGAAACTCCGAAGACTGAAGAGGCCCAGCACATCAACAAGGCTGCAATATGATACGCTAGAGGACGACCTCACCCTGCATATAATAACAGCGTGAGAAAGAAATATGAAGAACAAATTGGAAAAGGGCACTCAAAATGGGATTCACTAAAAGAAGCGATGGTGTCCTCAGCGAACAACTTAGCCCCAAACGATATCAGACGCAGAAGAATAAACAAGTGGATGACCAAAGAGATCCTTCACATGATGCAAAGGAGACAAAAATAACGCCAAGACACGGAGCAGAGTACAAGAAAATTCAAAGAGAGATAAGGAACAAATGAAGACAAGCCAAAGAGGAATGGCAAACAACAACAAATGCGCAGAAGTCGAGAGACTGAGCAGGACCAACACAGCAAAGATGCATAAAGAGATAAGAGAACTGACAAGACAAAAAACCTGATCCTCAACAGGATGCATAAAATCCAAGGAAGAAACAATCATATTAGAGAAAGAGGAAATACTCCAGCGATGGGAAGAATATATAAGGGATCTTTTTTGCGACAAGAGAGAACAAGCGAGAATACACAAGGAGATGGATGGACCGGAAATACTAAAATCCGAAGTGGAAGCTACAATGACCAAAATGAACAGAAACAAAGCAGCTGGTCCAGACGGCATAGTGATAGAGCTGCTGACAGCCATAGAAGAAAATGGCATAGAAAAAATTACCGACATAATGAACGAAATTTATTGCAGCGGAATAACAGACGACCTATGCAAGTCCATATTTATAGCACTGCCGAAGAAACCTGGTGCAAACGAGTGCGAACTACACTGAACTAGCAGTTTAATGAGTCACATTACAAAACTGATTGTCAGAATCCTGATGAATAGAGCGATAAGCAGAATCAGGCCAGAGATAGGGCAGGAACAGTGCAGGTTCGTCAAAGACATTGGAACAAGGAACGCCATATTCATGATTAGGATGCTCTCTGAAAGGGCATTACAAATGAAGAAAGACTTATACCTATGCTTCATTGACTACGCGAAAGCATTTGACAAGATACAACACAAAGGATTGATGGAAATGCTCGGCAGCCTCGACATTTTCGGGAAAGACATGAGAATAATCAAGAATCTCTACTGGCAGCAAACGGCCTGCATACGGACAGGTAACGATCTCAGTAGATACACAAAGACAGATACACAAAGACACAAAGTCTTCTCACCGGATCTGTTCAACCTATACAGCGAGAATACTTTGAGGACCCTAAATGACACGCCAGGATTTGTTATTGAACAACATACGGTATGCGGACGATACAGTGCTGATTGCGGACACGGAAAGGAAACTACAAGACCTCATTCAGAAAGTAGCAGTGGAGAGTGACAAGAAGGGACTACAAATAAACTTTAAGAAAACTGAGTGCATGGTCATCAGGAAAAGATCCAACCCAAAATGCCAAATACATGTGGGAGATATCAGAATCAAGCAAATTTAAGTACCTAGGAAGTGTTCTAACAGGAGATGGAATGTGCGACACGCAGATCCGAAGCCAAATTGGCATGGCAAAGAACGCGTTCCAGAAGATGAGCAAAATACTAACACACAGAAAAATCTCAATAGAAACAAAGAAAAGAGTGCTGGACTGCGACGTGATGTCAGTTCTTCAATACGGCAGTGAATGCTGTACAATATTATCGAAAATGCGGACAAAACTGGAAGCGGCCGAAATGTGGTTCTACAGAATGATGCTACGGATATTGTGGACTGAGCATGCAAGCAACATAGAAAAAGAAGAAGAATCTTTTTTGTATTTCTGTTTTTGTTCTGTCTTTCGTGTTTTCGGGATTTATCAGGTTTTTTCTTATTTGGTTAGCCTTTTTGGTAAGTCAGGTTGATATTTTTTTTCATAATATTCCAGGATCTTTCCTCATCTTTGTGTTTTGATACTTATAATTCTGATAAAAATGTGAGTTTCTTGTTGAACATAGTTCCATGATTTCTGTCGATGTTTCATTGACAATTTCAGTGTATTTTCTCGTAAAAAGTTTTCCTTTTTTGTTTTCCTGTATTTTAATTTGAATCTAAATTTTGCTAGGCTCAGTGTAATTTGTGTTTCTACGCCTCTGTGTCTTTTGGTGTGTTTTTCTTTGAATCTCCACGGGATAAATATTTCCCCCATTTCTATAAAGGTTTTATTAATTTCAGTTTCTTAAGTTTTTGATAGCATTGAAAAATGCTAATTTCCTTTGGTTTAGAATAGTGCCCCACATCTGGAGATGTTTTTTTTCGTTTTGTACGCTTCTTTTTCGATGTGCGACATTCTGATACACTCTATGTATCCACACCGATTTTGAAACATACAACCAGTGCTTCATTGTGGAAATTGTGTTTCATGGTTTGTTGGGATGTGAGTTGTAAAATTTTAATCTCCCTTCTTGTTTAATTTTTCTATTTCCTCCTCTATAGTTTACTTCATTTCATTTTTATTTTTGTATAAATGTGTTCTTCCATGGTTTTTATATTGTTCGCGACATTCTTTTGTTGTACTTTTTTGTCAGGGAGAGAATGCGATAGTTTGAACCAGAAAAAAGTGTATACTTGAAAAAAGAAAAAAAATTAAACAGTTTTGTTTATTATGTGAATTTGTTCATATTTACTATTTTATATTTGGTCACACAATTTTCGGATATAATTTTTTCTTCAGTCAAAGAATGCACTAGTCTTCCATATAAAAAAATATTTGCTTATGTTATTTTTTTAAAACAGTTGTCTTTGTGTGTAGTATTCGTCGTTCGAATCTGTTTTCCATATGAGGAAAATGTTCTTCTTAGCTGAGAGATAAAATAATAATTAACACTCTTTAAAGAAATAATAGGAAAAAAAGAGCAGGATATCTTTCTTATTATTTTTTACATTCCCTATTTCGTTTGTAACATTTTTCTTTCTCTATTTTGTGTAGTTTGTATGTTTTTCTTTTTTTTTTTTTTTGCAAATTTATTTCTCTTTGTGAGTGCGTGTAAATGTGTCTGTGTAATTTTGCTTTTGTTTAAATTGTGTGCTTTGGTGAGCATGTGAATGTGTGTGCGTGTTTCTATTTATATATTTTTGTGCTCATGTATCTAGTATGCGTGTCTGTGTGAATGTCTGTGTAAAGTTTTCCCCAATAATTATATACCTGACATTTATTTTTGTTGTATCTTTTAACACCTTGTATTGTGTGTTTTAATTCAGATGAGATTAATGTGATTTATAACTTTTCATCAGCGTTTGCTTTTAATTATTTTGGTTGATTTTAGTACATAGATTATCAATCTTGTTAAGTAAGTATATGCTTCTTATTATTTCTGTAAATAGTTCTGTTTATTCTTGTTATGTTGAGACGTTACTTTGAGTGTCGTTGGTCTAAATCTAACTTCAATCACTTGTTTATTAGTGGTGTGTAGTATTATATTGTGAGAGCTTTTTGTCTTTATCCATGTGTGTGCGTGTGTGCGTGAGTGGGGGGATGGCGGAGTAATGGAACGATTCGTATCGAGGAATCAGATTTAAATGAATTAAAACTGAGATTAATTATATTATCAAGAATGTATTCATAAATATTTACTGTATGCATTTATATCGATAGATATTTAATTGATCCATAAAGTCTAGATTTATTTATGAAAAAACAATAATGATCTATCTCATCATATGGTACGTGTGGCGCTTCCAGAAATAGATCATGACGTCAAAATATAAATAACACTAACCCAATGCTTGGGAATCCTTAATCCAGTTAAGATATCTCCTTTTATGTCAATATAGGTCTGAGTCAGGGGAACGCTATCAAATATGCATTTAATAAGCACGATCCATTTCGATTTAGTATATCTTGAAACTTTACATGGATATTTTCTCTCAATATTTTTATGTCAATATTCTAGTCTGCTTTTTAATAATTTAAATTGATTTAAACGTACTACTAAACTGGTTGCCAGGTCTAATCATTTTACATTCGAAACTGCTAGATATTAGCGTAATGTGTTAGGTAAGATTTCTTCTCTTATACTAATTGCTTGTGGAACTTACTTCTAGATTCTTACTTCCAGATTCTTGCTTTGAAGTGAGCAATATTCTTCAAGGATTTAAATCCGATGTCAGTCGCTAACTTCTGTCTATTTAGTCCCTGCTCTTTCATCTTTCACTTTTTTTAATATTGTGTTTTATTTTCTTATATTCTCTCACGTTAAGTAACTTTTTTATCTTAGTAGTTTTATTCTCTTTTTTGGAGTGACATAATTAGAATAAATAAAATCAAAGTTACTTTGAATAATATGAAAGAAAAATATTATGAAATATTGTGTCAGAAAATTTTCCTAGTCGAAAGAAAAGAATGATATGGATATACACGATGTGTGTACCTCTAATGTATGTATATAATCATCTACTCATATATACATTATTAGATATGCATATCTGTAGAAATTCTTTTTGGAATGAGTTCCTGTTAAATAACTGAAATGAAAAATAGGTAATACTAATAATTCGGAATTGTTCTGAAGTTGACATTCTGTCTTTACCCTGAGTAACTCTTATTGTTCAAGCGAGAAATGTGTTAAATCAGCCTCTTCCACTTTCTGCTCATACTGAGAACTACAAGGTAGCCAAGAAAGTTTTTTGGTTCGTCATTGAATAAAGACGAACTATATACAAAATGCGTGTAGCAATTGTTTTCAAATTCGGACAGCCGAAAATAGGAACATCAGACGTTATGAAAAACACGAGCAGCGTGCCCGGCCATCAGTTATAACCGGACAGCTGCGAGAAGGTTAGAAGTGTCTACAGATCTCGTTCGGGGCTGTTTGCTTTACCACTTAAAAGTGGGCTTATCAGCAGCTACATCAAGTCACAGCATATGTCAAGCGTTGAGGATGGTGCTGTAAATGAATGTACTGCAAAGCGTTGGTTTCAAAAATTCAAGTCGGGAGATTTGTCTCCCCATGATGAGACTCGGAGTCCGGAAGACGGCCATTGAGGAGGACACTAGTCTAACGTGTGGTGAACTTGCAAGACAGTTTAACGTTGCCGATTAAACATTTAGACTTAACCCGCACCGTCAAAGTAGGACGTACAAACTGAGCAAGTTGTTTCCGCAAACGCTGTTGGAGGTTCACAAGGGAGAATGTGTGGCAGCCGGCGTATTGCTGCTTTTTCAACACCGTACCTCATCCTTATTCAATCGAGTGCTTACCAGTGATGAAAAGTCTGTTTTGTACAAAACTCCCAAGCATTCCAGACATTGGTTGTCTCCTCAGGATGCCGTCACTCAAACTACAAGACCGCCGATGCAGGATTATGATTTGTGTCTGGTGGACAGTCATCGTGGTTCATTATAAATTTCTATCAACGGGCCAAACGGTCACTGGAGAAAATACTCGCAGCAATCGAAAAGTTCTCAACAGGCACTGCGCCAGAAAGAGCCAGCACTGGTGAATCGCAAAGGTGTGCTTTTCCTTCATAACAACGCCAGGCCGCATGTCGCGCGAATGGTCAGGTATACCATACAGCAACTTGGGTGGGAGATTTTGTACCATCCACCTTATTCATCTAACCTTGAGCCATCCGATTACCACCTCTTCAACTCCCTGGATAATCATCTTCGTGGGAAACTTTTCACCAACGAAGCCAACTTGCGGAAAGCCCTCACGGATTTCTTTGCCTAAAAACCCCCAGAGTTGTACCTCAAGGGCATTGAACTGCTGGAGACATCTTAGCAGAAGATGCTGGATGCCGATGGCGATTACTTCGAAGACTAAATATAAGTTACACATACTGTGAAGCGTTTTCCTTTTTTCCTTTAAAACTGGACAGAACTTTTTTGATTACCTTG